>CM076582.1:1613075996-1613251659 GCA_034641835.2 Pinus albicaulis
CCCCTTTAAAAATACTTGTTGATGAAGATATTTGTCAAGACGATAGTACCATGCCCTTAGAGCTTGTTTGAGACCATATAGAGCCTTTTTAAGTCTACAAACAAGTTTTTCATCATTTCCCAAAATGAATCCCTCTGGTTGTTCTATATAAACTTCTTCTTCTAGATCACCATTGAGAAAAGCAGATTTAACATCCATTTGATAAGCTCTGATTTGTTGGAAGCTTGAATAAGCAAGAAACATTCTTATGGCTTCAATTCTGGTTACAGGAGCAAAGGTTTCTTCAAATTCTATACCTTATTGTTGAGCATACCCCTTGCAAACAAGTCTAGCTTTATTTCTTATAACATCCCCATTCTCATTTAACTTGTTTTTGAATATCCATTTAGTTCCAATGACATTTTTGTCATGAGGTCTTGGTACTAATTCCGAAGTGTGATTCTTTTCAATTTGATCGAGCTCTTCATTCATGGCTTGAATCCAACAGTCATATTTTATAGCTTGACTAACACTGTGAGGTTCAATAGTGGACAGAAATGCCAGATTGCTAGAAGATCCCATAAGAGTTCTTCTTGTTTGTACACCTGATCCCTTATCTCCCAAAATTTGAGATTCTGGATGATTCTTTTGAACATATCTAGAGGGAGGATTTTCAGACAAACCATCTTCGGGTTCTTCACTGGTTTCACTGTTTGTATCATTACTATTTGATGTAGAAGGATATGTTTCATCATCATCTTCATCTGTAGTTTTATTTTCTTCTTTTGGAGCTGCAGAAGACTCATCAATAACAACATCAATACATTCAACAATCTTCCGAAGTCTTTTATTGTAACATTTATAGGCCCTACTCCTAGAGGAGTATCCAAGAAATATCCCTTCATCTTCTCTGGGTTCAAACTTGCCAACTTTTTCATCATTATTCTTGATGAAGCATTTGCTTCCAAAAATTCTAAAATGCTTTATAGTGGGAGGATTACCATACCAAAGTTCATATGAAGTTTTATCACTATTTACACGAACATGTGCCTTGTTGAGAATGTTTACTGCCGTATGTGCTGCTTCTCCCCAAAATGTGTCAGGTATTTCGGAATCATCCATCATAGCTCTAGCCATTTGTTGAATTGTTCTATTCATTCTTTCTGCAAAACCATTTTGTTGTGGAGTGCCAGCTACAGAAAACTGTCTTTTTATGCCATGTTGTTCACAAAATTCAAGAAATTCGTCTGATGTATATTCTCCTCCTCGATCAGATCTGAGACACTTGATTTTTAGATCTAATTCATTCTCAACTAGTGCTTTGAAGATCTGAAATTTCTCAAATGCTTCATCTTTTTGTTTAAGCAACCCAATCCAACACATTCTAGAAAAGTCATCAATGAATAAGATATAGTATTCTTCACCACGTGGTGACTTTTTCCTCATAGGTCCACATATGTCAGTATGGATGAGTTCAAGAGGCTTACTTGATGATCCTTCCTTGGCATTAAATTGTACTCTGGTTTGCTTACCGAATTGGCAGGATTTACATATGATATTTTCAAGCAGAGAAATATTGGGAAGATCACGAACAACTTTAAGTCTGCTTGATTTGTTGATTTGAGAGAAGCTCAGATGCCCCAACCTTCTATGCCATAGCCAATTTTCTGAATATTTACTCAAATAGCATTGTTCATTGCAGTTCTTCAATATATATAGGTTTTTTGGAGTTCTTTTCCCTTTTATAATTGCTTTACCTGTATCAAGATCACGTACCACACATTCTTTTGAACTAAAGACAACTTCAGTTCCTTGATCACACATTTGACTTACACTTAACATGTTATGCCTTAATCCATCCACATACATGACTTCATTAGCTTTCACATTTTCTTTTAGAAAAACATACCCTTTTCCTTTAATGACCACATGAGTATCATTTCCAAATGTAAGCTTCTTTTCCTTTTCTAGAGCACTATATGCAAGAAGTTTGTCTTTATCACCTGTCATGTGTCTTGAGCATCCACTATAAATGTACCATTGGTTTTCTTCATCTTCTGAAAATAATGCTATGCCACAATTTTCAACTTGTAATTCCTTCTTTTTCCATGCTTTGGAGCTTGAAGGAACATGTTATTTTAGCTGAACTTTGCTCCTACATTTGGATTCTTCATGGCCAAATTTATTGCAGTAAGCACATTCAAATTCATTTTAAAGAGGAGAAAAGTTGTTATAATTATTCTTCTTTTTTTCAATATCAACCATTTTCTTTCTTTCTTCTCTTGTCATGATGGTTTTATATGCAACACATTGAACAACTTTATGACCAAAATTGTGACATGAGAAGCATTGTCCATTGAAGAAGAAGTTTCTGCGATCATAAAATCTTCTATATGAATTTACTTTTTGATTGATGTTTCCATGAAAGACATTCCTGTTAGTGTTCTTTGAATTGAGATGATCATGCTTTAATTGTAAAGATTCTTTATTCCCTTGCTGAGTGGCAGCATATTGTAAACCAGCTGTAACTGATTTTAGATAATTTGGTGCTGAAGGCTGAGAATATTCTTCGGTATATTCAAGACCCGTTTTTATAAGAGGAGAATGTTGTACCTTGATAATTTCATCTAAGGTTTCTGATCCTTTAGCAAATCTAAGATTCAGAGTCTTTACTTTCTCAAGTTCTTTTCTTAGACTTACTACTTCACACTGTAATTTCTCATTGTGTTTCTCCTTTTCTCCAAGCTGATTTTTCAGAGTTTCTATAATTATTTTACTTTCTTCTAGGCAGATTTTGAGTTTATTGTTTTGATCAAAAAAATCACTGTATTCTAGAGCATCCACAAAAGTATCCTTTTCTTCTCTAGATTCTTTTTCAAATGCCATGAGGAGTCTAAGATCTTTTCCACATTCTTCCTCACTGTTACACTAAAAATCTGTCATCCTGACATTTTACTATGAGTATGAGCTTATTATTACTCATATTTCCTCCTTTTGCAAGTCCAACATTTCACCTCCTCATGTCAAGCTTTCAAAATTAGAGAAAAGTTCCTAAAATCCCCTAAACATTGGTATTGCACTTTCTCTATTCATTTCCTGCGGTCCTGCACCTAAATTTCACCCTGCCTGCGGAACCATACTGCACGTTCTTTGTGTTATGGGTGCGGAGCTCTGTAAAACATAAAAAGGCGAGAAAGTAAAGATAAAAAGTTGATTTTAGATGAATTCTAGAAGATTCTAGATGGGAATTTTCGGGAATGGATACGCTTTGAGAAGGTTCATGCATCCCTCACTTAATGGAGCTAACCCCTTGATGTAAGGAGCTAATCCCTTTGAAGGAGGATTCTATCCCTTCATATTTGGAACAAGAAACCTCCTCTTTTCCACTATAAAAAGAGGCCTTGGGTAGCCTCAAAGGGAGTTCAAGCTTATGATATTTGAAGTTAAATGTTGTTGAGATTCAGATTTAGTTAACTAAGACTTTCTGTGAGGTTAAATCACTCATCTCTATTTGTCTTGGTTCAAAGAGTGCAATGCTTGTCAAATTAGAAGAGATTCCTGCTTCGGACCCCAGGAGGACCTGCACAACATCAAGGCACAGGTTGTAAAGGTTTTATTTATTTGAAGTTAATACAAATATACTCATTTCTCTCATTAAACTGTCGATTCATGGTTTATTTCATAAATTCCTTGATCATTATGATGAGTATGGTTTATAATAATGTCTATACAGGTGCTGTGTAATCTTTTTTCTTGTTTGTGACTGCAGATTCACGAGGAACGTTCTTTCAGTGCACGGGAAGGACTTCAACGAGATCAAGCAAGCGTTGGACATAAGGTAGGCCTTACACCTATATAGTGTTTTTATGAATATTATATGCTTAGAGAGAGATTAGTATAATTGGCTGTTTGTTGCTAGTTACTTTTAGTACTAGAGAGATCGGTCTTGTCCGCAAGACGGATTAATCTACACAACAAAATGGCGACTCCACTGGGGAAAGAACTTGTTGTTTTTGGTTCTCTTTTATTTTGATTTGAGGAAACATTTTTTCCTGGTTTTTGATTGATACATATCTATCTGGGTAATTTAGATTTTCCCTGTTTTTGAAAATTTAGAAATATTTTAAGTTTTTCTATAATTTTTCCTAGGACCGCACTCTGGCCTACTTTGACAGTGTGGGCAGGTTCGCACTTTCTCTAGAGAATACAGTGCGGGACCGCACCTGTCAATATTGGTTGCCTGCGGACCCTGTTAAAATTTTAGAAAATCTCTAGATTTCTTTTTCTAGTTTGTTTTTAGCTTTTTGGTGTCTGCCCAGACTGATAATTGTTTCTGTCAAGAATTTTTTGTGAATGAACTCCAACAGTGTTAATGTTTTGATGATTTTCTAGAAGATTTTGCTGATTGGATTGTTTTTCCACTTGGTCTTTGTAACGATTCGAACTTTTGACAATTTGCAGTATCTTAGATTACATTGATCTCTTTTTGTCTTTTGAATCCGACCTGATTGTGAAAACATCCTATATTGAGACATTAAGCCTTTTGTTTCTTTGCAAATCTTCGAAAAAACTTGGTTGAAAGTTTTGAATTTCATTTTTATAAAAACATATTTTGAGTGTTTTCGATCTGTTTGTTATCTGAACGAATATATTCTTATTTTGTTGAACAACTAAGGAAAACATTCATAAAAAATCTTAAAAGCTTTTACTCAATTTAGATTTTAGATCTCAAGATTAGATTTTGTAGTTTTGAGTAGTTTTAGTTTTTGTAGCTTTCTTTCGAAGGAAAATTGTTTTGTAGCTTCTAGTTTGGAAAAGAAAAGGATTTTTCTTGTGAGCTTTGATAGTTTATTGAAAAGACAAAATAGTTTCTTTCAATTATTTTTCATGTTTAAAGAAGGAATTTAAAGGATTGCATTCTCTAACTCTTTCTTTAGATAGAAAGTTCATTGAAAGAAAAAGAATTGAATATCATCATAGGTGCATTTTAGTGTTTTTTGGAAGTCGAGTCTTCACATCATCCAAAGTTTCATTTCCGCACCCATTGACTTAAGAAACAACTCATAAAAGTAACGCTTAACTAAAATTCATCTAGTAATCTTTTTATTTCTAGGGCTCTTATCACCAACATAGCTTAGGCTAGTATCTTGGAGTAGGGAGTAATTAACTCTCCAAGATAGCTAAAACAAACAAGTAGACAAATCTTGCGGTAGGAAGAATTCCAGTTGTTGCATGTATGCTCTGGGAAGCTCCTCTTAAAGGAGTCAAGCACGAGATCATATCTGAACCAGTGGGGTAATCAATCCTTCCTCATTGGGAACGATAGAAGATATACACATATTAAAAACGGTAAACCTTGGATAGACCATTGTCGAGGAGCCAGGGGTCACTTGTCGGTAAACCTTGGATTATTTCAAGGAGCATTCAAGGGGATTGAGCTTTGTTACTCTGCCCTTGCGTGTGTGTCGGATCGTAGACTGTTCCCCCAGGTATATTTGTTTCATTTGGTAACCTTAGTGGCTATAATCTTTAGGATTCTTTCTTAAGGTGACGGTGGAGGGAAGATCCCACTGTACCTGGAGCAGACATCGACTAGACTCACTTGGACTCTCTGGGGGGTTCTCTTCACACGAGATGGTTTTGTGAAGAAACTTGTGCCAGTCTGTTTCATTAAGCAGGTTGTCGGGGTAACTGTTCCAACCGCCCTTTTCGTGTTAAAATTCTACTAAGTTGGATTTCATCACCAACTAGTGTTTTTAGTACGGAAATTTACCTGTTTGTGTGTGGTTTGAACTCTTAGATTTTTAAGCGATTGATTCAATTGTTTGTTTCTTAGAGACTTTAGGTGTTTTCATTGAAATTTTTCTTTGTTTGCGTGTGATTAGATAATTTTTCATCGTGGCGGAATTGCCAAGACAATCCCAGAGAATACAAGGGAAACCCCCCGAATATTCACCAGGTCAACTTGAAGGGCTTCGAGCTCTGGTACCACACAGTAGCCGTAGACTTAGGTCAACAGAAGTTGAAAGCTCAGCTATAGTTATACATCCTGATCATCAAATACCTACAACATAATACATTCAAGAACCGATTTCAGTTTCTGAAGTTACTGAAAATATTTCTCCTTCTGGTGAATTATCTGACGAACCTGAAATATCTGAACCTGAAACTGAATCTTCTGTGTTAGAAACATCCTCAGGATTTATCACACCAACTTCTAGCGATCCAGGTTCACCTAGGGTAAGAAATATCATTACAGAAAATCTTCCCTCTGGACTTATTTCTATTGAAGAACTTACTAATCCAGACGAAGACATATCTCTTCCTAACTCCCCTCAATCATTAAATCTTAGGGAGCGTGAATCTATTTTCTATAGCCCCATTCGAACTAATCCTTGGTATCTCTCTTTAACGAACTTTTTAGAGAATCCAGGTCTTGCTTTTTATCCACCTCGAATTCTATTTCATCCTACACCCAGAGGTTATTATCCGTCATCTTTTATGGCTGGAGAGTCATCCATGTTTTCTCAAACGTCGGAATCATTTTTACATGGTGGTCCTTCTGTTCCTTCGGGATATCAGTCTTTGTCTGGTACTTTCTCAGGAGTAACTCCTCAACCCATCGAAAACGTGTTATCATCTGGTCTTGATGGACTTAAAATTGAAACGTCGAACGCAGAACAAATTTTTATGATGTCTGGTAATATTCCCAATCCTCAAGCTCAAGGCAGTCAGTTTCCTTCTGGGGGCCAACCTCAGGGAACTCAGTTACCGCCTGGGGGGCAACCTCAGGGTAGTCAATTACCGCCTAGGGGGCAACCTCAAGGTAGTCAGTTACCACCCGGGGCACAACCTCAAGGTAGCTATTTCCCAGGACAAATTGTGGATCCATATTATTTTGGGGGGAAACCCCAAGGACAGTACATACCTCAGGGTTATCAACCTCAAGGACAGTACATTCCTCAAGGTCAACCCCAAACTCAATATGCTCCTCAGGGTCCTCAACAACCCCAACTTCAGTACGTGCCTCAAGGTGATCAACCTCAAGGGCAGTACCCAATGCAAGGTTACCAACAGCCTTCTGGTCAACCATCTGTTCAAGGAGCCGGAAATTTACCTTTTAATTATCAACCCTACGTTCAACCAGGTTATGGTCCTTATGTTCAACCTTCTATGGGACAATACCCCGGAATGATGGTGTGGGATCCGTCCCAATATCAACAGCCTTTACAGCCTAATGTGCAGTTGCCTTATCAACCTGGCCAGCCTTTGGTTTCTGGTTCAACCCAGCAACCTGTTCAGCCAGCTATTCAAACTCCTGAACCTAGTTCAGTTCAGCAGACTGGGCCTAGTTCACCTCAGACTCCGCCTCAAACTGCTGCAACTGCTGCAACGTCTGTTCAACCTGTTACACCTATTTCTGGAGTATCTGTAGCCCCGAGTTCGGCTACCCCTGTATCCGTGCAAATCCCTCAAGTCTCTGTACCTTAGTCAGGACCTTCAGTTCAGACTTCAGTTCAAATACCTATAGGAAAAACCGGTACAATTACAGTTGTTACAAGTCAACCTCAATTTACGTATCAACCGTACCAGGGACAGCCGCAATTCGGTCCCTATGTACAGAATCCAAACTATCAGTATCAACCGTACCCTGGTTATACTTATCAGCAACCTCAGTATGGTCTGGTTCATCCTGGTTATCCGGGAGGTTACACAATACCTAATGCTAATCCAATTCCTAGTTATCATGGGTATCCGCCTCCTGGATCTGCTTTGGCTTCTCAAAGTTTTCGTGACCCTAACCGTCAATTACCGTTCATCGCAACTTTGGACTTACCTGATTTGACGCGCCTTACAAATGATCCTATTTTTTATTATCAGAACTGGCCGCCAATGCCTCATAAGTTGCCCAGTGATATACCAAAATTTGAAGGTAAGTCAGGAGAGGATCCATCGAATCATGTTATGACTTATCACCTTTGGTGTGCATCTAATTCAATCATCGATGATTCGATTCACTTACATCTTTTCCAAAGAACCCTCATAGGTCTTGCAGCCAAATGGTACATTGAGTTGCCACGAGGCTCGTTTCATAATTTCAGTCAGTTAGCAACATCTTTCTTGACTCATTTTCAGTTGCCTGTCAGATACGACAACGGCACAGAATTATTAACTTCACTAAAACAATCTACATCCACGTATATTTCTGATCATATTCATGAATGGCGATGTAGACGACGTTTGGTGAAAGTTTATATTCCGGATCAAATTTTGGCAGAATGGTTTGTTAAATCATTGTTACCCAAGATCACTGAAGATGTAGCTAAGGCCGGTGTTGTTACTGAAGAGCAAGTAATTTCTCAAGCTCAGTACCTTGACCTCGTTTATACGCAGTCAAGTACTCTCATGAAAAAATCCCAGACCTTCCAAAACAAGGTCAAATAGTTGCTGCTCCTTCAGGGTCTCATGCCGCTGACGGTATGATTGGTACGGTCAATTCTAAAAGTAAGAAGAAATCCTCAAAGAATTCTTCTCCAATTATAACTTTACCTAATTCCCCGAAAGGAGAATCTTCTCCCGAAGTTTCCGCCGACATTCATGTTGTTGAAACATCTACGACAAAATCAAAAACCGGTGGTAAAAAGAAGGGGAGGAATAAAAACAAAAAGAATTCGAAAGAGAAAACAGATAAAGATGAATCCAATGACGAAAAACGTAAACCTCGCTATCCTTGTTTCATTTGTGAACAAGATCATTTCACAAAAGAATGTCCATATCGAGACAAAGTTACGAAACTCGTTAAAGGATCACAACAACCTGCTGTCTTGAAGGATCCTTTTCCAGTTCAAGATAGTAAAATGATTGGTTCTTCCTCGACTACTTTAGAAGAGCCTATTATGATGATGTCTCATGTAAGGGTTGCGACACGATCGCAAGATTACGGTTCTAAGAATCCCGTTGATGGCAAAGAAGGAGAGTCTTCTAATGCGAATACATCAAATACAACTCCTCCTGTTTCCGGTCCGCTACAGATCGAGAAACAAAATCCAGACTTGATAATCAAACCGCCTGCTAAAGGTGTTCTTCGTAAATCAGCTTTCAATCCACATGCGAGAGCTGCTCATAATTACAACATTGTTGAAGATTTAGCTGTTTCTCCTTCAGCAATGTCGGCTTTGGAAGTGCTGCAATCGTGTCCAGCACAGCGTAAATTATTATTGTCTGCCATAGGAGCTGTCGATGTTTAGGATTCTAACCTTATAATATTCGATTTAGAAAATAGTACACCACGTCTTCCTCACCAAATGGCTTTCCAGATTCCAGTGTTAGTAAAAAACAGACCTATTTTTCGGACTGTGATTGATGAGGGAGCTTCAACGTGTATTATGTCGATTCAGTGTTGGAAATCTCTTGGTTCTCCTACACTTAACCAATCTCCAATGATTCTAAAAGCTTTTGATGGTTGAGGTTTTCAACCTTATGGTATTTTGCAGGATTTACCCATAGGAGTTGAAGGGAAAATCGTTAATCTAGATGTGGAAGTGGTTGATGCCCCTCTAGATTACAACCTTCTACTGGGTCGTAGTTGGTCTTATGCTATGACTGCTGTTGTCTCTTCGGTCTTTCGACTCATAAAATTTCCATATCAAGGAAATATCGTGACAATAGATCAATTAACTTATTTTTCATCCGACCCAGCCTCTACAGAAACAATCCAGCATGTTGGTAAAACGGCTATCCCTTATAAGGATGTTGGAGTAGGTTTGATTAAAGATTCTGGTTTACTAGGAACTTTTTCCTTTCCTCCTCCCAACGTATCGCCTTCTACTGCAAGTATTCATATGATTTCATCAGACACTGTTATGTTTGATGATCCTTGGATTATTCCTTCAGAATCCGAGATAGATTCATTTGATGGCATGATGCCTTTGAGTCCATTTGAAATTGCGTACCAGGCTGTACAGTCATTTTCCGACCCCTCTTCAACCGAAACTGATCCAATGAATGGGATCCACGAGGAATCACTTTCTATATCTAGTTCAGCTACAACGACATTTCCTGAACTTGTTCATACAGATGAGCAAATTCGTGAGTTTTTGTCTGTTGATGATTTACCATGGGAAGATCTACATCACCGGTCTTCATTTTTACCTGAATTAGATCATTTTGAAAATTATTTCGCTTCAATTTTTACTGCTGAATATGCCAAGGAACCTCAGAATCCATTGCAAAATCCTGATTCTGAGTTAAATTTGGAAAATATATCTAGAACGGTTCCAATTGACATTTCAGTAAAACCAGGAATAATTGAAAACATTCATATAGGTGCTTATTGTACAGATGAAGAAATTAAGACTTATAAAGCCCTATTTCAAGAATTCCATGACGTGTTTGCCTGGTCTTATGAAGAAATGCCAGGAATTGATCCATCAATCGTCGTTCATGAAATTAAGACTTACCCGGATGCTAAACCTGTTCGTCAACGATTACGTCAAATTCATCCTAGAAAAGCTACTGCTATAAAAACTGAAGTTGAAAAATTACTTCGAGCAGGATTCATTTATCCAATTCCCTTAACGGATTGGGTATCAAATATTGTTCCTGTGACTAAAAAACAAGGAACGATAAGAGTATGTATCGATTATAGGGATATTAATCGAACGTGTCCAAAAGATAATTATCCACCTCCCTATATCGATCAAATCATAGATGATTGTGCTGGAAGTGAATTGTTTTCCTTTATGGATGGCTTTTCCGGCTACAATAAAATAAACATACTCCCTGCAGATCAACCTAAAACAACTTTCATTTGTCCGTGGGGAACATTTGCTTATTGTAAACTACGTTTTGGACTAAAGAACGCTGGAGCAACTTTTCAACGGGCCATGTCTTATGCATTTCATGACATTAAGCACATTGTCCAGCCATATCTTGATGATTTACCTGCTCATTCATTACGCAGGGCCGACCATCCCACTCATTTACGAGCAATTTTTATGATATGTAGGCATTATCGGATAAGGTTGAATCCGCACAAATGTGTTTTCTACGTAGAATCAGGTCGATTACTAGGATTTGTTGTCTCAAGAGTAGGCATTCATGTAGATCCATCGAAGGTCGAAGCTATTGTTAAATTACCTCCTCCTTCGACTTTGTGCCAACTCCAAAGTTTGCAGGGGAAAGCAAACTTTTTGCGTAGATTTATTCCTAACCATGTCGAGCTTACAAAGGGTTTTACCCGATTGTTGAAACAGGACATTCCGTTCTTTTGGGAAGAGATCGCTGATCGATCTTTTGATGCACTTAAACACGCGTTGACCCATGCACCGTTATTGCATCCTCCCAACTACAACCAAGATTATATTTTGTACCTCGCTGCTTCTCATTCCACCATTGGGATGGTACTAGTTCAGGAAGATGAATCTCACAATGAACATGTGATTTATTATCTTAGTCGAAATCTGAATCCGATTGAAATCAAATACACACATGTGGAGAAATTGGCCTTGGCAGCTGTTCAAGCTATTCAACGTTTTAGACATTACATCTTGTTACGTAAAACCACAATAATTTCTGATTGCAACCCTATGATGTATATTTTGACCAAACAATTGCTAGGGGGCAAATATTCCAAATGGATAGTTATCCTGCAGGAATTTGACTTGGAATTTGAGAAATCCAAGGCAAAGAAATCTTTTGTATTTGCGGAACTGATGTGCGATTTCCCCTCTACTGATACTGAAACAGTGGCAGAAGAGTCCATTGTGGACGAATCTTTGTTTCTTATCAGTACACTTGATCCATGGTATGGGGATATTATTGTTTATCTCCAAACCCAATCTTTTCGGCCTGATATTTCACGAACTCAGCGACGGAAAATACGTTTCCAATCCCAACAATATAATATCATTGGTGATACGCTTTATCGACGTGGAGCGGATTTTGTTTTCCAACGTTGTCTAACTCATGAAGAAGCTGAAAAGGTGTTAAATGACTGTCATTCTGGAGCATGTGGTGGTCATATGTCTGGGTATGCCACAGCCCAAAAGATACTGCGTGCAGGTTATTTCTGGCCAACATTGTTCAAAGATTGTATTTATGCGGTTCGGAAATGCCACAACTGTCAAATTTTTGATCGGAAAATGCGCGCGCCACCCGCTCCTCTTCACCCTATAATTGTTGTTGGTCCTTTCGCAAAATGGGGTATCGATTTCATCACATGTAACCCTCACTCGGCCGGGGGGCATGCCTATATTATTCTAGCAGTAGATTATTTTACAAAATGGGCCGAGGCGATGCCTACATATTTAGCTGACGGCAAGACTGCTGCAACATTCGTATTTAATCACATAATTGCTAGGTTCGGTGTTCCTCAAGCTATTATTACGGATCATGGAAGTCATTTTCGGAATGTCATGATGACTGAACTGACAGAACAACTTGGCCTACGCCACGATAGTTCCACTCCGTACTATCCACAAGCCAATGGTCTGGTTGAAGCCATTAACAAAGTTTTAGTCACCATGATTAAACGAATCATTGGTATTCACAAGACGAATTGGCATTCCATGTTATTTTTAGCGCTTTGGGCATATCGAACCTCAGTCAAAACATCAACGGGTTTCACTCCTTTTCAACTCGTTTACGGTTTGGAAGCTGTGTTGCCGATTGAATGCGAAATACCGTCACTAAAATTAGCCGTAGAATTACTTCCAGCTACGTCTGAAGAGGAAAAACGTTTCTTGTACTTAGCCCAATTAGATGAGAATCGACAAAATGCTGCAATAGCAAACGAGGCTCATGTTAAAAGGATAAAAGCTCAGTATGATAGAAATGTGACCCCTCGAAATTTTTCAGAAGGAGACCTAGTTTTACTTTATGATCAAGCTAACGACAAGCTAGGAGCTGGGAAATTCATGCCTATGTGGCATGGTCCTTATATTGTGAAACGAAAGTTAGCAAAAGGGGCCTATGAGTTGATAGATTTTGACGGTGTCCCTTTGGATAAACCCAGAAATGGGCTTTATCTAAAGCGATATTATGCTTAAAACGAGGTGTGGAGATTTTTGTTAGTTTAGATTTCTTTACTACTGGTGTGTTTTAGATTAGAAAAGTGTGCCTAGTTTAGAAGTGTGTTTTTGTCACTATTCCTGCTTATCTGAGTTTTACTCTTGATATTGCAGATGTCGACGTCTCTTCAAACCTACGTTGGTTTTGCTGATGGTGCTTGTCGTAGTACATGGAACATTTCTTCCGCAGCTTGGGTTATCTATTCACCCTCTGATGAGTTAGTATCCATGCATGGGATAAGCCTTGGTCAAACAACAAATAACATTGCTGAGTATAGTGCAGTGATTGAATTATTTTCTGAGTCCATATCGTTTGGAATTCGGAGTTTGATTGTAAGGTTGGATTCTGAACTTGTTGTATTACAGCTTAACATGGTTTATACCATTAGAAATCCAGTGTTATTACGGTTGTTTTTGATAGTTCGTCTCTTGGAACGTGAATTTGATTACATTGAATATCAAAATATTCCAAGACATGTGAATACATTAGCAGATTCGATTGCTTCTAGTATGATAAATAGACATTTGCAATAATCAAAAGCAGTAAAAAAACATTCATATATGTACACAGATAGCCGGAAAAATAGTGATATATCATAGTATAGGTTTGTTTTCAAAAAATATACATCGTATTCGATCATAGGTTGGAAACACCTTATGATCAGCAAAAATGATAATACAAAAGTCAAAAATATGAGTCTACACGATCATCCCATCACTGATGGTGATCTCGATAAGAAACAACTGCCCGGGCCACCCTACATAGGAACCTCCTGAAAGGTCCTGGGACTCCAATCACATATCTCTGTAGCCTGAGAGGAATGTCATCTATACTGGTCTCTGGAATATCTAGAGTCAAGCGCTCTAGATGATGCTCCAAATCAGTCAAAATCTCTGTTGATTGGCCTGCTGGGGCTGGTGCGGGCGCAACTGGTTGTCGTCTCTCGTAAGGTTGGAGATGAGCTGGTCGATGTGGACCCACGTCTGCATTCAAAAAACTTTTGATTATTAGTTTTCCAAGACGATAAAAAAATAAAAAAAATTAGAATTTAGCAAACGTTGAAAAATGTTTTTACCTGAATCATCCCACTGTTCCCCAGCAGGGAGAACCATCTCTCTGTCGCCGCGGAAATCTATCCTGGCATACGGAAAATCCTCTATCACAAAAAGTTGGTGATCTAGCCAACGAAAATATGAAGAAGGGAATCGTACGATCTCAGTGCCCTTAATAGCATGACGGGCCATCAGCGTAGACCAACGAACCATTCTCGGTTCTCGAGGTTGACCGACATCAACAGCGATACTCTGTGGAGCTAATAAGGGGATCCTCTCCAGAGCAAAAGAAACGACAATGGATCCGTATCCAAAGTTTTTCAGTTTCCCATTTTTTTCTCTGGTTAGTTGGCCTTTCACATTGGCCAACACAGCTTCACACCAGTTAAAGATGGTGCCGCGAAAACAGTCCACTGCAACACGCATTTGGGAACCAATAGCCACATGAAGCACGACACTCCCAAACAATTTGGTAATAGTAAAAGCTATAACTTTCAACTCAGGATGGATGATGTGTTTTATGTCAATCCGTTTGTCCCGAGGATTTTCCTGATCATTGCAAAATTCTAGTTGAAGACTAGCGACAGTCTGGCCACCTGGCCTAGTCCCAAACAAGGATACTTGTTCGCCCCTCTTGGACAAACCAGTCAAAAAGTATATATCCTCCAGCTCAATTTCGAGCCGGTGGCCACCAATCAAGAAGCACTGGTCCTCTACGTTCCATCTGTTTACCAACCATGTTAAGAGTTCCACTTGTGCCCTCATGCCAGAAATGGCCCAGAATTTGTATAAACCACATGCTTTTAATGCCCTTTGTGTGGGAAAATGAAGCATTGCAGCTTCATCCACTTCCTCATGCTCACGTTCTCGCCAGATAAGCATCTTGTTACTCCTACAATACAAAATAAGGCAAGTTAGAATGATCTTATTTGAAAAATTTTGGCAGATAAATGAGAAAACCATGCTTTAAAATTAACCGCGCGGGTACCGCACCCGCTCTTTGTAAACAGAGCGTAGGTCCGCACGCGGGCTGTGTTCCGGGTGCGGTACCCACGATTTTTTCCTTTTAGGAAAAAATCGGGGTCCGCAGGTAACCTGTGTCCCACCTGCGGACCCCGCGGGCGCATTTTTGAACCATTTTTTGCCCTAAAAAATCAAACTAAAGCCTAAAAATAAATTTCAAAGGATGAAAAACAAGATAAGGAGGTCGTGGATTACCTGGGACTGACGGTTTTTGTTTCCAACGGACGAATTTTCTAGAATCTTCACGGGAACTTTTTTATCCAAAAGCTTTTTACTTTTCACTCTGGAACTGAACGGTAAAAATGAAATTGAAAAAGTCCTTTTTATAAGTTTTTTCGAATGAATGAATTTTTAATTTATTTATTTTTCACTTTAAAAGGGTATTTTTGAGAGCATTTTTACTTATCTTAAACAGGTATGTGTAATGTTTCAAGTTTTTGTGCAGAAACAGGATTTTTCAGGGGAAATGATCGTTTTTCAACAAAGAGCATACTTTTATCACTTTTTCGGACTCTTTCAAAAATTTTACGAAAAAGCGAAACCTTGGAGTCCTCTTTTAAGCTCTTTTCAGACTCTCTAAATATGAAAAGATTGCCGAGTACTTGACTATTCGAACTCGTTAAAGTAAATGAACAGTCGTCCCTTCAGTATAAGTTTACCCCTTTTACGGACTGAAATGGACTATTTACGAAAAAGGTATACGTTGACTAAATACGGTCAACAGAGTTCTCTCCCGCATTATTTTATCCTTTTTCGAGCTCGAGAGACTAAATTTACGAAAAAGTACACCCATGGAGTTTTCTTAAGTTTTTCTTCTGACTCCCTAAAACTGAAAAACACCGAGTTTCTCCTATACTGGACTCGTTAAAATTTAACAGTAAAGGACCTGTTTAATTTTCAACAGGAACGGACCACTCCTTCTTAGGGTTCGAATCTTAAACTAAGTTGGACTCATCCGAAGGATGAGCTTATAATCAAGCAAATGTTATCCTCCTCAAGCTTGTCAAAAATAAAGAGGTACTTGCCAGAAATGGTGGGGGAAAAGAGAGAAAAACGAACCTGTTTGTTACATTTTGATTATTCGGAAAACCGTTAACCACTCTTGAACACGACACTTTTGTTCACCTGGGTTGGGAAATCCTTTTCCTAACAGTTAATGAAACCATATTGAAAGTCTTTAGCTGGTTTTTGGGTATTAGATTTGGGTCAATTGTCACCAAGCCATCTGTAGTGTCGTTATGTGTTCAAGAGGATAGTTCAAATAAACCATTCATTTGCAAAATATTTGTCATCCATTTTGACCATCCCTGAGTCAGTCCTTGCCAATATATTTCTTCAAAACTTGATCTATGATTTCATGTTGTGGGCTTGCCTACGACGGATCACTTTCTATCGACGACAACTCATTATCTAGGAAGTTGATCTAGAAATCGTCAGTACCTTGAAATCTGCATGCCTCAATGGCAGGTTTCTCACCTTCGACGACAGGTTGCATCATTGACCTTCGATCGAATGATTTCGTGAGATGTTCGACTTCAACTCATTCATTCACATTTCATGGATTGTACTGAGTACTTTGATAGCCATTGACATTACTGGTGGTTTCTCTCACACTTGTTAACAGTTCACATCATTGACTGGTAATCAAGTGGTTTCTACCATGTTCGACTTCAACACATTTATTCACATGGATAGAATCGTACTAGTTCGAGATGTGGAAATCAAGACCCTGGATCTAGTTTCCACCATCCAGGCTGCGAGGAATTTTGTTGTCATCTATACAGTAGACAATTTATAAACAGATGGCTGCGTCCATACTGTGTCTACATATATCTGTACTATGATGAATTCAAAATCATTCCTGTATCAGAACGATTTCAGTTAGATTATAGTTAGTTTTTATCTGAGTATGGGAATGCCTACCTCAGTGATGACATATATATGTATATATTTTGCATTGAATGTTTTTACAGGTTCCGACTGGGGTGTCCACAGGATGATCTTTGAAATGATAAAGTATTGCACTCTTCATATATGACAGACTACAGCTTCATCTATTCCAGACTTTGCACTTTAGGGGGCAATTTGTTACACTAAAATCTGTCATCCTGACATTTTACTATAAGTATGAGCTCATTATTACTCATACTTCCTCCTTTTGCAAGTCTAACATATCTGCTCCTCATGTCAAGCTTTCAAAATCAGAGAAAAATCCCTAAAAATCCCCTAAACCTTAGTATCGCACTTTCTCTGTTCATTCCCTGCGGTCCCGCACCTAAAGTTCAGACTGCCTGCGGAGCTATACCGCACGTTCTTTGTGTTATGGGTGCGGACCTCTGTAAAACATAAAAAGGCGAGAAAGTAAAGATAAAAAGTGAATTTCAGATGAATTCTAGAAGATTCTAGATGGGAATTTTCGGGAATGGATACGCTTTGAGAAGGTTCATGCATCCCTCACTTTATGGAGCTAACCCCTTGATGTAAGGAGCTAATCCCTTTGAAGGAGGATTCTATCCCTTCATATTTGGAACAGAAAACCTCCTCTTTTACACTATAAAAAGAGGCCTTGGGTAGCCTCAAAGGGAGTTCAAGCTTAAGATATTTGAAGTTAAATGTTGTTGAGATTCAGACTCAGTTAACTAAGACTTTCTGTGAGGTTAAATCACTCATCTCTATTTGTCTTGGTTCAAAGAGTGCAATGCTTGTCAAATTAGAAGAGATTCTTGCTTCGGACCCCAGGAGGACCTGCACAACATCAAGGCACAGGTTGTAAAGGTTTTCTTTATTTGAAGTTAATACAAATATACTCATTTCTCTCATTAAACTGTCAATTCATGGTTTATTTCATAAATTCCTTGATCATTATGATAAGTATGGTTTATAATAATGTCTATACAGGTGCTGCGTAATCTTTTTGCTTGTTTGTGACTGCAGATTCACGAGGAACGTTCTTTCAGTGCACGGGAAGGACTTCAACAAAATCAAGCAAGCGCTAGACATAAGGTAGGCCTTACACCTATATAGTGTTTTGAATCTTATATAGATTAAAGGTTCGTATAATTTCATTTGTTTATTCACTAATTATTTAGTACAAAGAGATACGGTCTTACCTCCCCCAAGTGATTAAGTCTGCAAATAAGTGTGAGATGTGTTTACGAAAGGGTTACTTGAAACTACTAGGAAACCCAAACAATATGGGGCTAGATGTTGAGGATTTTAAATATATAAATTCTCCCAAAAATCAATCTTTTAAAATTAAGTAAAGAAGACATACTGTTGGGGAAGGTATACGACCTGGTAGGGCCTTGCATAACCTGGTCCCCAAGTGGGATAAAACAAAACAAAAATTTCCTCCACTCATGAACAACATGGAAATAATATGAAAACTTCGAAGAAAAAATATATTTTAGAATCCTTAAACCATAAACACAGTATAGAAAAGCACCAGTTTAATAAACCTTGTGGTTTAACAGAAAAGAATCAATGTTGAAAAGTTATTCATCCTAGGCATAATATTTATCATTTGTTCTTCATTCTTTTCTTCACAGAAATGCAGTTTTAAAAACTACTATATGGAGTAAATAAAGATTACCGTACATAATTTATGTATAAATGTGAATGGTAAGAAAGAATGTAGAACTTAAGATAATATATTTTGTAAACATAATCTATTAACAAGTTTGAGAGAAGAGATATAGTCTGAAAAGTTGGAGTAGCGCATTTTAAGGTATATTTAAATCTTGCATAAATGTCATTTGGAGACATATAACTTTATTAGCACTTCATTCATAGAATAAATAGCACAATATGACATGAACAAACCTATGTTTTAATTTATAAAAACTGAAACTTAACTTTAATAATTATTTCGATATATAAATGCAAAGAAATATGTATTTCAGGGTTTCCCAAAGCTCCAAACACTGTGTCAATTTTTATCTTTCTTAAAATAGTTTCAGCAGTTTAACTTCAAAAAATCTTGAAACACTATTCATGTATTCCCATACGATACTTTCATTACAATAAATGTGCAACCTCATTTCAACAGAAATAAATACAGCAATAGACTGGAAATATTGAAATTAATGCCAAATAACTTTCTGCTGTGATACAGCACCCACCCTGTGCAGTGATGTGCTTCCTTCACCCTTTAATGTGATGTGCAGGTATCATCTGCTGGTGTATCCAGAGGATGGTCCCTTAGTTTTATTCATTTTCAGGGACATAAAATTACTAATCGGGTCATTAGCTAACGCTTATTTTCTAATCTGGTAAAAAAATGATCTTGAGTATACATTAAACATGGAAAGCAGGGTCTTGACCATCTGATAGTGAGAAAGCTTCATAGGGGTACAAGTAATTGTTGTCCCCTTTCTGGCCACACGGTTTTCTCATGAGTATTTAATAATTTTACTTTTTACATCCATCAGGAAGTTTCTATGTTTTAAGACAATAAATTGCAGGTCTAACCACAACATCGTAATCCATTCTAATTCTTTTCTCAATCTAGTATTAGGTGTCTATTACGTAGATACTAACATGGGGTGTTTACCATGCAGCCATGTTTGTTCTTGCTATTATTAATTTATAGAACATAATGTTCTATATTTAAATCTCATGTTCACAGTTGAACGATTTTGATTAAAAAAATCCTCAATTTTTTTAGCCCATATGTTTGTCCTTTGTTTTGTTTTTACATTTCATCATTCTATGAAAAGATCTAATTCATATACTATCATAAATAAGAACTATTGATTTCCCACATAATGTATTGTCATCACTATAATCTCATTGAAAAATATGTTTAAACTTGGATAGAACTGTTCCTTCACCTTCTCTAAGGATGCCAGGTTCTTCACGATGGGCAGTAATTTGTTTTGCTGTTGCTTCTGTTGTAGTAACAACCATGCTGGTGCTGTTCTCCTTAAGCCCTTATAACCTTTATAAATCTCAATATCATCGCTTTCATATCATCCTGTCACTGTCCTTTCAGGTACCTCAACGATGATCTTGGATGCTGGGGTCCCCATGGGTTGGGATGATAAAACTATTACACGTGCATGTGTGAGTCAATACTTTTAACTTATTCTTGCCTACTCGAATTTGGAAATCTCTTATTCCTTCCACTGCTTGTATAAAATTCTACTACAAAATACATATATACTTCTACCATTGGGTTGTTCTCTGATAGATGTATTGGCTTCTTTTTTCTTAGTACATTTACTTACATGGTTTTACTGTCACAACAATTTCATATGTTTAATCTAACAACAGTAGGATCTATCGTTTGACAATTATCTTGTTCTTGTTTTGGTGGAGAGCTTTGGAGTTAGAAAACTTCTCAAACCGAACATAAATCCTTTCCCAACATCGCTGTTTATAACACGGTGCCAATAGTTTTAGTAAAATCATTAACAATAAAAAACAGGTTTGTGTAAATTAGTTTTACAACAAGGTGAAGATCAACAGTAGAATTCAGCAGTTGTAAATTGTGGTATTCTATTGTTACATTTGATTCGATTGTGAAAAAACTTGGTATACTTTCAATCCTAATAATTAATAACAAGTAGAAAATCGGGGAGTGATTTGAGACTCATCTTGAAGCCCCTCAATAGCATACGATACACAACTTATTCTTAGAAATTTGGGCACGGTGCATGGTCTAGCGTTTGATCTTGAAACAACTTCTGTTACGGATGGTAAGTGGGTGTATTTTGTATATATGTTAGTTGTTAATCTTGAGCCTTGTTTTACTTTCTTATCAATTTAGCTCTCTTCTATGAAAACCTTACCTTCCATTTGTATCCTTGTTCTTTCTATGTCTATTATTTCCTTTTCCAAAGAATAATAGAAGTTTTCAATATGAAATCGTGCTCATTCACCCTGACCATTGTGTGTAAATTTTCAATTTTAGGCTTACTCTCATGAGTAAAAACGGAATAACCATTCTAGAAGCCCCTCTTTAAATCAATAAAATGCAGGTCATAGGCCACTGCCCCAAATGAGTCATATCATTAGAACATTTGGTTGCCTCTTTTTGTTCTCATATTATTTCTAGAAAATTTTGTGGATATTTTGGGAAATTTAAATAAATTTCCTTTCTTCTTGGCTAAAATGGATACCTCCATATTTTAAATTTGTTTAACAAATTCTAAATTAAACATTCTCATGGGACAAAAGTGGAGGCAATCTATAAGGTTCAACATTACATATGACCTGTACGATAATCTTCAGAAAACAAACTGGTCTCCATATCGCCAACTATTAAGAATTAGAAATTAAAGGCTTTGAAAGTGACAGGACGGTCATTCAAAATTTTATAAGTAATTTGTGATAGTATGCAACAAAAAATCAAACAAAGCCCCCATCACTGGTTCTTCTAAAGATGGGTCAAAAGCACCTAATTACTGTAACTTTATATGGATATAGTATTATTTTAAATTTAAAGCACTATTCACGCATTTTGATATATGAACAAATAAGTAACAAATAGAAAATTTGAAAAGAATATTAACTAAGTTAAGCTCATGAATTAAAAATTAATATTCTCACTACACAAAATGATAGGATCTAACAACATTTAACCAAGGTTTATCATTAAACAAACAGAGTTAAGCACCACTTTATAATCTGAAGCTGTCACTGTGTCCAAGAATTTTTGATAAAAAATTTACAATACAAGCAAGTTCTCTGGTACAGAAAATACATTTTCATGGGGAGAAAACCTCTTAGTTTTGGCTTTGAAAAGAAGAATAATAAACAATACTACATATAATATTGTCATAATATTATTTGTCAGTAACTCATATAATGGGGCTTGTTGACTGGGGCCTATGGTGGCGAGAAATCTTGACGAATTAACAATGATGGCTTTAAGAAATACTTTCTCACCCAAATGATTCCTTTTACAAACACTTAAAATTATAGATGTCATGGTACTAGCCAGTATAAATACGATTCGAGACAAAGATGGGTTTTAGGACACATGCAAAGAATATCCCAAACACGACCATGCGGCAACCCAAAGATAGGTAATTTTACTGGGTGAAACAACTTGCAAAAATGGAAAATATTTATGTACAACAGTGTACGATTATATCTTATGTCCATCTAAGAGAAATGTGACTGAACAAACCATGCCGGACAACACGTATGTTTGCATGGATGAATGCTAGAAGCGGACTCCAAATCGAGAACAAGGCAAATTGATATTTTATTTTGAATCATCTATTCTTCTATTAGATGATTTAAGTACACCATGTAAGACAATTTTATAAGTAAATTGCTTTCCTCATAAATATAGTAATAAACATTTTATTGGAACATTTATAGTCTAGAAAACCTAAGAAATATTAAGCAAATCTACATTTTTTTAACTTATCATGGAACAAACAAAATTAAAAAATACATTCATTATTATAGTCATATTAACTTAAAACCAAGGAAATTAATTAGATAAATCATGTTGTCTTATTGTTTTTCTAGAATAATGCTGTTATTATTTGATAATATTCCTTGTTCAAGTTGACAAATAATTCTGTCAGAAAACCTGAATAAATGCTACCCTTTAAATATGTTCAGCCACTTCTTTAAAATGATAAATGATATTTTATTTATTTGTGTTTTACAAATAAAGTTTGTTAAAATTGATTATTTCCTCAACAAATATAATAGCTATTAAAAGGTGGATATAGATTTGGACTGTTATTATTTTAATGTAAAGAGATCTAGGGCAGCCTAATATTTTGTTTATAAAATAGAAAGGTTTTCCTGCAAGTGTCACCTTTTGTTGCCTGTTACTGAATCACTCTTGAATCTATGTCTTGGTACGACTTTGAGCCATTATCATTGTCATATTTTCTATTATTTGTACATGAGCTCACATAATTCTATGTTTGTACGGGTTTTCACCATGAGAGAAAAATTTCTAGATATGAAGTCATTTAAAGGGCTGTCCACAGCAGGGGAATTGACTTTTATTTTATCCCAATTGCCAATAAATTATTTAAAAAAATATTGTTTTCTTGTCTTATCCTATTGAATTATGGAATAAGAGCATATTTTCTACTTAGTATCCTTTATAGAATCTAGATTTTTTAAGCCATTTTGTCTTGATTAACTATTAGAATAGAAAATCTTCATGATAATACTGTGGGGCTATTTATTTATGCACTAAGATATTTTTTTGTACATATAAGATTCATCTAACATTTAATTGATTTTATTTAAAGCATGACACGCAGCAGGGTAAAGAAATAACGATTTTTATAAATTATTTATAGGCACAATAAAATTTGGTAGAAAACAATCGTACTTGCAACAGAACAAATCTTTGGAATGACTTTCGGCCTCAAGTCTGTGTCTCACGAAACAACTGCGCTACGGCGAGCTCTTTCCAGTGTGCTACCACTGATATTTGTCGACGCTAGTTTGAGTCAATGATCTATATCACAGTCCTTCAGAGGGCACCCAAAACTTTAAGTAGGGTTGTTTGTGTTAACATGAGTTTCTCACAATCAACACAACTACCATTATCTCATCACTTCAACAAAGTTGTGTGCTAATTAAAAACACATTGGACTTGTATACACCACATGCTTCAGGAAACATAATGTTAATGTTTCATATAAATCAAAATAACCTTTGCTTTTTAAGTACAGTGCTTTTACATATATAAAAACATTATATATATATATATATATATATATATATATATATATATATATATATATATATATTTAGCTTTTTGAAATCTTTGAAATAGGTACCAAATGGTACAATAAGTACAAAATATTTCTGTTTAAGGGCTTAATAAATTCATCTGTTTTAATCCTAAGGTAAAGTTAAGCTCATTACCTTTTAACCAAAATTAATTGGTTCTTTCGTGTGTGTCATTGTTGTGATAAAATATTATTTCTATTTTTATTTATTATCTTATGTCATATATTAGGGACCCTCTACATAAATTAAATATATCACCCTTTTATGTATTTTGGTTAGTACCCAACATTTTAGGTATATATATATATATATATATATATATATATATATATATTTTTTTTTATTTATTTATTTATTTATTTTTAGTTTGAACCAAGTTGCATCCCATTCGTTTAGTTTTTGCTACATTTCTGGGGTTATAATTTCATCTCATGAAATCATGGTTTAAAAGTGGTAACTTCTTCAAAATTCTGGTGATTTTCATCACACAGACTTCTATGAAAAATACCAAAAATATATATTGTTTTAATCTTTGTAAATTGATAATTTTAATATAAACAGTAGTTTTTAATTAATTATTATTTTGCTAAATATTCACAGATATCACAATGCAAGTTGTATAATAGTCAAAAATAATATAGGGTTTTTCTTGAAATTAATTTAAAAATTGAAATTACCAAAACACAAAGATCCCAAAAAAAATCATTTTTATTAGTGTAAGTATAATTTTTATACATTTTGGAAGTCATTGTATTTATTTTTGTTGGTCCCCACCCCATGAGCTTCCTACCTCCCCTCCCTCTCCTCCTCATCCTTATTGTAATCTCAACATCCTCCATCTCATAACTCATCTTCTGTTCATGGGGATAGCCTCTCAGGATCCACCTTGTTTTCTCCCCACTCACCTTGTGAAACCACATACAATGCCCGCTATGACCTCTCCATCGCCAACAACAAAAAACCACAGATCCACTTGCCATGCACTTTTGTGAGTTTTTTCAATATATTACACAATTAATTCATTATAAATTAAATTAATTTGTATTTTTAATGAGCTCAATTAATTAATTTAGTGTATTTTAATTCTAATTGTTTATAATTTTCAAAATAATTTATTTTTATAATTAATTTAATAATTGTAATTAATTTTATAATTATTCATTTAAATTTATATTCTAATTAAAATGTGAACATTTCTAATTAAATGGAAATTTTGACCTTGTGTTTGTTTTTCTAGAATTTTTAGCAGTTTTGATAGCCAACTTTAATTCAGAGCTTTGTCTGGGGTTTCATAGGAAAAAATAAAATTCAGGCAAGCTAATTAGAAAAATAAAATCTGAGAATATTTACGAGTAGTTTGTAGCTAATTGTTATTTGTATACCTAAAACACCTTTTTTAAAAATTTCTAGCTTTGAATTTGTAATCAAAACTAATTTTAAAGTTTGTTTTGCATTGCATTTATGGCTTCATAATAGCATATGTTCAATTTTGTCTCTTTGACAAATAATATATTTAAAAATCTAATAGGAAGCTCAAATTTCTTTTATTTTATTAGTTTTGATTTGAAGTTAGGATTTTAATTTGTAATTTTATTTCTGATATGTACGTTGCTAATCAAATTTAATTTTAATTTTTATTTTAGTTTAGCAAGAAGAAAGTTAGGATATGTAGAAACAAAATAGAATCTTGGAGAAATGATATTCTACACGACCAATACAGAAAATTAATAGTGGAAAACTCTAATTGAAGTTTGAAAAACTACTCTGTTCAACTCCTTTAAGGCATTTCTTGTAAATTATTAATAGGTGTTGAGGAATAGATGGAAGTTCCTCTTCTTCTTTTTAGGTAATAAGAAACTCTAAAAACACTTTTTATAAGGTATTATAGATGTAAGAAGAGAGAAAAATGAGATCTTTTGAATTAATAAAGATTTTCTTTTTCAAATAAACTTGCTCTTGGAAAATGAGCTGCATATTACAACTCTTCTTTCAGTAGAAAGAGTTATGATTTATGAAATATTATTAGAATGGGACTGAGAGCAAGGCTGAGACCATGTTTTAATTTAATTTCTCTTTAAATATCATTTATATGGCTAAATTTAATGAAGTTGTGAGGAAAAGTTCCTATGTTTATTGTTATGTTTCATGTGAGGGTAAATATCTATTGAATTAGTTGTCTACTGGTTATTCTATGAATATATTATTAATTTCATTTCATTTTCTAGAATTATTTAAATCATGTTATTTGGTAACTATTTAGCTAAATGTGTGTATAATCAGTTTAATAACTCACAGGAAATTATGAAAATTATTTCCTGGTTTTAATAATTTAATCATTCATTGTTTATTAGATCTATTAAAAGCATGTTTTAGTAAGTATAATAAGATAAGCAGGGTATTTGGGTATTAGTGTTCATAATAAAGCGGGCATGTAAAAATCTGATTATTTAGTTATTCTACTCTCGGTTAGGATAGATCTATGTCTTCTTGTTCAGGATATATTTGAAATTTATTTGTATCACCCTTCGTATGAAATATATATGCATTTGGGCCCAGTTTGCATCCCTTAGAGTCCTGTGTTGGGAAAAAACTTTAGGGTGGCTTGAGACAGGCCTCAAGTCGGATTAATGTTTTCTTACTTACATGCACAAAAGAGGAAAAGATACCATTTTTTTTTTTAACATTGGTAGGTATTAGATAAACTACAAGCTAACAAAGGAGAAGGATATTAGACCATTGAACTATGAATGGAACCAAACTATCTAAATGGATGAGTCTGATGAGACCCTGTTTGGGTGGCATAACAAATGTTGGTGAGTCAGTACAGCCCTTAACAGAACTCTAGATATCAAATTCATTTAATGCTAGGCGTTCAAAAGCAGAAGAAGACTACAATATTGTCAATATGCATAAGAAGCATATGTCTTAATCAACATGGGGAACTTTGTGTCCACAACATCACTTTATTATAAAACTGCATGATTCTCACATCTCTGTCATTGTACAACATATAAATACCAATATATCCTTTTAATGACATAGACATAATTTTTAAGGCCCATGTAATGAGAATTTTTATTACAGCAGTTGTGTTTCAAACAAAAATTATCCATTTGGATTAATAAAAATCTGAAGTTAACTCTCCCAATAAGGAAAACTAACACTCTTTAATATGTTTGTAACATGGTCAAACTTCATAAATAGGCTGCATAAAAATGAACATTCTCTGAAAGTTATATGGGTCTGGAGGACATGAAATCAATAATGCTTTTCTATAACTTCCTATAAGAGATTAAACTATTTTAAAGATGTCCAAAATATACATTCTGTCACAAAAACAAAAAGTTACTGAATCACAACACTCTGGTGTTCAAGTGGGATGTCTTTGGAAGAAAACATATAAATATTTTGGTACAAAACCACTTTAACATCAACTAATATAAGGTTTCATACATTAAAATTTAGTAGTCTTTTTCTTGCTACACAACAATTAAATGATATAATTTAAGCAGGATATAGCTATGGTTTCTACCTTGTAGTTGCCTCTTCAGAAACAGACATAGAACTACACTGTCTGCATTTGACTAAGACATAGGAACACACAAATCCATTCATAATATCCCCCAACTACCATATTTTGAGACTCATGTGCTAAAAAAAATTGAATATTTGTGAATAACACTGTGAAAAAATGTAAGCAACTTCAAAGAAAATTCAACCTTCCAATCCACATGTTAAAGCCATCTGTAAAAGACCAAGTTGAACTTTGAAATCAAAATATGTCTACATGCTGTTTTCAACTTCAAAATCAAGAAACCACATACTGAGAGGGAATCATATGGATAATGAAACATGTTTTTTTTTTAATACTCTTCTTTTTTTCCACTTTTGTTTAAAAAGGAATCATGTTGTATCTAGAAAAATTATTCAACATTCATCAAAAAGCAATAGTTAAATAGCGATGCATGTGCTATTGTTTATTTAATACTATTTAGCGTATTCGCCCTATAGTTACGATTCTCCAATTTTAGTAGTCTATGTAGCCAAAAGGTAAAAAAAAATAAGATGGCTACAAAAACACATACTCTTAATAGGTATATTTTAGAAATTATAAATTAAAAAATAATTCTAATATCAAAACCTGTACTTTAGTGCATAGAAAATTCAGCTAAATAAAGACAAATAACAACAATTTCTGCTATACATATATATTTAAGATCACAATGTCAACATTCAAATCTCATGCTCAATTCCTTCTTTAGATATGTTTTATTATAACAATTTATTAGCTTAAGTATATATCTTTGTTTTCCATGCATTTCATATAATTCTTATCTTGCGTTCATATTCTTGGGGAATACTTTTAAGTTTCACCCAACTATAATTTTATCTACCAAATGTTAGCGAATTCAAAATTATCAAGATCCTGACAATGCTTGTTTAATAAAAAGCAGAAGATAAATTTTTGTAGTAAATGAAAGCAGTATAAAATAACCATGGTAAAAAGTGTGAAAAATCCATAACTTGTATGTTAAAAAATGCAAAGAATCCTTCGAGAAAAAATACTTTCTTTATGTCTGTAGTAAAATTTCCTTTAAGAAACTCTTCGAGGAAAAAAGACCATGGTGGCCCTTGGGTTTTCAATTAAGGACTGTGTGCCTCGTCGACAACCTCTACTAGGTTGCGATAAAGACGAGAAATACCGGACAGGCTTAAACTCCATCAGTTCCAGCCCTTTGGGCCCAGCACCACCTCACCATGGGCTCACCATGGGCCTTGTCTGACCTAACAAGCCTCTTGACCACCCAGTGCAAACCCGCAGATACTTGCTTTTGTACTTTCAGTGCTACAGGCAGGCCATGGCGGTGCTCTGTTCTAGGGTGCGGTGTGTGAACTCATGCTTCATATATTAAATTAGGGCCTGCCACCATTGCGGGGAAACAGTAGCTCTTGTTTGGGCAAAGTTGCAGTTCCCAACGAGTTCTTTCGCATGATGCCTTCAGGCATCTTGTACATTTTAGTACCTTCTATGTTCTCTCTTCCCAGTCTCACCCAAATTCTTGCCATTTGGAGGCCCCCTATTTTCTGCAGATCACTGTACCCTGCGAAACAAGCGCTAAATCACACCCGTTCCACTGGGCATCATTGACAATGAGAATGGCTTGAATCACATTTGATTTTATTAAACACATGAGAACATGTTCTCATGGGCTCAGAGCAGCGTGTTAGGCTGAAACAAAAGATGGGTCAGGTTATGGGATTATCCTATTTTGGAATCTTTTAATATACTGCAAAGTCCCTTCAAGACTCCTACTGATTAAAAAATTTTATGTATATTCTCTTGCTCCATTATTTTTTTCTCAATATAATATTTAAGGGGTAGTATTCTTTGAACAACACGAACTCAAGGTTTTTACAAAGACAACACTCAAAAATTGGAACTCCATAAAAAAGCCCATCATCGGGAGACACCTTATAGGGGAAAAACTGTTCTATTCAGCATAGCATTTGAAAATGCACCCAAACCATATATTGTGGGTAGATCAACTCTATTCACATAAGGCACCAGAACATGAAAATTCAGGAAGACAGATGAACCTTTGAACCATGGATCTCAAGCGGAAATGTCATGGAATTTATGACTCTGTTAAAAACCAATGGAGCTCTTTCAGGTGATTTTCACCTAATGGACAATGGTTATAAGAAATCCACCTCTACTAAAGGATTTTCATATTAAGTTTACCATCATGAGAAGCAAAGATATAATGTAAGGAGGGACATGGTTAAGGGATCCGGGATTTTGTCACATGGTTCCCACAATTAAATGTAAGCTTATAGCAAATTTTAAAAATTAAATTAAGGATGCAGCTTTATTCTCTTCTGTTTTGGAATAGAATATTATTTTAAGCATAGGGAACATCATTGGGAAATGTAAATAATTTTAGTGGCAGAGAAGCGTGTCTGCACACTTTAATACTAAGACCATGGAAGTGGATGTCAAGTAGTACTAGTATAATGTATACAGCAGATAAAAAAACAAGCAGAAATGGACTAGAATCTTGAATTTGAAAACACGTAACCAGTTGATGTCCAGGCTAAGGTCACTGCAAAATACATATACAGAAGAAAAAAAGATAACATAAAAATAAATAGAAAACTCAAGGTTGGAAATTTCTACCTCAGTGAACATAATAGAGTTAAAAAAGAGAAAAGACATCCTAAACCACAGAGATAATTAACACAGCAGGCAGGAACAAAAGGAAACAGAGAATAAATACACTTTACATCACAATTTACAGAACAAAGGACTTACGTGACTTGGGATCTGAAGTCAGAACCAAAAGACAACACATCTGGATCAATTAGATTCAGATAGACATTGGATCAATCTTTGAAAATCATTTTACATTATATGGTGCCTTAACTTTCTAAGGTTTGCCAACGAAAGGTGAAAAGAAGAAGGAAAAAAACTTAATTTTCCTTCCCCATGTGTTTCTATAAATTTTGGCAAAAATGAATGTTCTAGATGTTTCTAAAGCCTTCAGAAAGCTTGTTCCTAAAGAAAATATTTTATCATACCCAAAATATAAAATATGTCTTTTATGCAAGAAATCCTCATTCATGTTCACTTGAAAACCCTATAACTTTGTAAAGATACACTGAAAGAATATAAATTTATACATTTCATCATTCCATTCAATTTTCGTTAAGCCTCTTCCTCTTTCGTTCCATATCCCTCTAAAAACACTCAAAAATCCTTTTCGGCCACTTGAGCCTTTGGAGCTTCGTCATCACTCCCCTTTTTATGGGAAGCTTGAAAGCAGAAAAAGCTGGTTTTGGTTTAAAACCCTCACTATGACAACAACAGCCCTTTTACATTTGTTATATACTTTCAACGCATAAATAAGCACGGATGGGCTAAGCCTTGAGCGCTAGTGGTGAGAACCTTCAATTCATGGCTGTGTCCTTCTATTTTTTGATGTGGCCCGACTGTTGTCATTGTTGACCTCGATACACAATATTAATGATAATGTTTATAGATAAAATGGTAACAGAAAATCCTAAATATTAACACATCGTTCTCCATAGTTTGGCAGCTCTCGATTGAATCTTGGTAATTTGATCCTGAGCTCAACATTTGAAGTTTACAACACTTTGTTCTGTGGGCCATGCTTAATAACAGTTTTAGCTCCATTGAATCCTGGGGCTCATGCTTGGAATCAAATACGCTCCGCTCATTCCCTAAATTAAACACCTCGGGGCAATCTCATTTGGTGATGCTAATCCAGCTGGTGCGCGTAATGCGAATTAAAACATGGAGTCAAGCACACCAAAGCGAGTTGGATCTCGGTCGTTCAAATCAGTCCAATCGTGGCTCCCGCTATCCCACCGCTCATGCCCGCCTTTGCCTTCTCCTCTCGCCTGCAATCTACCCATGTTGCTTGGATCAACGAATGATAAAGGGTTTATTCTTTTTGTCTGTATAATTTTTAAAAAGCACAGAACATGGTGCTCCTCCTTTAAATCACGGTGGCTCCATTGCCTAGAATCTGTGGCTTCTGTTAAAACACGCACAGCTTTCATATAAACGCATCTCTCTCAATATGGCTCCCTTCTGCACGTACGGATCCTCACGGTCACAAAATCAGGCTGTGGTGAGGTGCATATCGCCATTTTAAGCCTTAAAAAGTTGAGTGAAATTTTAAGATAAAAATGGTTTTGGGAGGGACATATGGTGTGATGTTATAGCATTTACATGAGAAAATTTCAAAACCACTCTGTTAGAGCGTGAAAACAATAGTTTCTCTCAACCACTTTCATATATAATGCTTCAAGGTCTGTTGGGTGATACATATGTACTCAGCCTTATTCCATCTTAATTTTCATTCTGTTATTCATAGGACCTCAAAGAGACTTCTTCAAAAAGAACTGTCTCCATTGTGATCTCTACAGAATCATGATACGCACTAAAAAATCACCCTCACTTCTCAAGGTCCACATTAAAGCTTTGAGTCTCGGTTTCGCATTTTCTTTTATAAAATTAACATAATTATGGCTATGTTTTGCAGTGGAGGATTTATGCTCTTCCGCCTAACTCCTCTAAAACATCTCCACTAGTGAATCCTGGCATTGGTAACCACCATAGGTTCTAATCCAGCCACAGTATCTTTCGAGACCTCATCGCAGGATCATTTGTCGCATTCTTTAAGAAGTTTCTGTAGTTTTCATACACGCTGGCTACAGCTTCTGCTCGCTGTTGAACTTTATATCACACAACATTCCTCCGCCCGTGGATTTCTGCTTTATCATCTTTTAAAGGTTACGGATAGTGGCCCCCAATGTTCTCACAATCACCGTCATGATGAGATCAAGAGGGAAAGTTTCTTCTGAGCTAGATATTTGAGAAAATGCCTGGGAAGGTTGTGGAGCAAAAATTTCTAATTAAAACCAATGTTTAACTACGCTAAACACGACAAGTTAAGCATTTTCACAGAAAGAATAGCAGAAAAAACAAAAAGAAATGCTATGGAATGGTGACTGAATTAAAGAAATTCATATATTAATGAACATGACATAATCTAGTGATTTAAAGAGTTAAAAAGAATACGATAAGGAGCCGGAAAAAGAACTAAGGCCTAATCAGGCCCTAAACTACAAAACAAAACAAAATTAATTGTTTTGAAAAGGAAAAACAGAGACATCTGTAATCACAAAAGTCCGCACTGGAAGCCGATTCTGAACCTCTTCAATAAAAATAATATATCCCATTGCAAAAATATATGACTCACAAAAATCAAAAATACAATTGTTGCAAAAACAGTCTTGGCTAAAAGATAATGACAGTTAATACCAAATCAACAAAACCTTATATTAATATTCGGTAGCTATTTTAAAGATAAAAAACAATCTGAAGTCAATATTTTCCATCCCCATTAATATAGAAAATGAAAAAAGAGTTGAAATTCTGAATAAGATACATTCTGTACTTACTACTTTGGTTTTCAAAATGAGAATTGCATTAATTGTGAAATTAATGATACTAGAACATAAAACTCTCTGTTTTAACAGTTTTACTATAGTTCTCATAGGACTTCACATTATATAAGGGTTGGTCTTCTGGATATCTGAGACATTCCATGTATTATGGTTTACCATTTAAAGTCCTATTTTGCATTGAAGATACATAGCCATTATAGAGTAGTTTGAAGTTGTAGGAATATGGGCTAGAATTATTGTAGTGCATTTGAACATCAAATACAAAGGCTGTTATTGTTGTTTATAGGATCTTGATCTATTAACACGATGAGTGATGTTTTCTTATTAATATATACTATGAATTTTCATATTGTCCACTTTCTCTTGATAACATAGGTAAATATGAACTAAGTTTCGCACCTCTGTGGTACCTATATTACTGATAAACTCTGTCTCTATGTTTTTATTCCTTTAATTTTTTTCTTAAGTATATGATATCGTTAATTTTCATGAGCACTTGCTGATCTTAGATTCTCTTTGTGTATAAATTGGTGCACTATTACAAAGAATATGCGGCAAGGATAGAGTTGAGGATCTTCTTGATCTTGTTCTTCTAAGTGTTTTTCTAAATATTTTCTATTGAAAAGTATAGAAGCTAATTTTAAAGAAAACTTTGATCTAGGATGCATATGTGTTTTCTTTTAAGTGCGTGCCATGAGAGATAGTTTTCAAAGCTCTTGCCCAAATCTTCGTATCTTGCTCTTCACTTTTTTTCATCCATTTTCCTATTTGTTTTCATTCCATAAAATCAACTTAAGGATCCTTTGACATGAATGACTTTTACATGGATTTATCATGAACCTTTTCTCCAATTTAAATCCTCTTGTATCCATGGCTTCCAATGTAGTTTAAGCTACTTTTTTCCTATGTTATCATCCTAGTGTTTCCTTCATTTTACCTTCTTGCTATATTTGGTTTCCTTCTACATATATATGTCCTTTTATTAAAAAAAAAAAAAAAAGTTATTCGTACTCTTCATAATGACCTAAAATCACACAACCCAAACCTTAAAGATGCATCACTGCAACACATTTATAGAGAGATCCTCTGGGTTCAGGGAGGGCTGGATGCGGAATCCCAAAGTGGTTCATATATTTCCTCTCCATTTGTGTTCCAAATGAAAGTTAGGAGACCTAACACCATGTAATAAACTTATATGCTTGCAACCTCATGGTTATGTGATTAGCGTGCAGGCACACCTTTTATAATTTTGTTTTCACTAATAAAATGCAATTTTTTCTTAGAAAAAAAAATTTTATGCCTATTGCCTCCCTGAAAAACAAAAATATTATTTTAAAGAATCTTAACAAACGCTGTGTAAACAAATGGTGATGGGGAGAGAGATATGCTGACAAATAATAGCTTGGGGCCTATGTTTAACCTTGTAGTGGATCTACATAAATGTGTAAAGAGGCTGATAAATGTCATAGGAAAAAATACAACTTTCTATACACCGCACAATCTTCAGTTGTTCATCAATAATTATAAATGAGTATAAAACTTAAAAAACAATCTTAAAAATTAATGAACCTAAATATTTATGAATTTTTTTAACGTTTCTACAAAGTTTTAAATATTTTAAAAACAATAAGTGATATTTTCTGTTTCTAAAATGCCAGTTCATTTTCAACTTTAATTATTTTCTAGTTTCAATAGTGTTTATGCAATTTTGTGTTTCACATTTCAATATATTCCTGGTGAGAATTCATCGCTGCCTTCGAGTGCAATAAAATCCCAGCGTGAGATTAAACAAAAATAAGAAATTAAAGACAAGAAATGAATTAATTTGGCAGGAGGCTAAGGTTTCTTTAAAAGACCAAATGGGCATTTAGTTTCTTTTACATAACATCACATCGATTAAAATTAAACTTCAAAAAAATTAACTATAAACTATTTAAAATTGAAAAAACATCTAAAAATAGCCTTTAACTCCTTTTGTATTTTGTTGATTACACTTACATCTGTATCTGCTTTTAAATTTAAACACAAAAATAATATTAACTCTCAAAATCCTCTTGTACATTTGATTGTCAATATGAGAAGCTCACGAAGCTAATGTTAAAATTGTCCAACATGGGACACATATACCTAAAATGGGTGCTTCATGACACTAGCATTTTTACATCCTTCTTTACACAATCATATAGGATATATTGTTTTAGGGTGGTGTTTGCTTTTTACTGTCTCTCTCTCTCTCTCTCTCTCTCTCTCTCTCTATATATATATATATATATATACATATCTATATATGTGTATGTATTCTCTCTCTTATAAATTTGAAAAAGTAAATAAATTTTGTTCTTTATGAAGTCCCAAGTATTGAAAGGTAGGAATACACTCTTTTACAACTATGTTCATGTAAATCATGTGGGGGCACAATAACACACACACACACACACATATAAGTGCCATTTGAATATTCACTACTTCCCTTCATGGAATCTCCCACCTCTAAAATTGAAGTTCTCTCACCTCGACCAGGCCCCACTCCCCTTCTTGTTCTTCAGTTTGGTGGACATTCCAGTGTTCATACTCATACCTTTTCACATAAAGGTCTTTAATCATTGACCTTTATGTGACCTCATTTCCTGACAAAAGGTCTTTGTTCCTACTAAGGATAGATACTACCATACCCTTTGTTCTCTATTAAAACAAAATAAAATTTAATATTCTGTTAAGTGTTGTGTGCCTTTCATTTGGGAATATTATGAAAATATGATCCAAGGAAGAAACTAACATAGGTAATACTTAGTTTAGCTCCACATGATACTGGTCATATACGAAGCTAGACATATTTAATAAATCTGTTTTAAATTCACCAGCCATACCTTGTTTGTATGTCATTACTTTAATATTTTTAGTGCAATTTGGGGTTGGTAATATACTTCATCTCCTATTTTATCACTAATATGTCCTAATTTGTTGTCTTTATTTCCCTTCCTCATGATCTACTTCGTTGTTATGAAGTTACATTTATTGTAATACCACTAAACTCTGTTTTATAGGAAAGTAGAACTGTAAAACCTCTTGTTGTCTTTCCTGGTAAAACTACAATAATAGACAATGTGTGGTAATATTACACAAAACCAACACAGAAGCAGAATAGGAATACCTCCCTGGTAGTTATGTAACCTATGATTCGAGGGACACCAGGCGACAAAGATGGCCACAGCTTGCCCATGATCTCCATGTTTGGTTAATGCACACTCTCTCTGGACTACCCGTGTGGACAAGTCACTCTAAGCAGGTATCAAACCTGCTATCACTACTCTCTGTGACCTGCTTTCAGATATGCCTTAGTTTGGGCAGACTGTTCTAGCTCGTTTGCAGGCTGGAATTGTGGGTGAAATGTGAAAGTAAATATATCGTGTGGTGTTAATTGGCTTGACATGGATCCAAAGCCCTCTATTTTATAGTGCTAGAATTTTATGTGGGGTTTGGTCATATTTGATTTTAGGAGTCCATGGTATATGTTACACTTGGTTTTAACAATAATTGCTTTCTGATTAGGATTATGTATATATAGGTTTAAGTATGTGTTTAGAGGAGATAGAGATGTGAATGTTAATATAGTTTATTATGTGATCTATAGTTTTGTAGCGAAAGAAATTGACTCATAGCTAAGTGCGTGAAGAGCTACTAAAAGTCATAGGTGAGTACGGTTTCAACATGACTTGTCTGTGATTACAGAATAGTTATGTTAAAGAATTCATCATAATAAAAAAGCAGTTTTTAAAGGTGATATTCTTGTGTTCTTGTGTGTGTTTTTAATATGTATATTTTCTTATTATACATTGTTGAAAGTATTTATACAGTTGTGAGTCCATGTCGACATAGTCATGGTTTGTATAAGCATTTATGTGATCTGAACTTTTAACATAATAGCGTGATTTATAAAGTATAACTTACAACAATAATAATACGCTACATCTACTAGTCCCCTCAGAGTTAGAAACTTGGATACTACATCCTCCATGATCACTTTGAAGTTGGGAATTTTCGATCTTTTCTTACACAGATACATTGCAGAAAATTTAGGCAATTAGGACACAATTAATTCCCGGTATGGAATTAAACTTGAATTACCCCGAAAATAGATAAACCAAAAATGGTTTTAAATGCTTGGGGACCTAGATACTGTTGGGGGACATGGATGTAGTAGTTGTCGAAAAAGAAATTGGTGGATGGAAAGAAAAATTTTAGATCAAAGCAAAATATCTACGACCCTTATAAGAAGCTGGTCAGTATATTTTCTGGAGATCAATGTAGTGTTTATTTCTTTGCTTTCTATTGTTTATTAAGGTAGATATTGAGTTGAATAAAATAAAGAATCATTTTAAGGTATTGAACACAAGTGTAGGTCCACTGATGGTCTGTGACTTGAGCATCGTTAATAGGATTTAAAAAGAGGCTGTGATTTTATGAATTTAAAAATCATCTTAGGAGAAGTTCATTTAAATTAAGCAGTAGACTGGATTGTATCCTACAGCCAAATCGGTCTGTTCTTCAAAGGAGGCTGAGGGTAAGTATTTAAAATCTATGAAAGCTGACAATTAAAATTATTATTAAGCAGAAAAAGGATTTTGTACGTGCAATTAGAACCTGGACTAATGTTTGGAAGAAGAGAAAATCAATTGTAGCAAAGAGATGGGTGCAACATGAAGTGGAAAGAATGTGATGAACACCGGAAAGCGATCTCTGTTGGATAAGATACGAAGACCTTTGTGAAAAATTTATTTATAGTCCTCTTGGGTGGATGCTGATGAAAAAGAAATATAACTTCCATATTTACGGTAATGTTCCCATTTTGAGGGTTCTGAATAAGCATGCTTGGAATTTTTGGCTGGTTTCTACTCCCCGACACCCTCCTACACACATCCCCACTCCTCCCGAAGAAATGTAGTTGATGATATTAAAGCTTGTTACTTTCGGAAGGACTAGATTGGAGAATCCCAAAGAATGATTTTAGGACTTTTTTATGAGTTTTATGAATGGCAATGAATTAATGATAAAATATAAAGAAAGTGGTTACATGACATTGCCCAATATACAGTATGGGACATGGTATTTAAAATAAACATAACAAAATGTTTGTAGATATTTTAAAACAACATTGGTATGAGAGTTTTAAAGGCTTAAATATTAGTCATGATTACATCTTTAAGTTAGAAATATTTAAATCAGGTAAACTCACAGTGTTTAAATTGTTAGATCAAGAGTTTAGCTATTTGTTGGATGGATACATTAAAATATTCATGACCAGCTAAAGAATTGTTTATAAGTTGTCACATAACACCATATCAAATTTCCGACATTGGTGTAACAAAAGATATGAGAATAAGCTGACTCTACGGATTGTGATGAGGTGGCGCCCTTTTATAGGAGATACTAATGCATGCTTCATACCAGTTAAAATCAAGCTGATGAGCCTAACACATGGATGAATACATTCTGAAAAAGAAAGGAGGGTGAGAAGCTGGTATGGTGTATCGCGATGTGTGGATTGGAGAGGCCACTTTAAAAAACGATGCCACTATTCGGGGGATCCACTGTTGGGTGGAGAAATAATCAAAGGATTTGTCATTAGTGTCAATAGCATTAAGCCGGGATGTCGATATTCTTAGGAATTTCTGATTTGAAGATGATGAGAATGCCATATGCATCAGCCCAAGTGTAAAATCACAGAAGAAAGTCAACCTAATGAAAAGAAGCACTAAGAAATTCCTTGATCTGATATTTGCCTTGCAATTGATGATCTGAATAACCCTTGATGTCATATGGTAGTTGCTTCAATTTTCAGTATGATGATATTCTGTAAACTAAAGTCATGAACAGAAAGTATTCAAGTTTGAAGGCTATTTTGAGTTCTCCTAATAATATTCTATAAAATATGTTTTCCATTGTGTGATGACATGGATGATGCACTTATTTCTGAACACTATTGGTATTTTAGTTGTTCTTGTATTCTTATGATGAAGAAGCCCAAATAATGGAGAAGACAAACAATAAGCCAAACAAGAAAGCATACTTTCCCAAATAATTTTTAAGCACTACGACGTTCCAAAGGCAGCTTATAAAAATTTTTTTTACCTTGAATGAAAGAATTTCAACATAGGTTCAATACATTTGAAAAGAGGTTGTTTTACTCTTCTCGCGAGCATACTTTTAAACCAGAATATTTTGGAAATATTGGATCTTTTTGATTAAAGAGAAATTAACTCTTGTTGAGCTGACCTGTGCTCAAGGACATGTTGCCTCTCAAAGTCACATCGTCATTCTAATAGCTATGAAAATGGAGTTGAACTCCTCATTTCCATTACATTTTAATAATATTGCTGGGATAATGGGTGAGAAAAACCCAGTACATGAGTGAGGAGAAAGAGTTTAGGGTTAACTGATGAGATTGGGTACATCTACACATGCAGACTAGAAAAGCAAAAGCTCGAACATCTTCAATAGATAAATATATATGTGAAAAATCTTTCAAGGTAAGGCTTGAACTGTTTGGGTGCCCAAATTAAAACCTTACCCTCTGTTTGGGTTGGGTTCTGGGCACGAACTATGGCAAGGAGCTACATGAAACACTGAACACAATTTAGACAATAGCATAAATAGAGTGTTCATGTGCGACATTCGTACATATTAGAATAGTAGTTGAATCTATGAAAATACATACTTGTTCCTTTAGCTCCTTTGTTGGTAATTTTTTATTTGTAATTTAATAGTGAAATCTTATTTTAGGCAAAATACGAAGTCTCTATGAAGATACCATAAGGTCCGGACCTTGAATTGTGATTTCATGCTAATTTGGTGTAGTGAATTAAAGTAGAGATAATGAGACACAATTCCCAATGTGTATGTGTGTGTGAGAATAGATATTTCCTTTCTAACAAGGCTCCTAGTAGTACCAATTTTATTATGACAGCTACTATGTCTAATCGTATGCAAATTTGTATTCTAATTTAGCAATACTCTAATTCTACAACTATTTGGGATGTAGCTCTTCTTTGCCTCGATCTAAATAATTTAGAATATTAGTGATAATAAAATTATTTAAGCTATTTGTGAAAACAAATTTATTAAATTAAACAACTTTATATAAAAATTTAAGATAAGCAGTTATGAAAAACATATGGCATAATAAGCTATTCCTTAACACTAAGCATAAATAAATAGTTATCACCGTACAGAAGTGCCAAATGATAACTTAAGCATTCAAGCATCAATATATAAACAACTGAATATAAATATTACTTTAACACAGAATCATAAATAGTTAAGAGATAAAAGTACCATTTATAACTGGTTCTACTCATGAGCTAGAAGCAATAATGATTTATCTCTTCCTAATCCAACATCTACTAAGAGTACAGAAATGCAACATCAGTAGCAGATATTAGACACAGATATCAATAAATCTCGTCCCATTCATTCATAAAAACCTCCTCCGAGGGTGCAGAAGTGCATGTTCTGAGGATAAGTTTTTGAGAAATTTCTGGACCCTTATCTAAATGCATGAGAAGGGTTTAAATACTACTAACTAAATCTAATTATTCTTTATTACAAAAATTAAGGATTCGGTTTAAATGACCGTCCTTTTTCTAGGCACAAAATAAGTAAAACTAACACTAAATCTAAAATTAAAATTAACAACTAACTACTTATGACGCTGGTCTTTGAATTTGCAAGCATCCAGCATTGATTTGAGAAGAGGAGGCTGGCCGACTTCAGATTTTAATTGTCCTAAAAAGATGGAATCAACAAGTGTTGGCGCGATCTTCTCAGAATAATTAATGATGCAATTAAGAGCACCGCATTGACTGTGTGGTTTTACTAGATATGTCCAGTAAGAATCCCAATTTAACTTAGACAATTCTTGGATTGATTTTGCCTTTTCCTCAGTTTTCTGTTTCCACTATGTTTGCAATTGTTGGGCTTGTGGTAGATATCCTGGAATAGTTTCTAAAATCAAATTGACTTTGTGCAAATTCTCATTTACACAATCAGTAATGTTGCTCGCCGATGTAGCTGCTTCCTCTGCTGCTTTTTCTGCCTCTCTGATCTGTGCATCCCATTTATTGAAGAGCATTTCTTTATGGCTGTCATTGATAATTGGTGCTCCTACTCTTTTTCCTTCCTCTGTCTTTTTCCATGTCAAATAATTAGTAACTCTTTCATTAGTTAAATCATAATCATGTCATAATTCTACTACATGATTAGTGATTTTATCACTTTCTTGACAAAAAGAGTTCCACTGTGAAATCTTTTGGCACAATATATCTTGTTGTTGCAGTATTTGATAAAGAAATAGATTCTGATATGAACTCTATAAGATTGGGGTCTTATTTATGCATTTCCGGCATAATCTGTATTTGTTTCTCTTTCTCGGCCAAGCTTTTCTGATACCCGATTTGCATTTGCTAAAACTCTTCTTGTAACTTTTCAAATTGTCTTTGTGCTTCACTATGGGCATGTGCTTGTTGCAATTGTTGTCACGGAACTTGTATTTGATCCTATTTTTCATTTAATAACATTCGTACCTCAGATGCTTTGTCAATAGTTGCGGAAGCATAAGCTCCTGTAATCTGAGATAATTTAGTAAGATTTTCAGTGGGATCTGTAGTAGGATATTTCCATAAAACATCCAATTGTTCTGCATCAGTAGAGAGCGCACTTTCTAATTTTATCTTCTTTCTTTGCTTCCTTACTACTGCTTTATGTTGAGGGCTATAAAATATATCCAGAGGAGGAATTCCCTCTATTTGAAGTACAAGCTCGGAGGAAGGAGTAATGGGTATATGTTCTTTTTCTGTGACATTACCACTTATTTCTGTAATCAAACCTTTTGCTGTCTGTACAGGAGTTTGTATGTTCTGTCCTTCAACATTAATCAAATCATTAAATGATTCCCATTATTTATCTAACTGAGTGTTGATGGATGGTTGTTGTACATTAAGAGGTGGAAGATTCAACTGTGGAGTGGTGGAAGTATTTTGTTGTGAGAGCTCTTTTGATTGAGTTGTATCCTTCACTGAGCCTTCACTTTTATCCTGATCAGATTTTTTAGAATGTTCAGAAATTTCTTTGTCAAACTTTGACTTAGACCTTTCTGAATCTGAGCTGCCACTGACACTGACACTAGGAGTTGGTTCCCTTGCGGGTTCCAAACGCAAATTATCCAAAGGAATAGTGGTCAATCTTCTTTCTCTGTATACTTTAAACTCTTGAAATTCTTCTGGGGAGAACCGTGTTTGTGCTAAATGCAAAATTTCTTTAAATGAACTTTTTTCTTGAAACATATCATCAAAAAGATCTTCTTCTCCAGAAAATACTCTCACTTTGACTACAGTGGTGAAATCCTTAACAATACCATATGGATCAAATAGCCTTCTCGGGAACTTAAACAACTTTAAAAATCTAACATTGCTTACTTCTTTAAACGCGTGACCAACATCAAATAATGAAAATTCTCCGCAGGACACAGGAAATTATGGCCAAATGGCTTTATTTTTATCCTTTAATTCTTTTGTCAAACCTCCGTCTCCACAGGTTTGATATGCAATTTCCCGAGCTATGAGTTTATTCGGAACATATAAGGGAAAAACATGACGAGAAGCAAAGCTTCCAAAAACTCTCACATAAGTAAACAATTCTTCTCCAAACCATCTTGCGACAGGGAGAATGTCTACTTCTGCTTCAGGGGACAACCTTGGGGCATCCTTATTATACAACAATCTATACAGTGGCAACATTATGTCGTGGCAAATCTTGTAAAAATGAGGAATGAATTTTGACTCCCACAATTCTTTGTGATAAACATGGATGGGCAGGGGATCCTGAATTGTCCATTGCCAACCCATTAAAGGGAACTTAGCAACAAAGCAGATTGAATCCATAACATAGGCAGATAGATAAAAAGTAGGATAAATCCCTTGAGAGACAGTTCATTTAGACCAGTATTTGAAAATAGTCGTGGCTAAGTTATCAGACAATATTTTAGCCCAGTCCACAATGGTAGCGTTAACAACCGTATTCAATAGGGGAAGCCATTCAGGCAAAAACTTATTAATGTCAGGCTTTCCAAAAAGCCTACATAACATAGCAGCAGCAAAACAATATGGATAAGTGAGTCAACCGGTACTGTACATACCGTGTTTATCTTTCTTCAGTGGTTCATCTCTTCTGGACCATTATTTTGTGCATTCCGCTAAGTTTGCATTTTCCTTGGCAAATTTCTCCATAAATTGTTTGTTGTAAGTTGCCTGAGACTCCGGAAAATGATACATAAGCCTCAAATCTTCTGGAGTGAATGACCCGATGAGCTCTTGACCTTGGGTTTTGAACTGTCTGTCCGTAATATCAGTGCTATCCAGCACCCATTTTACCATGTCTGTATATGGAATAATTCTTGGTCTTGCTGCTACCCGATGTAAAAATGAACAAGCTAGCTCTATAAGAGATGCTTCAGAGGAATTACTTGAGCCCGCAGTAGCCGAAACATCCATTACTCTTTGGTTTTCTTCTTCAAGTAAATTAAACATACCCTCCCAAGTGGTGATGCCAGCGTCTTTGTTGCAAGCAGTGTCTGCGTACAAGGATGCCATCTCTTTATTTTCAAAACTTGGAACTTTCTCTTTCTTTCCAGAATTTGGAGCTTTTTCTTTCTTTCCCATAATGCTCTGAATATTGCTTTGTATAGTCTCCTATTCTTTGCGCCTGCAGTTTTACGAATTAAGTGAGAATAATGATATGAGAAAGGTGACGGGATAGTTTTAAATGCTGAAGGCGTATGAAATATATTATTTAATTGTGAAATAACCCTTCGATAAAAACAAAATCCTTTTCAGTAATAATTGACAATCCATTCATTAACTTGACATTAAGGCGCATAATGGATACGATTTATGGAAAGATTTTCTTCGTACAACGAGCTTTACGAATGTGCGATACTGTGATCTGCGATTTGCTTTGCAATATCGCAAAATCGCAATTCGCAACTTTCGCAAATCGAAATCATAGCAACTTTCGAAAATCGCAATTTACGCAAATCACAATTAGTAACATCGCGGGATCGCAATATCACGGCATCGCAATATCTTGAAATCGCAATATCACAAAATATAACATATGAAAAATGTTCGTTAATATATTTTCTGCGATCTGCAATTTGCGACAAATATTTTAATGCATAGTTATTGGATCGCGCTTATCGCAATTTAGAAGATTCTTCTTTGCAAAAGATATCTTGTACTTTTTGTTGCGATGGATGTGATATTTTCTTCAAAGAAAGTTTTTATTCTAATATATCATAAACTTAAGTTTATCTAAAGTTTTTCTAAGGAATTTTCTTAAGTTAATGATAGTAAGTTTTATTTGAAAAAGAAAACAAACACTAATTTAATTTTTTGGATTTTTTAAACTAAGGGTCTCCACTTGTTTAGTACTAAATACTAAATAAGAAGGGGGGTTGTTGCTGGCCACAACAATTGGCGATTCACTTGGAAGAACCAGTTATCTCTGCTTTTCTTTTAAATTCTCTAAACTTTTCAAAACAGAAAATTTTCCAGAAAATCAAATTTTATTATAAAAAGACAAAGTATATTATGCTTTAATCTATAAATAATATTTCATTTCTACTATATTCAACTTTGACTATTTACTTCCTTAAGCTAGTCCTTGTATCTACATCAGTCATTACTTGGTTTAAAAAGATAAAAATAAAAGGCTTCTCTGTAAATCAGTTTTTAAATATGCTCTTTTGTCATAGGTAGAGCCACTACTGCCAGCAAGCGTCTATAACCTCGATAGGGTTACCTATTACCCAGCAATGATCTTGTGTCCTACTTAGAGAAATATACAATTTTCAAAGAGAAATCCATATTCACACTTATTGCTTTTTATTTTATTTTTTACCCTTAAAGAACAATGTCTTGGTTTGGTAGCCAATTTATGACAGTGCCATTCACTTGATTTATAACTTTGCTGAACAAGCTGGCTCGTGATGAGACCCCTTGCCTTTTGATTGTAGTAATCTTGAGTCATTGCCCTGTTGTGGTATGCAGTATTGGCAAAGTCAGCAAGCTATAATATCTATGATCATGATAAGTCGACTCGTGATGAGACCTCTTACTCTTTAAGTTAAAAGTGTATCATTGGATTATTCCCTGAACTTTGTAATTTTCTAGGTAGGGAGGAAGTCATTGTTTCCTTAAGATAGATCTGGACGACAATAATAGATTTTTTTGGGAAAGAACTTTTCTACAGAGAACTTTCGTTTTGTTATTGATACCTTTCATTGAATTGATATAAAACAATCTTTCACCAAAAGTTGTTTTTCATCAAAATTTTCAAAGTTGAAACTAGTATCATTTCTAGACTAAAGCTTTTAACTGTATCTTTAAATAATAATGATCAATATTCTAAAAATAATTCTATTTATATAAGTGAAGAAATAAAATTTAAAAAGAGAACCTGTATTTTTTTTATGAATTCCAAATGTAACCATTAACAACTGGTTTTATTATGACAAATAAAGAAAACTAATATACAAAATAGAAGAATGATCTCCTATCGAAAATATTTTTTAAGGATTTGTCCATTAACATGTAAAGATTCTCTTTTCCCTGTTAAATCCTGTAACATGAAAGTAGATGGACCTATGATTTCTGCAATTTGAAAAGGACCAAGCCACATTCGTTGAAATTTCATATGTTTTCCTTTTTCCTCATGGGCCTTGTCCCATTTTAGAACTAAATCTCCTATCTGAAAGTCCTTTCTGGTTATTATATTTGAATCAAAAGAAGCTTTAACTAATGCTTGATGATGAGAATGAGTTACTTTGGCCTTTTCTCGTTGTTCTTCTAACTTAATTATTTCCATTCGCCTTAATTGTAAAGAAGAAGTTGGTTCTTCATCAATATACTGAACTAAGGCTAGAGAAGGAATCACTAGATGAGTTGGAAGAACCACTTCTCTCCCATAAACTAAATTAAAGGGAGAAGTGCCAATAGAAGCCTTCTGCGTTATTCGATCTGCCCATAAAGCATATATTAAAGACTTATGCCAATTTTTATGATTTTGATCAATGGTTCGCTTAATGATTCTGATTAAGTTTTTATTTGTGGATTCAGCTAACCCATTTCCCTGTGGATAATAATTGGCAGAATATTTAAGTTTAAAACCTCTCTTGAGTGAAAATTCAGTCATAGCATTACCAGAAAAATATGATGCATTATCAAACATTAAAGCAGAAGGTAAACCAAACCTGGTGATTATGAACTGATCTATAAACTCTATGATATGCTCAGCATTAGCAGTCTTGAGAGGGACTTCTTCTACCCATTTTGTAAAATAATCAGTTGCTGTAATGATATACTTATGTTGTTTAGAAGAGTGAGGAACGATCTCACATATTATGTCCAATCCCCATTGATCAAAAGGTTTCTCAATGTTGACTGGTTGTAATGGTAATGATGGTTTCTTTTGTCTTCCAGCTACAGTTTGACAAATTTGACATTTCCTTGCATAGTTATGTGAATATTTGAATAATGTGGGCCAGTAATAGCCTACACGGAGGATTTTATGTGCAGTAGAATCTCCAGCATAATGTTCACCTGCTGGCCCATCATGAAGTTCCTGCAAGACTTTTTCAGCTTCAGATTTCTCCAGACATCTTAAAAAAACAGAATCATAATTCATTCTAAAAAGAACATCATTCACAAGCTGATATTGTTTAGCCTTCAACCTTAGAGATCTTTTCTTGGTATGATCGAGATTTAGAGGAGCATATCCATTCTTCAGATAAAATATGATATCATCATATAATGATTCAACATCATTTAGGCTTACCTCATATGTTTGTATTTCCTCAGATGGTTTTTCAGAAATAAGCGATGCTCCAGATAGTATTTTGCAAAAACCTTGACCTCTTACAATATTTTCTGGTTTGATTTCTACATCATATTCTTGTAAGGCAGTAACCCAATTGGCTCTTTTCTCATCCACATCTTTTTGGACTAAAATATTTCTTACCGCTGGAAACGGTACTATGATTTTTGTATGGGTTTTGAGTAGAAAGGGTCTGAAATATTTAATTGCTTTGAAAACAGCATAAGCTTGTTTCTCCACATCTGAATAATTCAATTCAGCTCCCTGTGAATTTGAACTGAAAAAGGCAATTGGAGCTTCTGCTTTGTCTTGATTTGCTTGAGTGAGTATTGTAGCATAAGATTTATTAGAGGCAAATGTATACAAAATAAAAGGATTGGAAAAATTTGGAGTTGCTAAAGATGGAGCATTAATAATTTCTTGTTTGATCAGATTGAATGCCTCATATTCGTCTTTGCCCCATTTGAAGTTTGAATTCTTTTTAATCATTGCTTGCAAGGGTGATACAATTCTTGAAAAATCTGGCACAAATCTCTTTACAAAATTAATCTGGCCAAGAAAAGATTGCATAGCTTTTTTGTTGTGAGGTAAAGATATTTCAGAAATTTCCTTGATTCTATCAGGATCAATATGAATTCCAGATTTTGATACTATGAATCCAAGAATTTTTCCTTCATTCAATGCAAAAAAGGATTTTTTTGGATTAAGTGAAATTCCACACCTTTGACAACGTTGGAAGATCTGCTTTAAATCTCTAAGATGATTGCTTCGTTTTTTGGAATATACAGTTATATCATCCAAGTAAATTACCATTGATTTGTTAACTAATGCTTTGAAAGCAATGTCCATGGCTCTCTGAAATGTGGCACCAACATTAATCAGACCAAAAGGCATCTTTTGATATGCGTAAGTGCCCCATTTGGTTCTAAATGTAGTTTTCAATTGATCGTTAGGATGGAATAATACTTGATTGTATCCAGAGAAACCATCTAAGAAAAATATTAATTTTGATCCTGCAACTGCCTGTAATATTTGCTCCATGGGAGGTAAAGGAAAATTATCTTTTTGGCAGGCTTTATTAAGGTTTCGAAATTCAATGCAAATTCTAATATCTCTGTTCTTCTTTCTAATAGGAACCATATTGGAAACCCATTTAGAATGTCGAACGAGAAAAATAATTTTGGCTTTCAATAACTTATTGAGTTCAGATTTAATTTGGTTTTCTAGATTGGGGTGGATCTTTCTCAACTTCTGTTGGACAAGTTTTTCATCATTGATCATTGGGATAGTATGTTGGATGATAGAAGTGTCATAAGTTTTGAGTTCATCATATTTCCAAGCAAAGACAATTTTATATTGTTTCAAAAGACGAAGGTATGCTAACTTTTCTTCAGGAGCTAGGCCAAGGCCTAGGTTGATATTCTGTGGTTTGGCATCAGTTCCTAGATTTACTAATTCATAATTCAAAGTTGAACTTTTCAGTTTTGAATTGGTAGATCTTTTAAATCGATCTTTCAAATAATAAAGGTCTTATAACTTGACTACTGATTTTGGCATAGCATTATTGGTGTTATCTTGGAGCAATTGTTTGTCATGTTGATCCTCATCAATTATCTTATTAGTGTAAGATCCTTCAAATGTGAGAAAATTTACAATATCGCGATCATGATTGAAAATCCTCCAATTGGTAACTTTATCAGGAATCGAAGGTCTAAAGATTAATTCCATTGAAAATCGATCAGGACTAAAGTCTTCTGCAGGAATGAGGTTGGAAGCTACATTAGCTAGGAGGTCTGAAATAGCATTCTGAATTCTGGGAATTGATGAAATATTAAATGCTATAAAGTGTTCAATCAGATCTTGGACTAAAGATTGATAATGCTTTAAATGACCTGATAAACAATGTATAGTATTGCGTACCTGTTTAATTACAATTTCCGAATCTCCGAAAACTTGTAGATATTTGATGTCTAGTCTGATTGCTTTATATAATCCTTGGACTAAAGCCTCATATTCTGCAGTGTTATTAGTGCAATCAAACTCAAGTCTACAAGTTAACATAATTTTGTTTCCCTCTGGACTAAACAAAATGCATCCTGCTCCTGCTCCTTCATTAGACTTAGAACCATCAAAAAATAATTTCCAAAATAAAGTTTTATTTACAGGAGTATCTACAAAATTAATACATTTAGAACTATTTGTTTGGGAAAAATTTTCTATTTGAGATAAAATAGAATGTTCTAAATAAGGTGAAGTATGAGCATTAAAATTTCCTAAGAAAGAATCAACTAAATAATTGCCAATGATATTACTGTTGTATGCAACTGGTTCATTCTCTCCTTCGAGTTCTGTTACTATGCATTTCTGATGTTTTTCTCGTTCAACCTTTATCTGATTTGGTTTACCATTGTAAGGAAGCCACATATGCGACCAATCAGTTGCAAAATATCCATGAAGTTTTTTTGACCAATCTCTGCTAAGAATTAAGCCATAAAATTCTGGAATATCTGCAACTAAAATATCAATGACTTGACATACCTTTGGATTTGATGACAATCTTATGGTAACCTGATTTAATTCGCCAATCACCTCCACTTGCGATCGATCTAACTGAACTATGCGCACAGCAGATTTTTGTGGTTGAATGTTCAACTTTGCACATATTGATTTTGGTAGAATATTAGATGAAGCTCCAGAATCCACTAAACAATTATGCAAATTTTTATTGAAAACTTCATAAGTAAGAAGAAATGGAGGGGCATGAGATCTTTACCTTCCTCCAATTAAAGCGATATTTTCTAGATCAACTTTACTGATCGTATTAGCTGGAGGTCTTCCCATCTTATTGGAAGCTTGAGAAATCATAGGATCAGGTAAAGGTTTTTCTGGTACAGAATGCAATTCTTTCAAAAGTACCTTTTGTTGGTGTTTTAACTTGCTCAATTCATAAAAAGTGATGTTAGCCCTATTATTCTTCATGTCTTCTATGATATTATACTCCATTTCATCTGGAACAATCAGTGTTCTTGATGGAGTTGATGAATCTGTATGGACTGGGCTGGTTTGAATTGCTTTAGATGTCATTTTCTTGGGTGCAACTTTATCCTTAGTCAATGATCTTGCGCTTTTTGACTTAGGAGTAGGTTGAGGAGGATCAAGTTGATTTCTACTTCACGTGCTAACTGGGGATTCTTCTTGATCTTCCTCATCTGGAAGGATGAAATCCCACATACCTTGTACTTCTACGACGTCATCTTCGTCAGTAGTTTCTTCAGTAGCAGTTTCTTCTTCTTCTTCTTCTGATTCAGCATTAGTTATAGCATTTGGTGGCTTTGGATCAGTTGAAGGATTTCTTCTAAAAGGCTTGAAAAACTTTTTAGAAGATGTTTCTACCACTTGTTTCTTAATGTCAACCATTTCGTTAGACATGGTTTTCAAAACTTTCTGCAATCCTTCTAAATCAAATGGAACTTTTGATTGTTTTTTCTTGGGGTCTTCCTTAAAAGTAACCTTCTTGGATTTTTGTTCTTCTATTGCATTTTTCTTATCTAGAGCAATGATACGTTTCTCTACCGCTATTGCCTCCTTCATGTTTTCTGCTAAAGTTGTTTTGTTATCCCTATCAAAAAAGATTTCTATGTTTGATGGTAAAGCAGAAATGTACCATTCACTTTGCACTTCTTCGCTAGGCTTGGAAGCAGTAGGAATTTTGTTTAACAATTTATTGAAACGTGAATTAAAATCCTTGACAAGTTCTTTTGAATCAGCTCTAAGATTAGACAGATCATTGATTAATGTCTCTATAGACATATCATCACCAAATTTAGTCAAAAATTTATCTTGAAAGATATCCCAACTAGTGATGGATCCAGATGGTAATGAGAAATACCATGATCCAGCTGCTCCTTGTAGAGTATAAGGGAAAAGTCGGAAAACAACATCTTCATTAATAACTCCATTGAGATTTATGGAAAGCATAAAATTGTTTATGTGTTCTTCTGCTAGCATGTCTGCTTCAGGGTTAAACTTAGGCAGCCATTTTTCAGGATGGGCTAGTAATTGACTCAAGGGTGCAGGCATTAAGACTGCCCCTGGATTATTCCATGGCATTTGGGCCATCGCTGAACTACTAACAGAGGAAAGTGTAGAAGATGATGTTTTTGATTCGGAAGATGAAGATATTACAATTACAGATGATTGAGAAGGTGATGTGGAAGTTCTAGTGGAGTGAGGGACAATGGTCTGAAGTGGAGGGGTGGATGGTTGACTTTGCGGTGAAGAGGTTGAGATGGATGATGATGATGAAAGAGTCTTGCTATCAGACCCTTTAGGTGATTTCCTTGCTCTTTTCCTTGTAGGTAAAGGTAATTTAGTTGGCTGAATGCCAAGCTTCTCACTCTGTAATCTGGTAAGAGGATGAGTAGGGTTATATTGCGAAGTCACACTGCCTTGAGATTTACCAGATATTTGAGGTGATATTGAAAATAGCTAAATTTTATGAATCAAAGATTCAACTTCAGGAGGTTCAATAGCATATTCTTCTGAAAAGTCAAAGATTGTAGCAGTGTTTGTTCTTCTTTCGACCTCTGGCTCTAGATTTAAAATTTCTGAGTGCGATGGAGAAGTCGGGGAACATGGTGAGGGTGATTTACTCTCAGAATGGTATTTAGATTTAGATTTACTTTCCATTCATAGTTCTTGGCCCTCCTTCTAGCACAAAATATGTTGAATCCCCGAAAATCGGGTCTACAACAAGGGGGATACCCACCCGATCCGGACCTTGGTTAGCAGCTCCTTTTCTGTTTGGTGTAGTGGGTCCAACTGGGGATAATGGGACCAGTTTCCCAATGTGTATGTGTGTGTTGAGAATAGATATTTCCTATATAAAAAGGTTCCTAAGTGAAATGATTTTATTCTATTTCTAATCTAATCATATGCAAATTGTATTCTAATTTAAACAGAAATATCTAATTCTAAACTAAACCCGGGATGTAATATTCTTTATGCGATCTAAAATAATTTCAAATAACAACTGATAATAAAGATTATTCAACTGTTGTAAGAAAATAATTCAATAAAGATAAACCATTTCATATAAAAAGTTAGATGAAACAGTTATGAAAAACATATTGCATAATAAGCTATTCATACACTAAGCATAAATAAATAGTTATCACCATACGGAAGTGTCAAATGATAAATTAAGCATTCAAGCTTCAATGTATAAACAACTGAATATAAATATTACTTTAACACAGAAGCAGAAATAGTTAAGAGATAAAAGTACCATTTATAACTGGTTCTACTCATGAGCTAGAAGCAATAATGATTTATCTCTTCCTAATCCAACATCTACTAAGAGTACAGAAATGAAACATCAGTAGCAGATATTAGACACAGATATCAATAAATCTCGTTCCATTCATTCATCAAAACCTCCTCCGAGGGTGCAGAAGTGCATGTTATGAGGATAAGTTTTTGACAAATTTCTGGACCCTTCTCTAAATGCATGAGAAGGGTTTAAATACTAATAACTAAATCTAATTATATTTTATTACAAAAATTTAGGATTCGGTTTAAATGACCGTCCTTTTTCTAGGCAGAAAATAAGTAAAACTAACACTAAATCTAAAATTAAAATTAACAACTAACTACTTATGACTCTGGTCTTTGAATTTGCAAGCATCCAGCATTGATTTGAGAAGAGGAGGCTCGCCGACTTCAGATTTTAATTGTCCTAAAAAGACGGAATCGGCAAGTGTTGGCGCGATCTTCTCAGCAGAATTAATGATGCAATTAAGAGCACCGCATTGACTGTGTGGTTTTACTAGATATGTCCAGTAAGAATCCCAATTTAACTTAGTCAATTCTTGGATTGATTTTTCCTTTTCCTCAGTTTTCTGTTTCCACTCTGTTTGCAATTGTTGGGCTTGTGGTAGATATCCTGGAACATTTTCTGAAATCAAATTAACTTTGTGCAAATTCTCATTTACACAATCATTAATGTTGCTCGCCGCTGTAGCTGCTTCCTCTGCTGCTTTTTCTGCCTCTCTGATCTGTGCATCCCATTTATTGAAGAGCATTTCTTTATGGCTGTCATTGATAATTACTTCTCCTACTCTTTTTCCTTCCTCTGTCTTTTTCCATGCCAAATAATTAGTAACTCTTTCATTAGTTAAATCATAATCATTTCGTAATTCTACGACATGATTAGTGATTTTATCACTTTCTTGACAAAAAGAGTTCCACTGTGAAATATTTTGGCATAATATATCTTGTTGTTGTAGTAGTTGATTATTCAAAGAAATAGATTCTGAGATGAAATCTGTAAGCTTGGGGTCTTCTTTATGCATTTCTTGCATAATCTGTATTTTTTTCTCTTTCTCGGCCAAGCTATTCTGATACCCGATTTGCATTTGTTGAAACTCTTGCTGTAACTTTTCAAATTGTCTCTGTGCTTCACTGTTGGCATGTGCTTGTTGCAATTGTTGTCACAGAACTTGTATTTGATCCTCTTTTTCGTTTAATAACAGTTGTACCTCAGATTCTTTGTCAATAGTTGCGGAGGCATAAGCTCCTGTAATCTGAGATAATTTAGTAAGATTTTAAGTGGGATCTGTAGTAGGAACTTTCCATAAAACATCCAATTGTTTTGCATCAGTAGAGAGTGCACTTTCTAATTTTCTCTTCTTTCTTTGCTTCCTTACTACTGCTTTATGTTGAGGGCTATAAAATATATCCAGAGGAGGAATTTCCTCTATTTTAAGTACAAGCTCGGAGGAAGGAGTAATGGGTATATGTTCTTTTTCTGTGACATTCCCACTTATTTCTGTAATCAAACCTTTTGCTGTCTATACAGGAGTTTGTATGTTATGTCCTTCAACATTAATCAAATCATTAAATGATTCCCATTATTTATCTAACTGAGTGCTGATTGATGGTTGATGTACATTAAGAGGTGGTAGATTCAATTGTGGAGTGGTGGAAGTTTGTTGTTGTGAGAGCTCTTTTGATTGAGCTGTATGCTTCACTGAGCCTTCACTTTTATCCTGATCAGATTTTTTAGAATGTTCAGAAATTTCTTTGTCAGACTTTGACTTAGACCTTTATGAATCTGAGCTGCCACTGAGACTGACACTAGGAGTTGGTTCCCTTGCGGGTTCCAAACGCAAATTATCCAAAGGAATAGTGGTCAATCTTCTTTCTCTGTATACTTTAAACTCTTGAAATTCTTCTGGGGAGAACCGTGTTTGTGCTAAATGCAAAATTTCTTTAAATGAACTTTTTTCTTGAAACATATCATCAAAAAGATCTTCTTCTCCAGAAAATACTCTCACTTTGACTACAGTGGTGAAATCCTTGACAATACCATATGGATCAAATATCCTTCTTGAAAACTTAAACAAATTTAAACATGTAACATTGCTTACTTCCTTAAACGCGTGACCAACATCAAATAATGAAAATGCTCCGCAGGACACAGGAAATTGTGGCCAAATGGCTTTCTTTTTATCCTTTAATTCTTTTGTCAAACCTCCGTCTCCACAGGTTTGATATGCAATTTCCCGAGCTATGAGTTTATCCAGAACATATAAGGGCAAAACGTGACGAGAAGCAAAGCTTCCAAAAACTCTCACATAAGTAAACAATTCTTCTCCAAACCATCTTGCGACAGGAAGAATGTCTACTTCTGCTTCAGGGGACAACCTTGGGGCATCCTTATTATACAACAATCTATACAGTGGCAACATTATGCCGTGGAAAATCTTGTAAAAATGAGTATTGAATTTTGACTCCCACAATTCTTTGTGATAAACATGGATGGGCAAGGGATCCTGAATTGTCCATTGCCAACCCGCTAAAGGGAACTTAGAAACAAAGCAGATTGAATCCATAACATAGGCAGATAGATAAAAAGGAGGATAAATCCTCTGAGAGACAGTTCATTTAGACCGGTAATTGAAAATAGCTGTGGCTAAGCTATTAGACAATATTTTAGCCCAGTCCACAATGGTAGCGTTAACAACAGCATTCAATAGGGGAAGCCATTCAGGCAAAAACTTATTAATGGCAGGCTTTCCAAAAAGCCTACATAACATAGCAGCAGCAAAACAATATGGAGTAGTGAGTGAACCGATACTATACATACCATGTTTATCTTTCTTCAGTGGTTCATCTCTTCTGGACCATTATTTTGTGCATTCCGCTAAGTTTGCATTTTCCTTGGCAAATTTCTCCATAAATTGTTTGTTGTAAGTTGCCTGAGGCTCCGGAAAATGATACATAAGCCTCAAATATTCTAGAGTGAATGACCCGATGAGCTCTTGACCTTGGGTTTTGAACTGTCTGTCCGTAATATCAGTGCTATCCAACACCCATTTTACCATGTCTGTATATGGAAGAATTCTTGGTCTTGCTGCTACCCGATGTAAAAATGAACAAGCTAGCTCTGTAAGAGATGCTTCAGAGGAATTACTTGAGCCCGCAGTAGCCGAAACATCCATTACTCTTGGGTTTTCTTCTTCAAGTAAATTAAACATACCCTCCCAAGTGGTGATGCCAGCGTCTTTGTTGCAAGCAGTGTCTGCATACAAGGATGCCATCTCTTTATTTTCAGAACTTGGAACTTTCTCTTTCTTTCCAGAATTTGGAGCTTTCTCTTTCTTTCCCATAATGCTCTGAATATTGCTTTGTATAGTCTTCTGTTCTTTGCGCCTGCAGTTTTACGAATTAAGTGAGAGTAATGATATGAGAAAGGTGACGGGATAGTTTTAAATGTTGAAGGCGTATGAAATATATTATTTAATCGTGAAATAACCCTTCGATCAAAAAAAAATCCTTTTTATTAATAATTGACAATCCATTCATTAACTTGACATTAAGGCACATAACGGATATCGATTTATGGAAAGATTTTCTTCGTACAAGGAGCTTTACGAATGTGCAATACTGCGATCTACGATCTGCTTTGCAATATCTCAAAATCACAATATCGCAAATCGCAACTTTCGCAAATCGAAATCATTGCAACTTTCGCAAATCGCAATTTACGCAAATCACAACTAGTAACATCGCGGGATCGTAATATCAAGGCATCGCAATATCGCAAAATATAACATATGAAATATGTCCATTAATATATTTTCTGCGATATGCGATTTGCGACAAATATTTTAATGCATAGTTATTGGATTTCGCTTATCGCAATTTAGAAGATTCTGCTTTGCAAAATATATCTTGTACTTTTTGTTGCGATGGATGCGATATTTTCTTCAAAGAAAGGTTTTATTCTAATCTATCATAAACTTAAGTTTATCTAAATATTTTCTAAGGAATTTTCTTAAGTTAATGATAGTAAGTTTTATTTGAAAAAGAAAACAAGAACTAATTTAATTTTTTGGATTTTTTAAAATAAGGGTCTCCACTTGTTTAGTATTAAATACTAAATAAGAAGGGGGGTTGTTGCTGGCCACAACAGAACCATATGAAATATTGTTAGTAAAAATATTTTTATATATAAAACTTCGAGTTGTTTTGGCTAACTGCTGGACTTGGCATAAGCACGATCACATGTGGTGGTCATTGTTGATGGTTTCTATTGGCGGTTCTAGCTCTACTATTTAGATAAGTCATGGTCTTCCACTTTCCTCGATCATAGTAAATGTAATATTCCCAAATGGGGAAGCAGCAATATATGAACACAAAACTGGAAATAATAGTGTAAATCAACACATCAACAATGCAGACCAATATGGAGCCATACATTATTTATGAGAACATAAAATCAATACAAAATAGTGAGGCATAAATCATATGAAATGAGGAAACAAGCCTCCCATAAACAATCACTCCCAAATATGAGCTGCTGCTACAATACAAAATGTCGGAGAGCTGCTACAGCGCAGTCATATTAAGCATAAATACAACTGGAGATCATGCAATGAAATAAAAATACTGATACAGGCCCCAATAGATACTAGACATACAGATCTGGGCACTAGATCAGCTTTCCAAGACAACCCAAGAGGGTTTTCGGAAAATGCACACAATGTGCCAATTTAAGTTGAAGCCTTGGGGATGAAGGTATGCTGCAACAACAGAAATAAGAAGATATGGTTGAAGCTGATGTAGAAACCTACAGCTCTTCTCCAATAGATCCTCCAGATGAAACAATAGCTCCTCCACTGAATAAATCACCTCCCAAAACAACCACTGCAACTACCCTTGCAACTCCTCCCTAAAATAACGCAGATCTGGACTGAAACTCTACTATAGGGGATAAATATACCTTGGCCTGATGCCAAATATGTCAATAAAGCCCAAGGGGCTTCTTTACAGGTCTTCCAATGGATGGAAACCTTCCTCCACTACAAAACTAGCTCTGAAGACACCCAATATAATTCTCCACTACTGCACCCTCCAACACAGCACAACTCTAAACAGAAACTGCGTTGATAAAGAAAGTTGTAGCTTGGCCTTAACCCTGAGTGTGGAAATGTACTGCAATACTCCTCCTAGAGGCCTCTCAAGGAAAGAGATGGGACTCCCACTCATGAACACCCTGTGCTAAACAACATTGCAATCTTAGCTAAACAATTGAAAAGAGCAACAAGTTTAAACAGACCATATCAAAATAATAATCTAAAACATAACCTCATATGGCTTCCATCCTCTTCCTTATATAAGTTATTAGCTTCCTCACCCTTGGCCCCACTCAATTAGGTGACTAACTCCTTGCAATCAATCTCCCTCCAAAACTGCATTGTCCCACCATGAATGCCACTCCATAACAGTGTTGTTTGATTTGGTCAAATTTGACCCAGTCCTCATGCTTCAACCCCTTTTCAAACCTAAGGGTCTTCAATCCAGCTTTTAGATGACCTCCATTCACACTAGGAGTGTCTTTTATTCCTAATAAGGAGATTTATGGGTCTCCATACCCTCTTATTCCTCTAGCTATGAGCAAAATCAAAATTTAATATTCCAATTAGTTGTGTGCTAATTTAGGAATATTACACTACCCATTTATGTCATGATTAAATCAGTTGTTACAGTTATGGGGGGGCGTGCGAGGCTAGCTTCCCGCCCCTGGTTTGGTGACCAGGACTGGGGCTACACCCTGGCCCTATTTATGAAGGTAAATCCTCTCTGCAGATAGAGACGATCCCTCTAGCCCTAGGGTGGGTCTAGTAACAAAAGGACACGTTAAAGTGTTGCTTCTTAGTTAATGAATGAACAAAAAAAAATGGTAGATTGACCTACCTTGAATCCAACATTGTCGTCGTTGCAGAAATAATAGTGGCCTCTCGCTCCTGCCTTGGCAAATCACAATCCATTCACTGTTACGCTCAGATACCTGCACATAGGACAAAGAACAAGAACAACATACGATAGAATATTTTCACTCATAACTATTAGCCAGTCAAAGAGGGCTAAACATATCGCATCAAGTAAACATCATAACACAATAGTGGAACCAAACAGTAGTCATGTATATAAATGAATAGAAGGAAGAGTACAACCGATGATTTGACGTCGCAGTCTCCTCCAACGGGGTTCAGGCAAAGCGCGTCTCAAATGTTGGTAAGAGAATTCAGACTCAAGATCTCTTAACATAATCCTTCTTATTCTATCTTCTCTAGTAGCTTAGCTATAGTATGCATAATTCTCCCAGTTCATCTAGCTTCTACTAAAAGAGATAGTTTCTTTTATAGAGGAAAAGGAGGAGGTTGGGATCCCTACAAAGGTGGGAGGGAGTCCTAACCTTTAGGAGAGTTCCAAGGGAGGTGGAAACTACTAACTAAAGGAAGGAGTCTATGGTTCTTTTAGTTCAACCGCTCCCAATGACTCATCCCCGAGGTGGTTGGAATGGAACCTCCACCTCTATTTTTAAAAAACATTCCATAAACATATTGGCATGAGTTTCTAACTTTCACAAAGCGCCAACTGGCGCGGGCGCAGTGTTAAATTTCTCTGTCAGCGTGAGGGTGTAACTAGCTACTCACGCCAAGGAAAAAATAGGGATTTTTATAGCTCTGCTCAGGGAAATGTCAAAAAGAAGAATTTCTTTCATCAACAGGGATGCAAGGATGGTATTTGCAAAGCATGACACTACTTATTTTTCATAGAAACGACCCTCCAATGTGCGAGTTGGGGATTGCAAGGACAGTGACAAAATGATGTGTAACAGATGCCCCCTAAAGTATGAATTCCGAGAGGAAGGGAGGGGTGAAATGCTTTATGAGAACACGTTCGAACCAAACACCACTGTCAGAAGACCTGCAATTACAAATACAACTGATATCTATGATACATGAATCATGTGGCATGAGCACAACCATCCATAATAGAGTACATAAAAACTAAGATCCAAGGTATGGACATAGCCATCTAGCAAGAAGGATCAATAAATAGAATCAGGTATGGTCAAAGCCATCCAATCAAGAGAGTCATGCAATAATTCATAATAATCCACAAAAATTCGCAGCCTGGAGTTTATCAGACAAAACCCAGGGTCTTTCGCTCCATCTCGACTCGAACAAGTACAATTTCAAGCATGTGAATATATGAGCTGAAGTCAAACATGCAGAAAAACCATCTGATTACCAGCCAATGATGAAAGTCATTAACAGACATGAGAGAAACCACCAATGATGACGATGGCCCTCAAGGTACAAAAGGTAAAATATACAGAATGTGAACAATGATCTGACGTCAAACATCCGCAGAATCATTTGATCGAAGTCCAATGATGTGAACCTTGCGTCGAATGCGAAAAACCTGCCATTGAGGCATGCAAGCTCCAAAGTACCAGAAGGGAGTCTCTAGATCAACATCCCTAGATAATGAGCTGAAGTCGACAAGAAGTGACCTGGCTGAAGGAGGGCTATAATGTTTCCCATATCATCGACATGGGACAGAGGAATATGATGAAACTGAATCAGGACCAACAGAAGATCAGAGGAAGTTTGACAACTGCAGAGGCAAACTTCTCTTGAACATATCAATAGCACGACACTGGATTTGGCAGTATTTTACATCAAAGGATCTAAGGTCATGATGACGTGGCAAAGAGCAGATGAGAGGTCAAAAGAGATTACCCAAACCCATGGAGGAAGAAAATGATGAAATGAGATGTCCCCAACCTGACACAAATGCAGACAAGTGCCATGTTCAAGAGTGACATACTGCCAACATAACTAAAACTTGGTTCCATTTTCCCCTACCATTTCTAGTGAGTACCCCAATTATTTTTTAAAACAAGCTTTAAGGGGATAACATATGCTTGCACTGTGTTAGGACCTCATAATGTACCATTTTGACCACATATTTTGTCACCACTTTACTCTTTCTAGTTCATATTTAAAGCTTACATTATCATCTCCATTTTCAGCAACTGTATATCTTCGATTAATGATTAAATATACAAAGTTCTTCTCTTTACTATGTATTTAATTCGTTTTTCATATAATTCTACATTACTTTTATATTTAATCATTAATCGAAGATATACAGTTGTTGAGACAGTCTTGAAGATCGCAGATAATCTATGATAAGGATCGCGTTGCTGAAAAAGTCAATCCCGTTGCTGAAACAGTCAATGGGCACGCAAATACCTTTTCTGAGATAGCTCGTGATTTGCGATTTTCAAACTGTATTTCAAGAATGATGGAAACAAGACGAAGACAAGCAAGGGAAGCTATTACACGGACCATTCTGAAGCCAGTATTTTTGTATCTATTGTAACAGCATTCCACGATGGAAGAACAGAAAGACCATGTGTTAAAACAAAAGATCAGATTTGGATAAAAATAGGATTTCTTTGATGTAACTGTAATAGATGTATCCTCTTTAAAAAGAGGAGACATCATCATTAGAAAGGGGAGTTAGAGACTGCGGGAAGTACATTTCTTTGAGAAAATAAGAGCAAGGCTCTATTGTAATGTATCACTTTTTGACAGATGAATAAAAGTTTATTTTGAGCGCTTCAACTTAATTTCTTTCCCTGGGGAATCTTGTGAGGAGGAAAGGGCCCACCTTCATCACAAGATTCACCCAATTGCTTTTGTAGTCTGTTACTTTTATGTCATTTGCACCTTAATCTAACATTGTTTGCTGAAGATTATTTATGCAGTTTTGTGTTTCTTATTAAAAACTATGTTTTCTTTAATTACAGCATTAGATTTATACCATTCATTCTTGAGAAGTTGTGAGTTACTTCATTTTCAGTCATTTGTTTATGGGATGAATGTGTGACAGAGTGATATCAGGAAACAGGTGCTGAAGATTACTTCTTGGAGGAATAGGGTCCTATTCTCCGTTGATTGATCTTCTTTTCTGCAGTGTGACTAATATCAGGAAACAAGTGATGAAGATTCCTTCTTGGAGGAATAGGGTCCTATTCTCTGTTATGGTTGATTGATATTCTTTTCTGCAGGGTGATTTCCTTTCATTATCTTTCCTAGGATTCCTTTAATGAAAGTCTGCAATAGAGGGATTGTTTCTACTATAACACAAGTAGAATTCAGCTTTGTTAAAGTGAGGTGTAAACAGTGTGATTTGTGTGATTAATGCTACAACATTTCTTTGCTTTTGGAATTGAGCATATCTAGTGTGTGATTGCCTTTGGAATAAACAGACCTTCCTGGGTTGACAATTTATGTGGTGCTTGAATTGTTAAAACAATTAAAGCGACCAACATTTTGGCACCGTTTCCGGGGAAGGAAATTATTGATTTCAAAAGCATTGATGTTTTCTTTCTAGATGTGCAGATTATATGAGAGGATGTGGAACCCAGAAGAAAACTAACCCTACAGGTGGCAAGGGCAAAGGAAGGGGAGGAAGAAAGGCTTTTATAGACGAAATTGTATCAAAAGCTGAATCTTCCCAAAGATTAAGCTCTCGAAGACCAAAGCCTCAACACTCCCCACAATCAAATTATGAGATAGAGGAAGTTCTAGGCCCTGAAAACGTAAAGGAACTAGCAGCAGATATTAAATAACCAATAGATAGTGTTGAAGAACCAGAAGAAAGTGCTAAGGAATCAGCAGAGAACATTGAGGAATCAACAAGAAATATTGAAAAACCAGTGGAAAACATTGAGGAGCCAGTAGAAAACTTTGAAGATCGATAAAGCGCAGTAGGAGATCAACCAATGGAAGGAAACAACGAAGAATTCTTTGGTGGAGGACAAGTAGATCCTGAAGGAGAGGGAAAGGATGAAAATTTTCTCTCTACCTTGGGATTTCCTATTAGTGATCTCCCTAGAGGAGCAACTCCTATGAAGAATATCCCATTTTCAGCCTTACCCAACTTCCATGGTTTATCCTCTGAAGATCCGGATGAATTTCTTTTTGAATTTGATATATTATGAAGAAGTTATTATTATGTTACTAATGCTCAAAAGCTGAAATTGTTTCCAGCAACATTAAAAGGAAATGCATTAAGGTGGTTCATGAGCCTTGGAAGCCAGGTAATCACAACATGGGAACAGATGAAACATAAATTTCTACTTAAATATCAAGATTACTGCCGGACAAGAGAAAAGAGGGAGGAATTATTCAAGATGGTACAAAAGGAGGACGAGAATTTGGAGGACTTTGTGGAAAGACTGCAGTACAATCTGCAGAGATCCGATCATCTGAGTGTAAGTAAAGATATTCTTAAAACAATATTACTTAAAGGAGTAAGGGATGATTGTCTAGACATGCTAAACATGCTTGGTAAAGGAGATATATCTAAGGAATCATATGATGAGATTTTTGACCTCTGTAAAAGATGTTCAAGAGGAGATGCAAGGAACAAATCAAACAGCAGAGATGCCACATATTCAAGAGTTCAAAAATCAGCCAGTGGGGGAGCAACAAGAGCTGAAATAGGTAGTTTACTTGAAGAATTCAAAACTGAAATTTTAAGTTCTTTTTCTTCACAAATTGACACCTTGCAGGTTAAAAAGAATCAGGCTGAAGCAGAAGTAGCTTTGGCTATCTTCTGCCCGAAATGCAGAGACAAACATCCACTAAGGGAATGCCCATTAGACAAGATACCAATCTGTACCCTTTGTGAGAAATATCATGAAACACAACAGTGCCCTTCTCTACCAGGAATAAAGGCAGCATTGCAACCAATAGAAGAAGAAGCTGAAGCAGTTTATCTTCTAACACAAAGAAGATAATGGCAACCAAGAGGACAAGGTATGAATTCTAGCATGCCATTTACATCTTCTAATCATTGGAACAATTATCCTTCTTTCAGTCAGACAAATTACCCTCCCTTTAACCAAATGCAATACCCACCCTTTAATCAAATGAATTACCCACCCACGCAACAAGAAAATCCTACCTTCGTAGATCACGTAATGTGGACTCCTTGGCCCCCACAACAGCCATCTTATTTTAATCAATGGAATTCAAATTGGAGAGGCCAACAACTCACGTATCCAAATCAATTTCCTCAATTTCAGCAACCACTTCCTCTACCATCAGGAGCTCCATCAAATAATCAAATGATACCCCAGCTACCTGTGCAACCAAATCCTAACCCCAATAATAAATTTGTGCAAGTCATTGATATTCAGAATCAACCTACATTTTCTAATTTTCCTATACAATGTAATGATATTCATTTGAGATCTGGAAAAATAGTGGAACCCATCATAGATGATATAACCTCTTCTGATTCTGATAAAGATGAAACTGAGAAACATAATTCACACAAAGAAGTACAACCACCCTCTAACAAGGGTGCTGAAATAACAGAGCCACCATTCCCCGAGCGTTTAGTTTTAACTAAGACGCCTGAAACACCTACCTTTAATCTCTTAGGGGAATTGCAAAATTTGTATGTTAAAATTCCACTTTTACAAGCACTAAGAGATGTACCAATTTATGCCAGAACCATGAGAGACATTTGTGTTAAGAAACCTGGTAGGAAGGCTAAAGATCCCCTTACAGTTCATGTTATGGGTGATCTATCTGCATTAATGTTCGGAAAAACCCCTCCTGTGAAATATGGTGACCCCGGCCATCCTACTGTGACAGTTCAAATTGGTAAAACAATAATTCCTCAAGTTCTGGTAGATTTAGGTGCTGCAATAAACATCATGACTCTCGAAACTTCACAGTTGTTACAGCTAAATAACACAATTAGAGATACACCAACCATCCTAGAGTTAGTTGACCGTTCTACAATAAAGCCAGAAGGATTTGTTGAAGACCTAGTTATCTCGGTTGAATCCTGGAATTACCCAGCTGATTTTGCGGTGTTGCAAACTAAAAAAAAGTTGGGGGGACATCCTCTAATTCTAGGAAGGACTTGGCTAGCTACAGTCGATGCCTTTATCAGCTGTAGATCTGGTTCAATGACAATTTCCAATGGATATGAAACTAAACAGCTTACTCTTTATCCTCATGCTACACCCATAATTAATAATGAAAATTCTGTGTGGATGGATTATGATGATAATGCTATTCAGCCTATTTTGACTATTGGACAAGCTTTAAGTTTTAAAGACATCACAGAGGATGAAGTAATTAATAATTTTATTTGTGAACCTTCCTCCGTGAGTGCTGAAACACACAATCAATTGACTGCACTTTTAAAAACGGATACCCAGGAAAAGATTGAATCTGAATATTTACCTCAAACATCAACCACCATCTCCTCTAAAAGCATAATAGTAAAAATTGAACCTGAAAAAATATTGAACATAAATCCTGATCTAACAGTTGCTGAAACACAACAGTTAATGAAGTTATTACTTGAAAATAAGGAAGCATTCGCATGGGATTACACGAATATGAAGGGAATCTCTCCTGAATTATGTACTCACTGGATTTATATTAAGGAAGGTTGCTGACCAGTCTGTCAACCCAAAGACGAATGAACCCTAATTTAAGAGAAATTGTGAAAGAGGAACTTCAAAAATTCCTTAATGCAGGATTTATATACCCTATATCTGACAGTGAATGGTTTTCCCCATTGGTAATAGTCCCTAAGAAAAATGGGAAATGGAGAGTGTGTGTAGATTAAAGGGCCTTAAATAAAGCCACTCAAAAGGATCACTTTCCTTTACCATTCATTGATCAGGTTTTGGATAGTTTGTCAGAGAAGAAATTCTTTTCCTTTTTAGATGGATTCAATGGGTATAACCAAATCAGAATTGCACCCCAAGACCAAGACAAGACCTTTTACTAGTCCTTGGGGAACTTTTTCCTATAAATTTCTTCCATTCAGACTATGTAATGCACCAGCAATTTTTCAAAGGGCCGTTATAGGAATATTTTCTGATATGCTGAAAGACTCTATGGAAATATTTATGGATGATTTTACCCCTTATGGTGTGTCTTTTGAAGATGCACTACAAAATCTTGGGAAAGTACTCAAACATTGTAAACAAGCTCATCTCTCCTTAAGTACTAAAAAATGTCATGCGATGATGAGTGAAGGAGTAGTGCTTGGACATTTTATCTCATCTCAAGGAATTCAGGTAGATCCTGTTAGCCCCCCTATGAAATTTTTGACAAAGCAAATAGGGGGCTAAATTTTTTTTGAGCCTTCAAGGAATGCATCTCCCCTGAAGACACATCATCCTTGAAGCCTCTTTGTGCCTTTTTCCCTTTGACAAAATCCTTTCTGCTGAGTTCCATTATAAAGCCTCTCTGTTTGTGAAGAAATGCTCAAAGGCCCTTTTTCCCTCTTATTTCACCCCCCACTTAGCTTCTATTTTGTTTCCCCTTCTATTCCCCTTCTTACCTTTCAAATCCCCTCAAGTTCCCCTTTAAATTCTACCCTTACCCCTTTGTTGGCCATTTTCCCCCTTTATTTCTCTATCATTCCCAGTTCCTAACCTCAAACTACATTGAATGGGCCAAAAACCCACTTCCGACCTTATACTAAGGCTTAGCCCCTTTCCGCCAGCCCCGTCCCCATGTAACTGGGCGCTGTGACTGAGCGCTACCCTTTAAGGCACTCATCGCAGATCGCACTTATCGCGTATCGCAGTTTCATTATATGTATTCGACTAATCCATCGCAAAAATTTGCGATGCGATTTGATCGCGTCGCAAATATTTGCGATGCGATCGCCCATCGCACTTGCCGCCATCGCACTTTCCGCCCATCGTATTCCCCTCCGATCGCACTATTCCCCAATCGCTTTTCCGCCACATCGCAATATCGCAAGCGCAGATTTCTGTTTGGTGCCACTCTCCGCCATCACACTTTCCGCCTTTGCGATTTGCGATTTCCGTACCGGGTCCCACCTCTGTGGCTCCACTTCATTGTTTTTTCTCCGTTTCCCTATGTTACGCCCAAGCTTTAATCCTTGGGTTATTTAAATTATTAACCACTTCTTCCGCCTTTCTCCATTACCACCGCCGTTCTCACTGTTCCGCCACTGTTTCTCCGAGCCTCCACAGCATTTCCCCGCCACCCCTGCTGATTTGTAACAGGTTTATTTTAAATTGTGCAGATAGCATAGAGGGGTATTTTCAGCATTGCCAACAAATCAGCGGAAGATTTTAAGGGGGTTAATGATTTCTATTGACATAATTAATGTTAACCCTGCAAGTCAAAGGATCGAAGCACAGTTTGAAGACTTAAGCACGCAAAGAGTCTTATTTTTGTTTTATATCAACAGGACGTTTCTCCAGGTGTACACCATTCCTACAGCAATCTCCATGCCTCCTCGAGCCCTGAAACGATTAATTACACTGACTGAAGCTCATTTAAGACAGTCAGGCAGTAGGCGGGAGGAATGGAGAAACCTTGCAGACCATCCACCAGTTCATTTATTCCAGAAGGCTATCACTGAGTCCAAACAGCCAGAAGGACTTCACGAAGCACCAGAGATCAAAATCTGACCTGACAGAGATCTCCAAACCAATCCACAAAGTACATACAGCGCTGCATTCTGCAATTAATTGGTATGGGCGTGAACACTTCCGCCTTACTATCTTAATGAGACTCATTCAATTGTTCACCTACTTCTGTTTCTTCCTCTTCTCCTATAAGTAGTCCTCGAGAACATAATGAAAGGGTTGTTGTTCAGTTGTTCGGCTGTTGCTGTTAGAGGGATTCATTTGACTGTTAGAACAGTCTTGGGAGGGAGTTACAGAGTAGCTTGAATGTAATAGGCTGGGAGGAGGAGTCTGGACTGTATTAGCCATTGAGCTTATTGTACATGACTGGTTTTGCATCAATTAATCAAAGCACATTTCACAGGATCCTGCTCTATTACTATTGGTGATGTTTTTCTAACTCTGTTTATTACATTTTCATACTGTTTCATGTTCTTCTGGTAGGCAACAGAAGTATAACATAGGATTCATCGTTGCTAGGTGCCCTATGTTTCCTACTCTCCCTACCTTTAATGTTTTCTGCTTTATGTGTTATCTAAGAGTTGATTTCACCTAATTTAACCAGTGTAGTGGATGTTATTGCCTGCTCTCTGATGTATGAATTGGATGATTCAGTTCTTAGATGTTCTTGTTGGGTTTAAGATGGAAGGTTTAGGAACACTGGGGATGAGAGTTAGCCCTGTCCACTAGGATCCTTGCGCGACCAGCTGGCCTTTCCAAGATCCCTTTGTTAATCTTATCTATGTTTTTCCCTTGGAGTTGCTAAAGCAGACCTGGAGTTAAATGACCTCTGGTCTGATCTATAAGCAGCCCCTTTGTCCCTCCTTGAGAGCTGCCCTTGAGTATGTCCAAGCAGGTCTGGAGTTAAATGACCTCTGACCTGACCTATAGACAGAAATTGGGTCACTCTCCTTCTTTCACTTTCTTTCCTTAATGTTCCATCCCACCATCTAGTCTATAATATCCTTTAGTATTAGATGACTTGCCCTTTGGAGGCTTTGGCTAGTTGTTGCATGTAATTACCTTTCATGACTCCATAGCCCAATGGGTGGCACAGTTTTGACCTACCCTCTTTGCTGAAGCATCCTACTGCTTTGTTCCTTTCCTTCCATTACTTTCTCAGTCCATGATCTCCTAACCAACCCAGCAACCCTTCAGCCAAATCATCTTAAAACCCCCCTTTGTGCTTCATACCTAGCCTAATATCTCTTTTGAGCTTCAAAGATATATCATTCTTTGCTCTATTTGGAGAGATCCCTCTCCGGTTCCAAGAGGGCTAGATCCTAGGGCCCCAAAGTGGTTCTGATGTTGTCTCATCTTTTGGTGTTGCCAAATCTGCCAAAACATGGGAACCCCAAAATAATGGCGACTCCATTGGGGAAGAGACGAGTCAGCTTAGATTTGGTAAACCACAGTGGTGGACAGTGAAATCTTAAATCATCCACCTAGCGACTCCATCGTTCCTGAATGATTAAAGGACTCCACTGGTGATCAGCAGGCCACTGATTATCTGTGGTTTCACATAAGACTCCACTGGGAGACCATGTCATAGTACAGCATCATCCATGCCGAAGACCAAGCCACGTCACTAATGGAAGACCCTGAACGGTTTGCAGAAATGTTTCCATATTTCATGGCAATGTGCTGTGATACAATTTCTAGTGACCTGGCAGAATATAAGGTGGAGGACCTTCCAGGGGTCATTCCTCTCAGCGTAAAGGGCGGACCCGTGCTCAGGAAAATCTTCTTGGAGCTGGTGGTTGAAAGGTATGAAGCTGAGATTGAACTTTTGAATTCACAAGAGAAATCATACCAGTTCAGAGACCCCAGAGCATTCTTGGAAAGTCTCCCGCCCCCTAAAAATTCAGAAATTCCACTGCTATTCGGTGTACAAGAAGAAGAAGATCTGGTTCTCAAGAGCCACTTTGAAGACGCAGTGGAAAATTCAATAACCGAAGCTGCTCAGGACGTAGACAGCCTACCAATCATGGCAAGCCAGAGAGAGGAATGTGTACATCATGCGTTCGTAAATTCTGTGGCAGAGTACATGGAGGCCCTGACTTGCTCAAATACTCCAGTGATAATCTCCAGCATGGGCCAGTTTCATCAAGAATGGTCACTACTGATGGTGACCTCAGTTTTGAAGAACCACATGCAGAGCACCCTGTGGTTATCTCTGACAGGCAGTCAGTGCTCATATCCTTTTTTGTTATTGCTGGACTAGCTGCATTGGCATTATTGTATCACCTAGCACATCAGAGATTTCCAGTTAGAGTAGGGTAGGTAGGAAATCTGAAATAAAGCTCAGCCTGTGAGCGCGTAGTTAATTGTTTTAATTTCTGCAAAGTCCAGCAAGTCATACATTCTAACCCTGGCTTGACTGTGTTTCAATTTCTGTTTTAGAATGTAGAGAAGAAACATGCTAGACAGTCTAATCCTAGCAGGTAGTAGTGTAGGTAGAGAAACATATGAGACCAACACTCTAATCTGGTCTCATGGAGTAATAAGGGTAGAAGTAGTATAGGTTTACTTTCCTGTTTGTTAAAATTGATGATGTAAAGGGTCTGCAAGTCCAAATGCACCCAAGAAGAAAAAATGTTAGGACTATAGTGTGGGTAGGTAGTTGTTTGGGAGATTTTTACTGTTGATATGTTGTCTTCATAGTATTGTGGCAGATGACCCAAGAAAGAAAAGGATGGTTCAAGCAGCAGGCATCTGGCCTACACCAAGAGATCAATTTCTGAATTCTTGACTCCTTTAAGAAGGAGCCATCCCCATGTGGAGCCACTGTTAGCCCCCCTATGAAATTTTTGACAAAGCAAATAGGGGGCTAAATTGTTTTTGAGCCTTCAAGGAATGCATCTCGCCTGAAGACACATCATCCTTGAAGCCTCTTTGTGCCTTTTCCCTTTGACAAAATCCTTTCTGCTGAGTTCCATTATAAATCCTCTCTGTTTGTGAAGAAATGCTCAAAGGCCCTTTTTCCCTCTTATTTCACCCCCCACTTAGCTTCTATTTTGTTTCCCCTTATATTACCCTTCTTACCTTTCAAATCCCCTCAAGTTCCCCTTTAAATTCTACCCTTACCCCTTTGTTGGCCATTTTCCCCCTTTATTTCTCTATCGTTCCCCGTTCCTAACCTCAAACTACATTGAATGGGCCAAAAACCCACTTCCGACCTTATACTAAGGCTTAGCCCCTTTCCGCCAGCCCCGTCCCCATGTAACTGGGCGCTGTGACTGAGCGCTACCCTTTAAGGCGCTCATCACAGATCGCACTTATTGCATATCCCAGTTTCATTATATGTATTCGACTAATCCATCGCAAAAATTTGCGATGCGATCTGATCGCGTCGCAAATATTTGCGATGCGATCGCCCATCGCACTTGCCTCCATCGCACTTTCCGCCCATCGTATTCCCCTCCGATCGCACTATTCCCCGATCGCTTTTCTGCCCCATCGCAATATCGCAAGCGCAGATTTCTGTTTGGTGCCAATCTTCGCCATCGCACTTTCCGCCTTTGCGATTTTCAATTTCCGTACTGGGTCCCACCTCCGTGGCTCCACTTCATTGTTTTTTCTCTGTTTCCCTATGTTACGCCCAAGCTTTAATCCTTGGGTTATTTACATTATTAACCACTTCTTCCACCTTTCTCCATTACCGCTGCCGTTCTCACTATTCCGCCACTGTTTCTCTGGGCCTCCACAGCATTTCCCCGCCACCCCTGCTGGTTTGTAACATGTTTATTTTAAATTGTGCAGATAGCATAGAGGGGTATTTTCAGCATTGCCAGTAGATCAGTGGAAGGTTTTAAGGGGGTTAATGATTTATGTTGACATAATTAATTTTAACCCCGCAAGTCAAAGGATCGAAGCACAGTTTAAAGACTTAAGCACACAAAGAGTCTTATTTGTGTTTTATATCAACAGGACGTTTCTCCAGGCGTACACCATTCCTACAGCAATCTCCATGCCTCCTCGAGCCCTAAAATGATTAATTACACTGACTGAAGCTCATTTAAGACAGTCAGGCGGTAGGTGGGAGGAATGGAGAAACCTTGCAGACCATCCACCAATTCATTTATTCCAGAAGGCTATCACTGAGTCCAAACAGCCAGAAGGACTTCATGAAGCACCAGAGGTCAAAATCTGACCTGACAAAGATCTCCAAACCAATCCACAGAGTACATACAGCGCTGCATCCTGCCATTAAGTGGTATGGGCATGAACACTTCCGCCTTACTATCTTAATGAGACTCTTCAATTTTTCACCTACTTCTGTTTCTTCCTCTTCTCCTATAAGTAGTCCTCGAGATCATAATGAAAGGGTTTTTGTTCAGTTGTTTGACTGTTGCTGTTAGAGGGATTCATCTGACTGTTAGAACAGTCTTGGGAGGGAGTTACAGAGTAGCTTGTATGTAATAGGCTGGGAGGAGAGGTCTGGACTGTATTAGCCATTGAGCTTATTGTACATGACTGGTTTTGCATCAATTAATCAAAGCACATTTCACAGGATCCTGGTCTATTACTATTGGTGATGTTTTTCTAACTCTGTTTATTACATTTTCATAATGTTTCATGTTCTTCTGGTAGGCAACAGAAGTATAACATAGGATTCACCCTTGCTAGGTGCCCTATGTTTCCTTCTCTCCCTACCTTTAATGTTTTCTGCTTTATGTGTTATCTAAGAGTTGATTTCACCTAATTTAACCAGTGTAGTGGATGTTATTGCCTGCTCTCTGATGTATGAATTGGATGATTCAGTTCTTAGATGTTCTTGTTGGGTTTAATCTGGAAGGTTTGGGAACACTGGGGATGAGAGTTGGCCCTGTCCACTAGGATCCTTGCACAACAAGCTGGCCTTTCCAAGATCCCTTTGTTAATATTATCTCTGTTTTTCCCTTGGAGTTGCTAAAGCAGACCTGGAGTTAAATGACCTCTGGTCCGATCTATAAGCAGCCCCTTTGTCCCTCCTTGAGAGCTGCCCTTGAGTATGTCCAAGCAGGTCTGGAGTTAAATGACCTCTGAACTGACCTATAGACAGAAATTGGGTCACTCTCCTTCTTTCACTTTATTTCCTTAATGTTCCATCCCACCATCTAGTCTAAAAGATCCTTTAGTATGCCCTTTGGAGGCTTTGGCTAGTTGTTGCATGTAATTACCTTTCATGACTCCATAGCCCAATGGGTGGCACATTTTTGACCTACCCTCTTTGCTGAAGCATCCTGCTGCTTTGTTCCTTTCCTTCCATTACTTTCTCAGTCCATGATCTCCTAACCAACCCAGCAACCCTTCAACCAAATCATCTTAAAACCCCCCTTTGTGCTTCATACCTAGCCTAATATCTCTTTTGAGCTTCAAAGATATATCATTCTTTGCTCTATTTGGAAAGATCCCTATCTGGGTCCAGGAGGGATAGATCCTAGGGCCCCAAAGTGGTTCTGATGTTGTCTCATCTTTTGGTATTGCAAAATCTGCCAAAACATGGGAACCCCAATAGATCCATCCAAAATACAAGTCATCCAGAACCTTCCTATTCCTAAAACACAAACTGATGTGAGAAGTTTTCTAGGACATGCTGGATATTATAGGAGATTCATCAAATATTTTTCCAAGATAGCCTCTCCATTATTTGTGTTTCTTATGAAAAATGTTGAATTTAACTGGACTAATCTTTGTCAGAAAGCCTTTGTAGAACTCAAGCATCAGTTATCTAGAGCTCCTATTTTGAGAGGACCTGATTGGGCACTTCCCTTTCATATATCTTCTGATGCTTCAGATACTACAATTGGAGCCATCTTGGGACAAGAGGAAAACCATCTTCCTTATTCTATCTATTTTATCAGTAAGAATATTACCCCTACTGAGCTTAATTATACAGTCACCGAAAAGGAATTCCTAGCAGTAATTTATGCCATTAATAAATTTCGACATTATATTACTGGTTATCCTACTTTTGTCCATACTGATCACTCGGATATTAAGTATTTAATGAATAAATCTGTCACGAATGCTCGAGTTACCAGATGGTTATTGTTACTGCAATAGTTTGATATTACAATTGTAGATCGACCAGGTAAATAAGATGTTGTGGCTGATTTCCTTTCACGGTTAAAAACTGATAATAATATTCCAGTAGATGATTCCTTTCCTGATGAGTATCTATTTGCAGTATCTGCTCACTCTCCTTGGTATGTAGACATTTCAAATTATTTGGTTGCAGGAAAGTTACCATCACACCTGTCACATAGAGAAAAGAGAAGAATTGTTCAACAAAGTGCTAGGTATAGCTGGATAGGTGGGTATCTTTTCTACACAGGACTTGATCATGAAATCTGAAGATGAATTAGAGAGGATGATGTGTACGACATACTAAAAGCTTTTCATGATGGCCCCTGTGGAGGGCATTTTGCTGATAAGAGAACATCACACAAAATCTTGAGGATGGGTTACTATTGGCCCTCGTTGTTTAAGGATGCAAAGAAATATGTGCAGGCTTGTGATAGCTGTCAGAGAATGGGTCAACCTAATCATAGAGATGAAATTCCATTAAACCCCCAGGTAATACTTCAATTATTTGAAAGGTGGGCCTTAGATTTTATAGGACCCATTAACCCTCCATCCAACCAAAGGGTCTACATATTAGTCTGTACAGATTATATGAATAAATGGGTGGAGGCTAAAGCACTTCTGAGAGCCAATGAAGAAGTTGTCCTATCTTTCTTATTTGAAGAAATCTTTGTTAGATTTGGAACTCCTAGAGAGTTGGTTACAGATGGAGGACCTCCCTTCAACTCTCATGGTTTTAAATCTACCCTTCAAAAATATCATATTCATCATAGAATGACTACACCATACCATCCCCAAGCCAATGGGAAGGTGGAAAGCACAAATAAAGTAATAGAAGCCATTCTAACTAAAACAGTGAAGGATAACTGGAAGGATTGGTCTCAAAGTCTCCCTGAAGCACTATGGGCTTATAGAACTACCTGGAGAAATACGACAGGATTTTCTCCCTATGAATTGGTTTATGGTAAAAGCGTTGTTTTTCCTGTGGAATTTGAAATTAAAACTTTAAGAACTGCTTTAGCTGTTAACCTTGATTTGACTGATGTGCAGACAGCTAGGTTGCAGCAGCTTCTTGAACTGGATGAAAAGAGATTAGATGCCATTCACCAGACAACCATGATTCAACAACAAAGAACAAAGTGGCATGACAGAAACATTAAGCACAAGCAGTTTCAAAAAGGTAATTGGGCTTTATTGTATGACTCTCGGTTTGAAAACTTTCAAGGTAAGTTATGTACAAGATGGTTGTGACCCTATGAAGTAGATGTTGTTTTTTCTAATGGAATAGTAAGACTTTTAACAATTGATGATTCTAAAACACCTCTACTAGTAAATGGTCATAGGCTTCGTTTGTACCAGCGCCCTGTTTCTAAAGAAGATTTTAAGGCTGTTTGCATGACTGATACACATTATCTTTTTCTAGGGGAGTCTTCTGCTCCTCACAGCATTTAATTATTTTCTGCACTATATTTTTAGTATTAGATTAGATTTAAAACTAGTAATCCCTGTCAAGGGTTGGCATGTTACAATTGTATGTTGCAGATTAAGGAAGAACTCATTAAGGAGGACAATTTCATCACAAGAAGATCTAAGCTTCAATCTGAAGAGGCTTTGCTTTTCTCATTTAATTCATTTCATTACCTACTCCCTCATTCTTTCTTTCTCTTTTTCATACCATTTTCGCTATTCTACCCACTGCTGAAAGACCATTCTTTAGCCAGCATTTTCCCTGTTCTTTACTGCTGAAATATCATTCCTTAGCAAGTACTTCCCCAATTTTCCTAGTGCTAAATCATCCCATTTTAGCAACATTTCCCTTATTTTTCCATTGTTGAAACACCACTTTCAGCAACATGTCATCTATCTTTCCATTGCTGAAACACCACTTTCAGCAGCCTGTCATCTATCTTCCCATTGCTAAAACACCATTCCTTTCCTCTATTACACAAGTTCTTCAGATTCCTTGGGTGAATACTGTCCATTTACTACCTTTCTCCTATGATGGAGCAGACTCTAATATGATCCTCCTTATATTTTAGATAATTCTAAAAATTCTTCCATCAATATTAAGCCACTATGAACAAGCACTCTATACTTCGAATTACAAAACAAAGGTAAATATAAGGTATGTGGATTTTTTATGTAATACAGTTAAATGATAGTATAAAGAGAAGATATTTCTCATTATTATTATAACCCCCACACATTCAAAACCATCATTTCACCACACGTAGGGGGGGATTTCGAAAATTAAAACCATCATTCCACACCATGCAACCCGCCGTCACTCTTTATATCCATTATTTCGGCCCTTTACCGATACTCCATGTTCTTAGTAGTAAACGATTACTCTGATCAGGTCTGGTGATTCTTCTCTCTGCCTCTGCATTTGACTTAAGTTAGTAACTATGGGAGGCCTGACCATCATACATGAGCCCAGCTCGATGGCTCTTCTTGAATTATTTCTGGAGGCTTACCAAATCTTCCAGCAGGAAGGATGGGTCACATATTTTGAAATACTACGAGAATTTGACCCTCAGCAAGTCTTGGAGTTTGCGTGGAATATTCAGGAGGACCATTCCACAGTTCAGGGGGTCCGAATTCCGGTTACAGAGGATGATATAGCGCAAGTCTCGGGATTTCCAGTCACAGGTGCTCGTGGTTTAGCAGGAAGCACATCATCCTAAACGTGCAGCAGGACTTCCTTCTTCCAGGAGAACATGTTGAGATTAAAGGCCATGGCGTAGGACTACATTCATTACCTCCTCCGTGGCCAAAGGTAGCTAAATTTTCCAAGCATTATTTAACTTGCGAGGGGCGCTACCAGGTAGTTTATCAACACGAATTTGTTTTAATGAGCCACTTATGACATGGAAGACTAGTAAACATTCCTTATTATCTGCTTGGATGTATTAAAAATATGTCATATTACTGTAGACGGGTAAAATTTCCACTACTATCTCTTACTCATCATCGCCTTTGTCAACTATTAATTCAGAGGGGTTTTGCTCAGCAAAACCCCCCTCTAAATAACCTACCCTTACTTCTTGAACAAGCCCCCGAAATTCCCCAAGAAGCTGAAAATCCCCAAGAAATCCCCGAAAGCTCTTACGAACGGCAACTGGAAGATATTCCTAATCCTCCATCGATTCCATATTCAGAACCAGTTAATCTCGTTGACCTGTCCTCAAGTCCTTCTTATTTAGCAGATTCATCCCACCCTACCGTTCACATCCCCAGTGATGACTCTCAGGCTGGAACCCCACCATCTTCCCCTATTCATAAAAGAAAGAGGAAAGTTACAACCGCCTCTATATAAAAAAGGAAAACAAGGGCTGCATTTAAAGTAGCCACCTCTTCTGACAGTCCCTCTCCTAGGAAAAAATCTTCTCATAGAAAGAAAAAGAAAGTCACGGCTTTTTCCGCTTTCCCACCCAGGAGAAAAATGAAAACGACCATTGAATCTGAAACCATTCCAACTTCCCCTGACCCCACGACCATCTTGCTAAATCTTAATTCATCATCACCATTCCAAACCTCGGAATCATTACCCGTCTCGTCCTATGGCACTGCTCCACAAGAACCAGATGCCCAGGGTAATATGACATCATTTTCTACTCAAATAGTAACTGCTCCACAAGAACCAGTTACTCACTCAGCGGCTGAAACACAAGAACCAGCTGCTGAAGTGAAAAACTCAAACATCCAGCATGATATTATAAGGAAACCAGCTGTAGCTGAAACACAAGAACCAGCTACAGCTGAAGAACAGCAATCAACTCCAGCAAAACCAACCGATACACAGGGTTCAGTCACCATGGCCTCTCTTTTAGAGGAAAATGAATTTTTAAGGTCAGAGTTAAAAACCTACAAAAGAGAGTTGGTGACAGCAAGGGAAGCCTTTGATAAAGAGCTAAATCTCTACATTTTGGCACATGCAGCATCACTACAAAGGAACGACCCATGTAAAGAATATATGTGCCATGAATGTGGAAACATATATCAACAAGCCGGATACAAGATAGTTAGAGTTCCAATGCCTGAGGCATCCACATCGGATGTAGTCAAGGAAGAATTCCCTACTGTCACACAAGAACCAGTAGGGCCTTCAAAAAATTTGGAGGAAGAAACCAATCCATAGGTATCCTACCCTACATTAATTGATTTAGCTACTCAGACTATGCCTCAGCCCATTACCTATAATGCTGGAACACAAACTCCACCATGGAAAGAGTTGGAAATAATAAATAAGTGGAAGAAGCAGTATGCTATTAACCAAAACAAAGTTTTACAATAGCATAAATTGGCCTGGAAAAATCATATGTATTCCAATTGGGATAACTGGGAGCAGACACTTCAACAACTTAAAGATTCCAAGAAAGAAACTAAGGAATTAAAAGATAAACTGATCCTGATGTTTCAATTAGTACAAAAACTGTTAGCCACTAGGAAACCTTCCTTGAATTATTCTTTGTTTCTTTCTGAACGCCTTGTTTATTTCCAGTTGAAAGAAATTAAGGATGGGAGACCTTATGAGTTGCTCACAGCGAAACAGTTTGTCAAAACATTTGCTGAGGCTTCTGCTAGTGATCAACATCTACTATGTGAGCTGTATCTTCATAATGAGGCTATGCCTGAAAACAGAGAGGTTAATCTTAATCCGATTTTTGGTGATATACAGATTAGGGCATTTGTTTCCTTTCTTGCCAATCAAATCACATGGAAAACCGTTTTTCTCACGACTAGGCACAACGAGGATAGTTGCCTTCTCTGGATAAGGCCAGAACCTCGAAATCCTGCCATTTTTATAATGGAGTATCGTAAGTTTTTGCAGAAGCCAGGAATGAGTAGATATATACAGCAATTGCAAGCCTCAGTACTCCGAGAGTGTCATCAGTCAATCAGGGCCAAAGAGACCACTGCTTTGAAGTAAAAAAACATGTTGTGGAAAAAATCCTCCAAGGAGAGACAAGAATATAATCCCTTTAGCCCTGATAACCTTGAAACTGCACTATCCAGAATACCAAACTATATCAGATGTGTTCAGCAATGCGCTGAGAATTGGATTGGATATCATTTTCACTTCCCTATCTTATGGATGCCAGCAGAACGATATCAAGCTCATTTCAGATTAGCTAACAGAGATGAGGCAGCAGCATGGCAGAAATTGCAAAGTAACTAGGGATTCAGACCTTTGATAGATGCCACCTTCCATAGTTATTGCTTGAGTAACTTGCATGCAAAGAGTCAGTATTCAGACTCTGATTCAGACTAAACGTTTCCTGAGGACATGCAACCCTTTCAGTTGGAGGGGATGTTAGGACCTCATAATGTACCATTTTTACCACATATTTTGTCACCACTTTACTCTTTCTAGTTCATATTTAAAGCTTACATTATCATATCCATTCATTTTATCCAAAGGTATACAAAGTTCTTCTCTTTACTATGTATTTAATTTGTTTTGCATATAATTCCACATTACTTTTATATTTAATCATTAATCGAATATATAGAGTTGCTAAGACAGTCTAAAAGATCACAGATAATCTATGATAAGGATCCCGTTGCTGAAAAATTCAATCACGTTGCTGAAACAGTAGATCCCGTTGCTGAAACAGTCAACGGGCACGCAAATCCCATTACTGAGATAGCTCGTGATTTGCGATTTTCAAAGTGTATTTCAAGAATGATGGAAAAAATATGAAGACAAGTAAGGGAAGCTATTACATGGACCGTTCTGAAGCCAATATTTTTGTATATATTGTAACAACATTCCACGATGGAAGAACAGAAAGACCCTGTGTTAAAACAAAAGATCAGATTTGGATAAAAATAGGATTTCTCTGATGTAACCGTAATAGATGTCTCCTCTTTAAAAAGAGGAGACATCATCATTAGAAAGGGGAGTTAGAGGGGAGTTAGAGACTGCGGGAAGTATATTTCTTTGAGCAAAGAAGAGAAAGGCTCTATTGTAATGTATCGCTTTTTGACAGATGAATAAAAGTTTATTTTGAGCGCTTCAACTTAATTTCATTCCCTGGGGAATCTTGTGAGGAGGAAAGGGCCCGCCTTCATCACAAGATTCACCCAATTTCTTCTGTATTATGTTACTTTTATGTCATTTTCACCTTAATCTAACATTGTTTGCTGAAGATTATTTACGCAGTTCTGTGTTTCTTATTAAAAACTCTATTTTCTTTAATTACTGCATTAGCTTTATACCATTCATTCTTGAGAAGTTGTGAGTTACTTCATTTTCATTCATTTTTTTATGCGATGAATGTGTGACAGAGTGATATCAGGACACAGGTGCTGAAGATTCCTGCTTGGAGGAATAGGGTCCTGTTCTCCATTGATTGATCTTCTTTTCTGTAGTGTGACTGATATCAGGAAACAGGTGCTAAAGATTCATGCTTGGAGGAATAGGGTCCTGTTCTCCGTTATGGTTGATTGATCTTCTTTTCTGTAGGGTGATTTCCTTTCATTATCTTTCCTAGGATTCCTTTAATGAAAGTCTGCAATAGAGGGATTGTTTCTGCTGTAACACAAGTAGGCTTCAGCTTTGTTAAAGTGAGGTGTAAACAGTGTGATTTGTGTGATTAATATTTGTGTGATTAATGCTACAACATTTCTTTTCTTTTGGAATTGAGCATATCTAGTGTGTGATTGCCTTGGGAATAAACAGACCTTCTTGGGTTGACAATTTATGTGGTGCTTGAATTGTTAAAACAATTAAAGCGACCAACACACTGTAAGTTTTTCCTTTGGACAAATCAAACCTAGTACATTTTACGAGCCCTAGGAAGGAGGAACTTGAATAACGTCATGATGACAAAGTCTGATGTCATCAAGGTTTAACGAGTCTGATAAAGGAATAACTTGGCATCTTTTCATGTTTAGATATTTTGAAAAGAAGGCAGAAAATAAAACTCTAGCAGGCCCTTTTCGTAGGTAGTCTCACAAATCCGAAAAGGTAGAAAACTGTGAGAGAACCTCTTAGTCGCGATAGGCTAAGTTATTCATTTTTGGTAAATAGTCCATCCCAACCCGAAAAAGGGTTAAACGTATACTGGGTAGATATCGTTTCGCAGCCATTTAATGAGTTCAAAACGACCAGAATCTCGGCAATATTTTCAATTTTAGAGAGTCAGAAAAGAGATGAAAGATGACTCCAGTAGTGACTTTTTTGTGTTTTTACCGAGTCCGAAAAAATATAAAATATAACTCGTTACTTCATCATTGTCACATGAAAAACCTGTTGCTGCACAAGAGACATGTGTAAAACCCATTTCTCGAAAATAATACAATAAAATAATCGAAAAACATGTCTTCAAACCTAATTAGGGTTGTGAAAAAGTTATAAAATGCCAAAAATGGTAAAAATAATTACTCTTCACTTTTTACCTCTTGTGGAGAAATAGTTACCCATTTCACTGTGCAATATTGCGGCGACGATAGCAGCCGATCCAGTAGACCAATCGCAAATCCGTCAGCTCCAGGTAAGATTCGAGATCCCTCTCATCATTTTAAGTCATTTTTTACTATTTTCAATTTCCAATTTCGAATTTTGGGGGAGGAAAAGCAAAAATTAGGGCTCGACAGTTGGCGCGGGTTTCAGGCACGTAGTCACACCAACCGTCTGATTTTTTACACTAGGGCGCGCCCAATAGTGCAAATTTTTGGGAAACAGTCGCGCCAACAACGCAAACCATTTCTAAGAAAAGTGCTAATTAGATACCCCAATTATTCACAAATTTAAGGTTCAAAATTGACTAATACCACTGATATGAATGTGTTTGCAGGAAGAAAGAAGAAAAATGGTCATTGAATGGAAATAACAGGAACATAGCGAAGAAGACAAGCTGGCCATGGAAAATGTGGGAGTCATGGAAGCTCTCAGGAACAGTGGTCTAAAAAAATTCTTCCTAACGCCATGTCTTCGAGCCCAACCAGAGTTATTACAGTATCTGGTTAGCATATGGGAGGAAAATCAAGAGAAGTTCATCCTTCAGGATCAGGAACTTGAGATTGAAGTCTTGGATTTGTATTTCATCACAGGATTATCATGGACAGGAGCCACACCAATCATAACTGGCACCTGGCCTTGCATGGAAAACATGACCATGGTGATAGATAGGGTATGTCCAGGAGCACGGAAGGGATCAGGTAGTGGGAAATTTGATATTAAAACTATCCCAGATTTGAAACTACGAGTGGTACTACATACCATCACACGAGCTACAGGATCACAAGCACCGCATGAAGCAAAAATACACAGTTGCTTCTTGCTATAGACTGCTTGGCACCGACCATCTACAAATGGGCAGAGGATGTGACAATAAACATGAAGCGCCAGTTAACGAAATGCAAAAATTCCAAATTGAAACAATTTGGTTATGGATCTATTCTGGTATCGTTCTTCTTGGAACGAATACCCATTTTTCAGTGACTGGGGGTCATAGTCTCAACACCACCAGTGAGAGAACCACGAATGGCCCGATGGGCAGCTTTGATGCCAAGGGCAGGGGGCAGTCAATAGATGTCCTGGAGATCAAAATTTTTTGATTGGCTCCACCGACAACTGATTTTCGTGGAGGACTGGACCTACTCTGGTACAGATTTCACTGATGATCTAGACCTCCCACTCTCGGAGGGAGAAGATTGGGATGAAGATTTGGGTGAGACTCATTTTTTAAGTTTTATGAGTATTATGATTTTTATTTATTTATGCATGTTCTGACATGAAATCCATGTAATTACAGATGTTGGCCCAGAGATACCTTCTAGCATGTCACCGATAGCGAGGCGAATCCCTCGCAGTTTCAACACTCAAGGCGAGGGCGACGAGGAAGATGAGATAGTGCACAACCTGGAGGGGATCACACAAGGAGACCTAGATTATGTACGTTTTTACGATGTCCCTCGTTCCTACCAAAGACATACTGTAGGGGTGCCCAGCTGAATTCACTGCTTTCTGAGGTGCCTAGTACGGGCAGTGACATGTTATCATGAGCACCATGCTAGTTATACTCCTAAGTTTTATTTTATCTGCATATTTGAGATACATGATGTCTCGAGATGTAACAGAAACATGCATATAATTTTTGAAGTTATGATGCACACGGTTGCAAACATGCGATATATATATATATATATATATATTTCCCTACATGGATCTTTTACATATGATGATGTTTTTTACAAATTATGCAAATGTCTATCTAATACAATGTTAGCCACTGTATCAGTTAATGTGTTCATTTGTCTAGGAATATGTTGATAGGTAATAAAATCAAAATGTCTTTCCAACAAACGAATACGTAAATACAATCTCAGAATGTGCAGATTTCTAACTGAATAATGATTATTGAGTTGCAGAACGACAAGCTATGAATCTATATTTACAAGCAATGCCCGTATGCAGAGATTGATCGCCTCAGTTAATAGCTCAATGACAGCGCTATATTCAGTGACATTGTTTGTAGTTTGTCCTAGACAAATACCCTGTAGATCTATCAACTCACCAGCAGGATCATAAATTACCTAGGCTGCCGAAGACAAATTCCTAGTACTGCGGGAAGCACCATCCATGAAACCGACCTAAGGGGTAATAGACATATGCACAATAAGAAGGACCCAATAAGCAGAAAAACGCTCACAAAGCACACCAAACCAAAAACATATACAAAAATAAAAACAACACCTATGTACACCGATTACGCACGAATGACTCATGCATAATATTTTTTGAGATACAACCCATTTCTGGGTTGTTCAAGAGGATGACCTTCGTAGTCAATTAGCTCATAGGCCCCATTTTTCAACACGTGTTTAATGATGTAGGGCCCATGCCACATAGGTTGAAATTTGCCTGCCCCCAAATTATCACGAGCTTGTTCATACAGGAGGACGAGATCTCCTTCAACAAAAGAACGAGGGGAAACTGACTGATCAAAATGAGCTTTGACCCACTTTTTCTATGCTTCAATTACGAGAGCAGCAAAGCAGCGGGTTTCATCCAACCTTTCTAAATAAAGGAGATGCTCTTATTCTGGTGAAGTATTCGCCAGTAATTCAACAGCCAACTTGAGCGAAGGTATTTCACATTCAATCGGGAGAGTAGATTTCAGGCCATAAACCAACTGGAAAGGAGTGAAACTGGTTGCGTTCTTAACTAAGGTTCGATATGCCCAAAGAGCCTAAAATAACATTAGATGCCAATTTTATTTGTGGATCCCAATCATACGTTGAAGCATCATGACAAGAACTTTGTTCACATCTTCAACCTGGCCATTGGCTTGAGGGTAGTACGGCGTTGAGCTGTCGTGACACAGACCCAACTTAGAAGTCAACTCAACCACCATATAATGCCCAAAATGGGAGCCATGATTGGTAACGATGGCTTGAGGGACACCAAACCTAGCAATAATGTGATTGAATATGAACTGAGCAGATGTCTTACTGTCAATGGCAAGTGTAGGCATTGCTTCAGCCCATTTGGTGAAGTAGTCCATGGCTACGATAATATAAGCATGCCCCCCAGCCGAGTGAGGGATACACGTCATAAAATCGATGCCCCACTGCATAAAGGTACCAACAGTAATGAAACAATGAATAGGAATGGGTGGCGCATGCAACTTGCATTGATAAATCTGGCAATCATGGAATTTACGAACGAGGACAATACAGTCTTTGAAAATATAAGGCCAAAAATAACCAACACGAAGAATATTTTGTGCAGTAGCATAACCAGACATGTGACCACCACAAGTTCCACTGTGACAATCATTCAGAGCTTTCTCGTCTTCCTCGAGAGTCAAACATCGTCGGAGTATGGAATCGACTCCAACACAATAGAGAGTATCTCCAATTATACGATAAGGTTGTGACTAATGGCGAATGCATCGGCGGGCATCCTTCGTCAACTCATATATAAAATATGAAGTCTGGAGATAGAAAATGATATCACCATACCAAGGATCGAGGGTGCTAATCAAGAAAATAAAATCGTCTGGAATGGATTATTCATAACGAGAAGGAGTAGAGTCAGAAGGGAGAGAATAGAGTAAATTAGAAAATAGCAATGATTTCTTAGACTTGGCAGCAGTAAATTCCAAATCAAACTCCTGGAGGATAACGATCCACTTTGAATATTTTCCCCCCAGCAATTGTCGAGACAGTATGTAGGTCATGGGGTTGCATCCATAAATCACCGTCACTGTACATAAAGGAATATAATGACGAAAATGTTGAACAGCTTCAATAGCAGCCAACGCTAACTTCTCGACATGGCCATACCGCGTTTCAGGGTCAAGAATGTTATGAGACAAGTAATAAATAACATGCTCATGACCATCACCATCGTCTTGTACCAAAACCAGGGCAATCATGCTGAAAGCAGCAGTTAAATAAAGGAAAAAATCACGATGATAATTTGGAGGGCGAAGGAGAGGAGCATTGACCAACAATGTTTTCTACACATCAAAATATTTCTAAGAAATCTCATCCCAATAAAAAGGAATGTCCTGCTTTAACAATCGTGTGAATCCTTTAGCTACTTTGGCATAGTTAGGTATAAAATGGCGTAGAAAATTAGCTTTCCCTTGTAAACTCTGCAATTGAAATGAGGAAGGACAGGGGATATTGATAATAGCCTCAACCTTAAGAGGATTCAGGCGAATCCCGTCTTTGGAAACGATAAACCCTAAGAGTCTAGTGGAATCGATGCAGAAGACACACTTATGCGGATTAAGCCGAATCTTATAGTGTCTACAACGAAGAAAAATCTGACGAAGATGGTCAGGATGGTCCCTACGCTTAGCTAAATGAGCCGGAAGGTCATCCAGATAAGGCTGAACAATGTGGCGAATATCATGAAATGCATAAGACATCGCGCGCTAAAATGTGGCCCCGACATTCTTCAAACCAAAAGGAAGCTTCTTATATGCAAATGTACCCCAAGGATAGATGAAGGCAGTATTTTGTTGATCATTCGGGAGAATGTTGATCTGATTATAACCCGAAAAACCGTCCATAAGGGAAACAATTTCGCTCCCAGCACAGTCGTCAATAATTTGATCGATGAAGGGAGTAGGATAATTATCCTTAGGACAAGCTCGATTGGTATCGCGATAGTCAACACAGACATGAATAGTGCCCTGTTTGTTGTCTACAGGAAAAATATTAGAGACCCATTCTGTCAATGGAATCGGATAAATGAAACCAGCTTTGAGAAGCTTTTCCACTTTGGCTTTAATGGCAACAGCTTTCCTAGGATGCATCGGACGAAGACGCTGATGAACAAGTTTCGAACCAGGGTAAGCAGGAATTTCATGTACCACGATGCGAGGATCAATTCCGGGAATTTCTTCATAGGACCATGCAAAGACATCATGGAATTCACAAAAAATTCTAGTATAGACTTTCACTTCATCAGAAGAAAAAGTAACCCCAATATGGATGTTTACGATGATTCCCGATTTAATGGAAATTTCGATAGGCATCATCTAAGTAATGTTACTCAAGTTACCTTCCGAGAAAACTTCATGGACCTGAACAGGTGTTTGAAGTGGAGGAGAAGGAACTTGAGAGGCAAAACGCTCAAGACAGGTAGACATGGCCCCGAGACTTGGTAGAAACGAGGAACGATGATGACCATCATCCCACAGTAGATCATCGAGAGACAGGGTTTCAACGATAGTCTCATCGGAAGGAAATACTTATTTCAAAGGATTTGGTGAATCAAAATCACCAAACCAAGGGGATTGAGGATAAATGTCAAGAGCCACGCTCAAAGGATCAGAATTAGGGGATGGGGTGTCTGATGCAGCAATGAGTTCACAATAATCAATTTCAATCAGACTCAATGGCATTGAATCTCTGAACGACTCAATCTGTTCAGGAGAAGGGATAACCCATAAGTCATCGGTGCGAGAAATCATGTTGACTTGAACAGTATGTGGTGGTGGAAGAGGGAAAACACCCATGAGGGCATGATCCTTGAAAAGGCATGGCCCTATGCTCTCGTAGGGAGTAGGAATATTATTAACATACGGAACTTTTTTCTCGGAAGAAGAAGTGAAAAAATAAAATTGATCGACAATAATAATCTTCCCTTCATGCGGTAATTTCAAAACATGAAAGAGAGTGGACAGAACACATAGCATTGCGTGAGTCCAACTGTGACCGAGGAGAAGATTATAATTGAGTTTAGCATCAACGACTTCGACCTCAACATTGATTTTCTTCCCTTCTAATGTGATCGGTAAACTGGTGAGAACACCAAGAGGTTTAGACTCTCTTCCATTAAATTCTTCAAGGGCATTGGGTGACGAAGTGAGAGCTAGAGAACCAATGGATTTCCAAAAGGTAAATGACATAACATAGGTGGATACACCCTCATCCACGACGGCCCGGTGAATATTCAAACCATTAATACCAACTTGAATGATGAGCGCAATTTGGTGTGGGAGTCGTGGGACGAAATTCTCTAAATTGAAAGCAAGAAGGCTAGTGTCGGCAGGATCGACCCCACCTATCGTTGATAGCAAAGCCTTCCATTGTGACGGACAACTTTGAAGTACTTCTAACACAAACATCGTAGATGGTTCCTGAGCCAAATATTTAACAATACTGTAATGCTGAGCAGCACGGGCGCTAAGATTGTACGAAGACTTATGGAGTACACATTTGGAAGGTGGTCAAACAACGGATTCGGCACTAGGCCATTCAATCTCAAGAGAGCCAGAAATAGGTGGAGGAGGAGGACCATCAGCGATCTCTTTCCCCACTGCCTTATGCAACCCAGAATAATCTTTCGATCAAGTAGCAATAGAAACGGGTGCAAAACCGTTCATCATGAACACTTGTGAACCAGAAGGGGCAGAGGAATAAGGGTGCTCTACCATCTGGGTTGCTGAGGGAAAGGTTCTTTAAGAATGGCCGAAGCTCCTGTGGTGCCTTTGAGCAATCGACTCACTCTAGACCGTCGAGGACAGTCCTTGGTGAAGTGCTCATAATCACAAATCAAACAAGGATACTTTGGTTTACATTAAGAACTATCAGCAGAACGAGGTTTTGGATAATCCTGTTTTGGGGCATTGGCTTTGGCCTTACCTTTACCCTTCTTCTTACCTTTGGAAGTGTTATATGTAGGATTGGCCTGAACAACATTCACTTCTGCGGGTTTACCAGAATTCTAATTTGACTGAGAAGCTACATTATTGGAAGAAGTAGACTTCTGCTTCCTAGAGTTAGATGAAGGAGACTTCTGAGAAGTCTGCGATACAGAACCAATAATACCATCAACGGATGGAGTCACTGGTGGTTTAGAAGTTCTAGGTCAAGGAGCATCAGGCAAGATATCATATAATGTGCCAGACTGAGAGTACATGAGATCAAGGTACTGGGCATAAGCAATGGCTTGTTCCTTGGTTACACAGGCCCCCATAGCTATGTATTTGGCAATCTGATGGAGGTAGTGAGCCAATGAGTCAGAAGCTGATCAGGTATCTCAAATTTGATCATGCAACGACGACGCTGCCACTCATGAATATGATCCGAGATATGAGTAGCTCAGTCCTATTTCAATGAAGTGGGGAGATGCATCTCGGTCTCATAGCGGACCGATAACTGAAAATGTGTAAGGAATGCCATGGCCAAAGAATTGAAATCTTGGAAAACTCCACGAGACATATCAATGTACCACTTTGCAGTGGCACCAGTAAGAGTTTGCTAGAAAATACAGAGACGAATAGAATCGTCAACCCAAGAGTTAGAAGAACACCACAAGTGGTAATTTATAACATGCGTTTGGGGGTCTTCACCAGGTTTACCCTCAAATTTAGGACAATCACCAGGAATCTTGGTCCAAACTGGAGGCTAATTCGAGTTATGAATAATAGGATCATTTTTCAACTTCGACACATCAGATAATTCCAACATAGCAAGAAACGGTAATTGAGTATTAAAAGTCATCATAGGTATTTGATAAGGACTCGTGTGTACATTCCACCCATTTCGAGCGGGATTTTGTCCCCATACATTCTGGCCCGAAGGATTCGGATCATAGGGATTAAAAACATGATAATTTAGTTGATACTGGGGTTGAGGACCATGATATTGAGTCGAAGTAGACCACTGAGGTCCTTGCTGAGTATCATAAGAATTTTGCTGTGGAATGTAAGTATGACTCTGAGGTTGCTGATACACAAGTTGATTTTGAGGGTAAGGAATTTGGGGTGCGCTATATACCGGTTGATATGAAGCTTGAGGGTAATAAGTGCCATGCGGTTGCGTAGGTTGACCTTGTGGAGCAGGTTGAGTAGGCTGCTGAGCAGGGTAAACAGGTTAAACTGGCTGTGGCAACGAAGGAATCTGCTAGTGGGCAGGTTGCAATGGCTACTGAGCTGGTTGAACCGGCTGTTGAAATGGTTGTTGAGGGCCACCAGGTTGACCTTGTGGTAAAGGTTGGCCTAATGGTTGCGACAGACCAATTTGTCCCTAATGACCAGGTTGAATCGGAGAAGGACCAAAGGGTTGTCCTGATTGCACAATATTTGGGTCATACTGAACGTGCGACTGTGATTGAGGTGCAACAGGTTGTCCCTGTGACAAATAATTTCCCCCCCAAGACCAAAATATGATCTGGTTTGATTTAACGATTGACCCGAGAGACCAGAGGGTTTTCCATGTTGGACCAAAGGCTGTCCTTGTAAAGGTTGGCCTTGTAAGCCAAAGGGTTGCACAGGCAGAGTAGGCCCCAGATGAGTAACAGTCTGATAAGGATCAAAAACAACCTAATAAGGATCAACAGGAGGCAAATAGACCGGATTACCATACACATCATAATGATGTGGATAGATATATATGGGATTACCAACAACATCATAATGATGGAATCAAGGATTAGGAGGAGCCTGAGACTACTGAAAACCCTGAGAATTCTTCTGCTGAATAGCCAAAAGATATTCTTCAAAAGTGAGACCACCAAGAATCACAGGATTAGTGGAAACTGAACTAGAAGCCACACAAACCATTGGTTGAACTGGAACAGATGTGACAGTAACTAACGAACCAGGAGTCGAAGGTGATAGCCCCAACGAAGGTAGGACCGAACTCGGAGGAGGATTTATTTTACTGGATTGCGCAATGGAGGCAACGCCAGACACAATCTAACTCAAAGACCTATATCCAAGCGTAAGTGAGACCGACGGTGGTGAAGATTGGGTGGAGGCACGAAAGAGATCTTCAGGAAAGATTTTATATTCTCCTGTGGAAATGGGCATTCCTTCACTGCCAATAGAACTAGAGGAATCTATATCTGAGTCCAATGTAAGATCTTCGAAAAGACTACGGGGACTAGGAGATACCGCAGCAGCAACAAAAGGTGATCCAGATGTAACAGGAGGAAACTCTCCTTCTTCCCCAAAACTAGACCAAGCACTTGAAGGAGGCCAATGGAATTCAACTGGCTCTCCAAGAGGAGATCGAGTAGCAAAGGGTTGGATAGATGGAAGAATAGGCTGCAAGAACCCAACATACCTAGTGGACTGAGGGGTTTCGAAAGAAACATCCGGAAAAGAACCACCACTAGGAGGCAATGAGGACGACAAAACTGGATGTTCTGCCACTTTGAATGTATATCAGAATAGGAAGGAAAAGAGATAACCAATCGAAGGTGCCAAAACAAGAACCAAAGAAATCAATCAAGCCAAGCATGAAACTTTTAATGGGCGTGTGATTGTAGGTGATTAATTTTATAACATTGAAGCCAAATTTCATTGTTTCATGTTTTAAGAGTCGAGAAACAAGAAAAAGATGACTCTAGTCACTTTCAATTTGAAACGAGCATGAAAGGACAAGTGCTCGATGATCTCTTCTCTTGTTTCAAGAGTCACGAAAAGATAGAAATGAATTCTTAGTAATTCTAAGCAAGAGGGTGTACTAGGTTTCTGTGAACTGCCATATACACCTTGGTGATCAAATGAAGAAGAAATGACCAAGGACTTGACGTACGTGCAGGTAGTCTCCCCGAATGCTATGTTCGGTGTATCACAGTTCCAAGGCGGCAGACTCAGCTTCCTATGGATAAAAGGATTGCAACCTCGAGGGGTCTCCCTTTATATACGCGACGGTACAGGGAGCACAAGTCCGTACTAGCGCTGTCTGAATCCAACAGGCGAGCGACAGCTACTAGGTTTTAAGATGCCAGAACACGTCTCTAGCCTAGACCACTAGAAATATTGGGTTAGGTTTCAATGTTGCCTTAGGTTCATTGAGTAAATTTTAAAGTTAATCTTGAATTAGGCTTCAATTTCTAGACCCTATCGAATTTGGAGCTCAACTTCATAAATGCAAACTATATGCAAATGAACATCATTTCAATTCGATGACTGCTAGTTATAAGAAGGATAGAAATATTTCAAACAAGCAAGCAAGGAAAATGTGTGAATAAACTTCTAATGCCCTTAATGCAATCAATCGGAAACGAAATTCCTTCCTAAATTGACAAATGCTAGTTATGTAAAGGAACATTTCACTTTCGATGCAAAAAAAGAATGCAAAGATATTTTTTGATTTTTCAATTCAATGGAAAACAAAATAAACACTAGTTTGAGTTTTGCGAATGTAAGGTTTTGAAATTGAATGACTCAAACAAAGCGAAACAGACACAAAAACATGCAAGCTAATGGAGCAAACTTTCAATCGAAAAAGAGAGTTTCACAAAGTGACCCAAACAAGCAAAGTAATCGATGCTCAAAGTATTGAAGAAGAAGGACTAATCAAAAAAATGAAAATACCATTCAATCAAAAAAACAAAAGGATCAAGAAAAACTCAGTCTAATGACTTGAAACAAGACTGATAACAATCAAAGAGACTTGTTCTCGAACAGAAGGCTCGGAGTGCAAGAACACTTAGAAACCCTAGGTCTTAAATGACACCAACAAGAAAACAGACAAATGACTGAGGGAAACAAGTTCTTAGGGTCCTGTGATTTGGCAGATTGGCAATCCAAGTGATAGGGTAACATCAAACCAACTTTGGAGTCCAAGGACCTAGCCTTCCTAGACTCAGAGAGGGCTCTCTCTATTTGTGCAAGGGATGTAGATTTGTTTGCTTCTTATGTTTTTTTATTTTTAGGCTAGTTGTTAAGTAGGTGTTTAGTTTGTTTTTTAGGTTTTTGAGGGAGGAATTGATCAAAGATAAATAGATAAAAATATCGTCAGATCAATTGGGCTATGGGGTCAAAAAGGTCGAGAAAGCCTCAAATGGTGGACAAGGTATATTGAAAGGCCGATTTGGTCGAGGTAAAAATGGATTCTTTAGGTGGAGTGAAATGGGATGGACACTAGGTTTTGTGAAGGACAAAGATTTTTAAAGATAAATATTTTCACAGTAGACATCGATGTGATAAGGCTAACCATTAATCACGATAAATGAAACTTCAAACTGATAGATGCATAAAATAAACATTCAGGTGATACATAGAGGTATAGAACCCTCTAACTTTATAGAAATCGCCATCAGACTTTGGGGAAAAACAAAAAAGACAAACAAATAACTCAATATACAAAGAGGGAACTCCTAGACATCATATTTTGAGCTATCGAGAACTTTGAACTAAGATTGCAGAGCATAGGCAAAGGGCAAGATCGACACAAGTTCAACTAGGGCAATCAAATATTCAGAGAAAGGTTTCAGTAATGGGTTTTTGGTTAGCTAGGAGTAAACAGGGCTTACTGTGAATCATACTCTATAGCATACATAATAACCATTAATGAAATTCAGAACAAGTTCTTAGGGTATCAAAGAGAATTTAAGAATTCATTTGACATAACTAAGAAAGAAGACAAACATAGAAGCTGTAATGAATCAGGAAACTTGAGGTGCCTCCATGGGCATGTCTCAAATCTATTCTTTACTGTCCTACAGCAAGCAAGAAACATGAAAATATGTATGATAACTAAGGAAACATAACAGAGAAGGAACACTATACCATTTTACCAAGTCAAGGAATCCTACAACCGTCCTCTTTCACCATCCAAAACACACAAGAAATTACCCACTGCATGAGACAAAGTATTTCTTCCAAGCTTGTATAACCATGTATTTCTCTACAAAATCAATTTCAGCCTGCTTCATACAATGAAATCTCTTGGAATATATAGGCTAAAGAGAAATAACCTATCCAAGAGCATCTAGAAGGTCATCGGCCTATTACAAATATCTAATTTTTTCCTTGAGGCTTTGCAAAGCCCAAGGCACAAAATATCTTTAAAAATATCTTAAAATGCTAAAAAGGAAATTAAATTGAATTTTCCTAACTGACAATGGCCAAAAAAGGCTAAACGCACATTTGGAAAAGCCACTTCAGAAAACGGTCTTTTTTGCCAAAATGCTACAGGAACGTAGCAGCAGAAAATTCCCTGTCTTGTAGACAACTTTTGAGGGACCTCTCAATGTCGAAACGAGGCCCGTGATGGCTCGTTGGAAAGCCCTGGATGTCTAGTTTCTGAAAATACTTTATTTTACCCAACTTTATCACTAGAAGTATGTCAAAATCTGAACTGAGTGGAAAACACCAAAAAAGTATCCTTTGCTGATATGTGAGGCAGAAAGTTAAAAAATCTTTGTTTTTTGCCTCTTTGGGGGACCAACACATCTTCTTTTGATCTGAAATTTTCTGAATAGATTCCCCTTAATTTAATGCATCCAATGATATCACTCTCAACAGCTGAGGATGCTCCAAAAAAAATGACGGCGCCCTTGAATTTATGCAAATAGGCCCAAAAATGTCAAAAAACAAGATCATGTCCAAATTTGCTCAATTTTGGTGAGAAAACCCCTTAAGGGTTTTTAGAAACATGCCTAGAAGTGTGGGCCAAAATTCCAAGTCTAGATGTGTCTTTTCCATATTTTCTCTCCCGGCACCTTCTTTGGGCAGTGTTGAGTTTTTCTTGGTTTTCTTCCTTGTTGTTTGGCATTTTAGTTTTGGTGAAGAAGTCATGGCCCCTTGCCTAGGAGAGGCAGCTAGCACATGCTTTGGAGAATCCTCTTCATGCTCTATGTTTCCAATTTCTTCCTTCGGGTTGTATTGCTCTTTGGTGTTTGTTTGCCATCATTATTGCTTGCTTGAGGGCTGTCATGTTATTCCTCCTCCTCACTGCCATGTTTAGACTCTTTTACTTTGTCTCTCATCATTACTAGTTTGCTTTTTGTCACTTTGCCCTTCCTTGGAGGCATTGTTGGTTTTGATACCTTCACTGACTTATCAAAACCCAACTTTGAAATGATCACTGAAAAAGGTCTCTTCTCAAAGCACTGATTTCCTTTGATAATCATTGTTTTTTATCTAGGATGGCAAACAAGTATTGGTTAGATGAAAAATAATTTACTTCTCCATCACTGTGTTTTGAGCAAAGAGGCCTCTTAACAAGATCTGCTTGTGGTTTTTGAAGACAAATCCCCTTTGTTTTTTAAACAAAAATTCCTTCCCCTCAATCACTGCTTCCTTTGTAATCACTGTTTCTTTGTGAATTTAATGAAAAAGATTGTCTACTCTTGAAAAAAACAATGTTTCCCTTTACTACTCAAAACTCTTTCAAACTGATAAAACTCTTTCTCCCAATCACTATCTTCCTTGGTAGACACTGCTCCTTTGAAATTAATGTTCTTTTGTGGTTATTTGAAGCAAAAGGCGCTTTTTGAAATCATTGTTTTAAAAGACTCCTTTAAGCTGATTAAAAGGCCTTCTAATCAAACTCTGCTTTTCTTTTAGAGACTGTGTGTATTATTAGCCATTCATAGAAAGAAAACCCCTTTCAAAGTGACACATTAACCCTCCTCCTTTTCACTGTTTTTTTGAAATCATTTTTTCTCTGAAGTAGGTGGGCAGGTTTCTTGTTCAAATGAAAACTAATGCACCTCTTATGAACTTTTTTTGTGAGTAATCAAAAAGGTTTTATAACTTTGACAACAGTCTCTTTTCTTTTGGGCACCTATACTCTCTTTCCTTTGAAGACTGTGCTATCTTAAACCTTTCCTCAAAATAGAAAACCTGACTAAGAGACAATAAATTCCTTTATAAAAGTCTCTTGATACATTTAGAGGTGCCTTCCTACTAAAAAATTGACTTTGGCATCCCTTTGAAAAACTGTGTTGATGGTGGCCTGGGTGCCTTAGCGGTGGGTCGTTTAGGGGTGGCCTAGGCGGTGTTGAAAACATATGTGCAGAGTTAGTTTTCGATAATTTTAAGGGTGGAAAGTGGAATCTGAGTGTGGTGAGGGAATAATGCAGTGGGAAGGAAGTGAATTAATAGTCCGAGTGCTTCGATAAATGGAAAAAGGTCATGGGCGATGGCATTCAGATAGTGACACTGGGCCGTCCAAAGTGGTCGGGCACTGAGCCGTTCAGAGGTGGCCCAGGCCGTTCAGGAAAATATTGTGCAGAGGTGAAAAATGGAAATTTCAATGGTGATCATGCAAGGTAATGGTGTTAAAAACACAAGGCCGGTGGGAGGAAAACTGACCAGGGCTTGAACACTTGGATGGAGGTGATTAAAGCCTCGGGCACCTCGTTCAGCAAGGGCACGGGGTCATTCAGGAGTAACCAGGTGAACGTGCCGCGTTTGAAGGTCGCTGGGCGTCGGGCACAGGCGTGCCACGCTTGTGAAGAAAACATTTTGATGACCTCCTACAGGCGCGCCGCGCTAAGTTTTAGGCGTGTCGCACATAGATTCAAGCTTGAAAATCATTTAAAAACTCCCAATATTTGTTCTCCTTCATAGCTTAGCTGTGCATATTGGCAAATGATCGTTGGCTTTCAAGTTTTTAAACTTGATGAGGGTTTTTAAACACCTTTTCCTCCCTGTTTGAAACGAAAAAACCTCATTTTGACTTTGCAGGATTTTAGAGTGGCTTTGTGCCTTTGTGTTTTCACAAAGGAGATGATCCTAACAAACATTAATGCAGCTTAAAAACCATAATGCAAACCTATATGTTTATTAAGTGAAGGGAGGTTTTATCCTCTGATTAAAAACATTTCGAAATGTAAATTTCCTGTGTCTTTTAAAACTCTCTTCTTATCATTCGATGGGGAAATTTTTTAACTGAAAATAAAACATGTTTTATCACACCTTTTGACCCTTTGAATGAGCTGATTTACTATGTAAATATTTTGAGGAGCTGGTCATTTGTTTCTTTTTGAAGGAGGCCTACAAACAGTGAAAACTTCACCCATTTTTACAATGTACCCTCTATCTTTTTGTGGGGAAAGCCATTGTCGAAGTTTGCCAAACCAACTACCCTCTTCGAAAGAGGTTTTTATCACTGTATTTTTCTAACCATCTGCTCTTGAAGGAAGTTAAATCAAAGTGTCTTTGACCCTCTGTTCTTTGAATAGGTCATTTTAAGGAGTAGCTGTGTTTTTTCCTTGATTAGTCAATGAGGGAAATCATCACAAAAACTATTGTTGCAGCCCTTTTTAATGACCCTTCTGACCTATCATGAGGCCTTCTATTTATCTATTGATGGGGGTCCTGCAAACCATAAAACCTTATTTATTTCAAAATTGTGACCTTGTATCTTTTTGAAGAGGCTCATAAAGATGCTAACATGCGGCCTTCCAAAACCCCTATGAAAATTTATTTGTTTGTGAAGTGAAAGAAGGTTTTATCACATGATTGATCTTCTTCTTGTCATTTTGCATATCCTCAAACAATGGTGGGCCCTCTACTTATTTGTGAAGGAGGCCTATGTTTTACAAACTACTTGGGTCCCCCAAAACTCTGTCTCTTATCATTTAATGGAGGAGCCTTTTGACTATGAGTGAAATATGGCTTCATCACACCTTTTAACCCTTTGAATGAGCTATGTCATGGTGCAAACATTTGGAGAGCTAATATTTTGTTATTTTGTGAAAGAAGGCCTACAAACAGTGAAAGATTCACCCATTTTTACAATGTGCCCTCCATCCTTTGACTGTGCTGGAAGTATCCTTTGGCACGCTCCCTTCATTCATCACTTGGATGAAGTATTTTAATAAAACATAAGGGATTTGCAAAAATAAAAATGCCCCTTTCACATACGCCTGTGTGAATGCTTCCTTATACCAGTTTGCAGACAAGACTAGAACCCGAGCTTTGGTCTATCAATTTCACCATTCATAAGAGGCTTGTTTTAATCAAAAATATAACCTCTGATTTATCCTTAGAGGGAGGTTTTCATAATCACAAGATCAGAGGTTTTTAACACCAGTATGTTAACCTTCTGCCTGTAATATGAAAAATGCCTTTAACTTATCATTTTCATTCGTGACACCATTATTCCTCAACCTTGTCTTTCTAATAGAAAACTTACTCAAACACAATTTGAAACCCTACTGATGCATCCACTTCTCATTTTTGGAGGAGGTGGCTCACAATAGTTTTTGAAGTCACTTAAGAACACGTTGGCCCTCTACTTGTCTGTGAAGGAGGCCACAGCATGTCTTTCTAACCATCTACTTTTCATTGAAGGAGGTTATCATCACACACAAGAAATATTACCTATTTCAACACTGTGTCATTTCTTTGCAGTATATGTCTCTGTTTGAATAATACCAAGAGGAAAAAAAGTGAATTTTGGCATTTGTCATTGGTAGAATCACTTGAACCTAATGTCTTCTTTGCTTTATGAGGCATTGTCTGAGATGTATATCCTTTTTGTAAAATACCCCTGTGAACCCCAGATCAGGAACAATGTGAATTGTATATGGAGAGTATTTGTTGTTTAGACATCATTGAGCCAAATTTTCCTTGACTGTGCTTTCAGGAGTACCTTGAAATTGCTTTTGACTGATCTTCACATCTCAGGTTCAAAGTAACATAAGAAGCAGTTGTCTTCTTATGCTTTTCATGATGATACCTTTTGGAAAGACTATGCAACACTTCTTTTGGAGGAGATATTTGGAACACTGTTGATCAGCATTACATCAGTTTTTGGTACTTATGTGACTTGGAGGATGATCTATGCTCTTCAGGCAGTCTTTGGATTTCAAACCATAATTATTAGTTTCCCTTCACTCACTACAATCCATTTGTTTCACTGATGGCAAACTAATTCAGCAGGAAGGACCTGTTGAAATTTGTCCTTTTGCTTAATGGAAGAAACACTCTAAGCTGAAACACCCCAAGCTGAAACACCAATGTTTTTGAACCTTGGAGAGCTCCTTTGGTGTTTCATGGAGATTTTTCCTGATCTAAGTGAACTTCTTTCAGACAGTGAACATCCTCATCTTTTCCTGATTTGGATCTTTGCTGAAATTCTTTTGAAATGAGACAAAATGACCTCTTAGTGGTGTGCGGCCTATGGATGGATTAAGACTTGTTTTGCAGAATAGGAAGACAATTCATGGCTTATTGGTAACATACACAGGGTATTTGGCTTAGGATGACTTTGTCAAGATAAATTTCCCTAAACACCACTATCTAACTTAGGGACAATTTTCATAGATTCTGATTGTTTTCTCAGGCATGATCATATTGTTTTTGACCAGATGATGAGGGATAAGAGAGAAGACACTTTGTCAAATGTTGGACAGTGAATGGCATGAGAAATAAGGGAAAATGATATTAGATAATCACAGCTACGGCAGCTATAGACAGGGATACTTTGTTGAAACAAGACATGACTTGAAAAACGAAGATTACTCTTATCATAGGCTGACAGGGAGGGGTAAGAAGATAAAAATTTGTTTGGGGTGTTTTCTAGATGACAAATTGACAGGTTGAGATTAGCTTCTAGAAAACTCAGTTAAGGAATCTAGTCATCAACAACAGGTGAAAAATACTGATGACTAACAGTGGCTCCATTTGGGGAGGGCAACTCCTTTTCGGGAGGTGTCCAGAATTGCAGATCTCTGGCTTGTGAAGACCAGTGCCTTATCCATTAGCGCAAATTTCTCTCTTTCTTGATGCCATTTCTGAAAATTGACAACATGATTAGCATCAAAGTTATCTCTACCTACCTAGCTATATTTCCTAACATTTTTTCTTCTTTAGGCGCATTTGGACTAGCAACCTTTGTACATGATATTTTTGAAAAAGAAACTATCTAATTCTACACTTATATCTTCCGGGAGTTCAGATTAAACTGATGAAATCCTTTGATTATCTACCTATGCTGGATCGACTGTCAAGATTAAGATGTTTGACAGGATTTAATTTACTAAACTAAAACATGAAATTGAAAAATGACCAAATCAGGATTAGACGGTCTGATTTGTCATGTGTTTGTGGCATAAAGACAAGCTACACACAAATATTATTTTGCATGAAATGAGATTTAGAAAAATCAAGGCTAGGATACATAGTTTGTTTTTCATCCCTGTTTTCCTCTTTGGTTCTATTTTGAGCATGTGGAACCAGTATCTTTTCCTAATATACTTTCATTGATAATTCAAGCTTGCACAATTTGACTATCACTTCTTTCACTAACTTATCAGCAATAAATTTAAAACATGTCCAGTTATGATTAGGCTAGATAACTGAACAAGATAACTTTTGAGCACTAGTAGTGGCATTTAGACTTGCGCACTTTCAGCATGACTATTTTTTGGGTATGGGGTTGTACCATTGTTTTAGAATCTACCCTCTTCTACTTTCTTGTTATTTTTGTGTTTTCTATTTTTCTCAAAACAAACTGAAAGAAATATGCTCATGGGGCTTAGCTTATTTTGCATGCCTATCTATTCTACTCTAACCTATATATGATAGACATTTATTTGGTGAACTCTTCTTTCCAATATAACCAATCAAGTAGATGATTGCATGGTTTATCTTGGTTCAGCTCTTTGATGATGTTGAAGAAATCAAAAGGCCACTTCCACCTCACTTGTTTTCGAACAGTAGTGCTTAAGTTTTTTCTCATACTTTGCAGCAAACTGTTCGTGGTAGAACACACTACTCCTTCAGATTTCTCAAGGAAAACAATAAATGGATCTTGGAATAATACCTGATCTAGAGGATTTGATATATAAGCTTCATTCAGGACTACTCTTTGTTCCACTTGGCTGTGTTTGGGACTCTCTTGGGAAAGAAAATTTCCCCCTTGCTCATGATCACTTGAACTGTCAGACTCATCATTTATTGTAGTGTAGTCTTCTTTCCAAGGTGATGTGTTCTGATTACGTGGACTGAAAATTATGTGAAGGTCATCATGTTGAAGAGTAGGGAAACACTTTGGCAGTAAATCCTCTTGAAAGGATAGTGTGACAACTCTCATGTGTTTATCAACCTCTATTTCTTCATCTGCAATTTGTAACTCAATGTAACTTGGTGGCTTCAACTCTAGAGTTAACGAGGATTCCATGTCCAAAAAGATTTCCTCAACCATTTCAAGAGAAGGCTTCTCATTGACAACTTGCTCAAGAATTTCATCATCCTCCTCAACCTCATCATCAGAGCTGAAAGACTGTTGATCTTCAATTATGTGAAAGTTATTGCTGATGGGCTGATATGAAGTGGAACAAAGGGTCAGAGATCCTTTACTTACTTCTAAACTTTCAAGGCTTCCCTCATCAGTGTCATAGGTGATCTGTCTTGGCTAATTGATGCTTTCAATCTGATGATAGTGAACTTCATCCCATAAATCAACTGTTTATGGCTCTGCAAGGTTAGCTTCTATTTGGATATCATAATCATCAATATATTGATAAAACCTTGGAGAATCATTAATATAAGTAATGTCACCAGCCATATATATTGGACTGATAGATTTTTTCTCTTTGGATTGATTTATAGATCTATTTTTTGACTTATGATATGCAAGATCAGAGGCCGACTGTATGTTTATGAGTTGATATATCTCTTCTTCAGTCAAAAAGGGAGGCATTTTTATCTCTCTTTGGACATAACTACAATAATTTTATTTTTCTTGGGAAAGCTGATTTAGAGGATGAGTGTCTTTTTGGGCTTTACCTATGAGAGATGATGAATCATTACTTGTGCCTTTAGATAAATCCTGTGGGTTCTCTTTCATTTCTTGACTGTTTTCATCTTCAACCAACTCTTCATGATGTTCGGGATAATTAGCATGGAATTCATGAGTTTCCTCTGATAGATTCTTAGGAGGCCAATTTGCTCGTATGAACTCAAATGACTCAAAGCATAAAGGTAGAGATCTTACAGGTTTTGATTTGTCTTTCATTTCAGATTTGAATTCATCCTCAATCAACTCTTCTTGATGTTCAGGATAATAAGCATGGGATTCATGAGTTTCCTCTGATAGATTCTTAAGAGGCCAATTTGCTCGTATGAACTCAAATGACTCAAAGCATAAAGGGAGAGATCCTACAGGTTTTAATTTTTCTTCCATTTCAGATTCTGTGATTTCAAGATGGCTAATGGATTCTTTAGAGTATTCCTCTATGTTCTTATTTGCAACTTTCTCATTAGGCATATTTTTTTTGTTACTCTTGGCTAGTAATGGTCGAGTATGTTTTTCTTGAGGAAAGAGTGTAGGTTTCTTTGAATAAGCAATGTTAACCTTAACTTTGTGTCTTTCTGTTTTCCTGTCAAGTAGATGCTCCAGTTTGCTAAAATAATATACCAACTTTTCCAACTTTTCCACTATGTTATCACTTGGATCCATCTTTTCTTGATTTATGTGAGAGTTAACTTGATCAAGGGTTTCCTGAATAACTGCTAAGTATATATGTATATGAATATTTATGAGGTGTAACAAGGGGTTATCAACCTTTTCATCTCGAAAGATAGGTAGGTTTTCTATCCAATTTTTTTCCTTAGTCATTTTGTGTGGGAATCCAGGGATATGTTTTCTACTCATCGGAGCATATCTCCTTGGATCCATCTTTGTTAATCAGAAAGGATCATTGTGTCTTTTCAACCAGTCTAAAGTTCCCCACCAGTGGAGTCTTTTGGTCTAATGAGGGTTGTGGAGTCGTCAGGTGGAGGATTTGAACTTTGATTTCCACCATCAGCATGATTGGGATTGCTCAATGCATTCCAGGAGAGTTTATAAGGACTAGTGGAGTAATAGACCTACTAGAGGCTAGTGGAGTCGCCAGGTGGATTTTTTTAGTTTTTTTAGAGATATGTGTATCGTCCACCACCAATACTGATAAAAAGCCAATCTAGAGATGTTTTCGGGGTTTTATGAGCTTCTTTATGTAGCCCTAAGGTTTGTAAGAGTGTCCTATAGCTGGGTCATCATTTTTCTAGGATGGTGAGACAACTAGATTCTACTCTTTGATAATACTTCTAGGTTGAGGGATTCTGAAGTCATAAGGTATCCTTAGTTTGTCACTAACTCAGAGTGTCCCACCGTGATCGCCATTATGTTAGTGAACGGTGGGATAAGTCCACAAGATAGTATTCTCAAAGGTCTCTGAAGGTTTAGGGAATCTAAGTTTGTTTATTACTCAATGTTCCATCGTGATCGCCATTATGTTAGGGAGCGATGGGATAAGTCCACTAGATAGTATTCTCAAAGGTCTCTGAAGGTTTATGGAATCTAAGTTTGTTTATTACTTAGAGTCCCACCGTGATCTCCATTATGTTAGTGAGCGGTGGGATAAGTCCACAAGATAGTATTCTCAAAGGTCTCTGAAGGTTAAGGGAATCTAAGTTTTTTTATCACTCAGAGTCCCACCGTGATCGCCATTATGTTAGGGTCCCGTGATTTGGCAGATTGGAAAGCCAAGTGACAGGGTAACATCAAACCAACTTTGGAGCCCAAGGACCTAGCCTTCCTGGACTCAGAGAGGGCTCTCTCTATTTGTGCAAGGGATGTAGATTTATTTGCTTCTTATGTTTTTTTATTTTCAGGCTAGTTGTTAAGTAGGTGTTTAGTTTGTTTTTTAGGTTTTTGAGGGAGGAACTGATCAAAGATAAATAGATAAAAATATCATCAAATCAACTAGGCTATGGGGTCGAAAAGGTTGAGAAAGCCTCAAATGGTGGACAAGGTATATTGAAGGGCTGATTTGGTCGAGGTAAAAATGGATTCTTTAGGTGGAGTGAAATGGGATGGACATTAGGTTTTGTGAAGGACAAAGAGTTTAAAACATAAATAGTTTCACAAAAAACATCCATGTGATAAGGCTAACCATTAATCACCATAAATGAAACTTCAAACTGATAGATGCATAAAATAAACATTCAGGTGATACATAGAGGTATAGAACCCTCTAACTTTAGGAAAATCGCCATCGGACTTTGGGGAAAAAAAAACAAGACAAACAAATAACTCAATATACGAAGAGGGAACTCCTAGACATCATATTTTGATCTATCGGGAACTTTGAACTAAGATTGCAGAGCATAGGAAAAGGGCAAGATCGACACAAGACCTCTTTGGTTCAACTAGGGTAATCAAATATTCAAAGAAAGGTTTCAGTAATGTGTTTTTGTTTAGCTAGGAGTAAACAGGGCTTACCGTGAATCATACTCTATAGCATACATAATAACCATTAATGAAATTGAGAACAAGTTCTTAGAGTATCAAAGAGCATTTAAGAATTCATTTGACATAACTAAGAAAGAAGACAAACATAGAAGCTGTAATGAATCAGGAAACTTGAGGTGCCTCCATGGGCATGTCTCAAATCTATTCTTTACTTTCCTACAGCAAGCAAGAAACATGAAAATATGTATGATAACTAAGGAAACATAATAGAGAAGAAACACTATACCATTTTACCAAGTCAAGGAATCTTACAATAGTCCTCTTTCACCATCCAAAACACACAAGAAATTACCCACTGCATGAGACAAAGTATTTCTTCCAAGCTTGTATAACCATGTATTTATCTATAACATCAAGTTCAGCCTTCTTCATACAATGAAATCTCTTGGAATATATAGGCTAAAGAGAAATAAGCTATTCAAGAGCATCTAGAAGGCAATTGGCCTATTACAAATATCTGATTTTGTCCTTGAGGCTTTGCAAAGCCCAAGGCACAAAATATCTTTAAAAATATCTTAAAATGCTAAAAAAGGAAATTAAATTGACTTTTCCTAACTGACAATGGCCAAAAAAGGCTAAACGCACATTTGGAAAAGACACTTCAGAAAACCGCCTTTTTTGCCAAAATGCTACAGGAACGTAGCAGCAGAAAATTCTCTGTCTTGTAGACAACTTTGCAGGGACCTCCCGATGTTGAAACAAGGCCCGTGATGGCTTGTTGGAAAGCCCTATATGTCTAGTTTCTGAAACTACTTGATATTTCCCAACTTGATCTCTAGAAATATGTCAAAATCTGAACTGAGTGGAAAAAACCAAAAAAGTAACCTTTGCTGATATGTGAGGCAGAAAGTTAAAAAATATTTGTTTTTCGCCTCTTTGGGGGACCAAAAAATCTTATTTTGATCTAAACTTTTATGATTATATGCCCCTGAATTTAATGCATCCAATGATATCACTCTCAACAGCTGAGGATGCTTCAAACAAAAATGGTGGCGCCCATGAATTTATGCAAATAGGCCCAAAAATGTCAGAAAACAAGATCATGTCAAAATTTGCTCAATTTTGGTGAGAAAACCCCTTAACGGTTTTTAGAAACATGCCTAGAATCTTGGGCCAAAATTCCAAGTCTAGATGTGTCCTTTCAATCTTTTCTCACCAGGCGCCCTCTTTGGGCAGTTTTGAGTTTTTCTTGGTTTTCTTCCTTGTTGTTTGGCATTTTAGTTTTGGCGAATAAGTCATGGCCTCTTGCCTAGGAGAGGTAGCTAGCACATGCTTTGGAGAATCCTCTTCATGCTCTATGTTTCCAATGTCTTCCTTCAGGCTATCTTGCTCTTTGGTGTTTGTTTGCCATCATTATTGCTTGCTTGAGAGTTGTCATGTTGTTCCTCCTCCTCACTGCCATGTTTAGACTCTTTTACTTTGTCTCTCATCATTACTAGTTTGATTTTTGTCACTTTTCCCTTCCTTGGAGGCATTTTTGGTTTTGATACCTTCACTGAGTTATCAAAACCCAACTTTGAAATGATCACTAAAAAATGTCTCTTCTCAAAGCACTGATTTCCTTTGATAATCACTATTTTTTATCTAGGATGGCAAAAAAGTATTGGTTAGATGAAAACAAATTTAATTCTCCATCACTGTGTTTTTAGCAAAGAGGCCTCTTAACAAGATCTGCTTGTGGTTTTTGAAGACAAATCCCCTTTGTTTTTGACACAAAAATTCCTTCCCCTCAATCACTGCTTCCTTTGTAATCACTATTTCTTTGTGAATTTAATGAACAAGATTGTCTACTCTTGACAACAACAATGTTTCCATTTACTACTCAAAACTCTTTCAAACTGATAAAACTCTTTCTCCCAATCACTATCTTCCTTGGTAGACACTGCTCCTTTGAAATTAATGTTCTTTTGTGGTTATTTGAAGCAAAAGGCGCTTTTTGAAATCACTGCTTTAAAAGACTCCTTTAAGCTGATTAAAAGGCCTTCTAATCAAAATCTGCTTTTCTTTTAGAGACTGTGTGTATTCTTACCCATTCATAGAAATAAAACCCCTTTCAAAGTGACACATTAACCCTCCTCCTTTTCACTATTTTTTTGAAATCATTGTTTCTCTGAAGTAGGTGGACAGTTTTCTTGTTCAAATGAAAACTAATGCACCTCTTATGAATTGTGTTTGTGAGTAATCAAAAAGGATTTATAACTTTGACAATAGTCTCCTTTCTTTTGGGCACCTAGACTCTCTCTCCTTTGAATACTGTGATATCTTAAACCTTTCCTCAAAATAGAAAACATGACTACGAGCCAATAAATTTATTTATAAAAGTCTCTTGATACATTTGGAGGTGTCTTCCTGCTGAAAAATTGACTTTGGCATCCCTTTGAAAAACTGTGTTGCTGGTGGCCTGGGCGCTTGGGCAGTGGGCCATTCAGGGGTGGCCCGGGTGGTGTTGAAAACAAATGTGTAGAGTTATTTTTTGACAATTTTAAGGGTGGAAAGTGGAAGTTGAGTTTGGTGAGGACATAATGCAGTTGGAAGGAAGTGAATTAACAGTCCGAGTGCTTGGATAAATGGAAAAAGGTCATGGGCGATGGCGTTCAGATAGTGACACTGGGTCGTTCAGAGTGGTCGGGCACCAGGCCGTTCAGAGGTGGCCCGGGCTGTTCAGGAAAAGATTGTGCAGAGGCGAAAAATGGAAATTTCAATGGTGATCATGCAAGTTAATGGTGTTAAAAACACAAGGCTAGTGGGATGAAAATTGACCAGGGCTTGAAAGCTCGGATGGAGGTGATTAAAGCCTCGAGCGCCTCGTTCAGCAAGGGCACTGGGCCATTCAAGAGTAACCAGGTGAACGTGCCGCGTTTGAAGGTCGCTGGGCTCCGGGCACAGGCATGTCGCCCCACTCTACAGGCGTGCCGCGCTTGTGAAGAAAACCTTTTGATGACCTCCTACAAGTCCGTCGCGCTAAGTTTCAGGCATGCTGAAGATAGATTCAAGCTTGAAAATGATTTAAAAACTCCCAATATCTGTTCTCCTTTGTAACTTAGCTATGCATATTGGAAAATGATCATTGGCTTTCAAGTTTTTAAACTTGATGAGGGTTTTTAAACACCTTTTCCTCCCTATTTGAAACGAAAGACCTCCTTTTGCCTTTACAGCCTTTTAGAGTGGCTTTGTGCCTTTGTGTTTTCACAAAGGATATGATCCTAAAAAACATTAATGCAGCTTCAAAACCATAATGCAAACCTATATGTTTATGAAGTGAAGGGAGGTTTTATCCTCTGATTAAAAACATTTCTAAATGTAAATTTCCTGTGTCTTTTAAAACTCTCTTCTTATCCTTCGATGGGGACATTTTTAACTAAAAATGAAACATGTTTTATCACATCTTTTGACCCTTTGAATGAGTTAATTTACTGTGTAAATATTTTGAGGAGCTCGTCCGTTGTTTCTTTGTGAAGGAGGGCTACAAAAAGTGAAAACTTCACCCATTTTTACAATGTACCCTCTGTCTTTTTGTGGGGAAAGCTATTGTCGAAGTTTGCCAAACCAACTACCCTCTTCGAAAGAGGTTTTTATCACTGTATTTTTCTAACCATATGCCCTTGAAGGAAGTTAAATCAAAGTGTCTTTGACCCTCTGTTCTTTGAATAGGTCATTTTAAGGAGTAGCTGTGTTTTTTCCTTGATTAGTCAATGAGGGAAATCATCACAAAAACTACTATTGCAGCCCTTTTTAATGACCCTTCAGACCTATCATGAGGCCTTCTATTATTTGTTGATGGGGGTCCTGCAAACCATAAAACCTTATTTATTTCAAAATTGTGATCTTGTATCTTTCTGAAGAGGCTCATAAAGATGCTAACATGCAGCCTTCTGAAACCCCTATGCAAATATATTTTTTTGTGAAGTGAAAGAAGGTTTTATCATATGATTGATCTTCTACTTGTCATTTTGAATATCCTCAAACAATGGTGGGCCCTCTACTTATTTGTGAAGGAGTCCTATGTTTTACAAACTGCTTGGGTCCCCCAAAACTCTGTCTCTTATCATTTAATGGAGGAGCCTTTTAACTATGAGTGAAATATGGCTTCATCACACCTTTTAACCCTTTGAATGAGCTGTGTCATGGTGCAAAAATTTGGAGAGTTGATCTTTTGTTCTTTTGTGAAAGAAGGCCTACAAACAGTGAAAGATTCACCCATTTTTACAATGTGCCCTCCATCCTTTGACTGTGCTGGAAGTTTCCTTTGGTGCTCTCCCTTCATTCATCACTTGGATGAAGTATTTTTATAAAACATAAGGGATTTGCAAATACAAAAATGCCTCTTTCACATACACCTGTGTGAATGCTTCCTTATACCATTTTGCAGACAAGACTAGAACCTGAGCTTTGGTCTATCAATTTCACCACTCATTAGAGGCTTGTTTTAATAAAAAATATAACCTCTGATTTATCCTTGGAGGGAGGTTTTCATAATCACAAGATCAAAGGTTTTTAACACCAGTATGTTAACCTTCTGCCTGTAATATGAAAAAGGAATTTAACTTATCATTTTCATTCATGACACCATCATTCCTCAACCTTGTCTTTCCAATAGAAAACTTACTCAAACACAATTTGAAACCCTGCTGATGCATCCACTTTTCATTTTTGGAGGAGGTGGCTCACAATAGTTTCTAAAGTCACTTAAGAACATGTTGGTCGTCTGCTTGTCTATGAAGAAGACCACAACATGTCTTTCTAACCATCTACTTTTCATTGAAGGAGGTTATCATCACACACATGAAATCTTACCTATTTAAACACTCTCATTTCTTTGCAGTATATGTCTCTGTTTGAAGAATACCAAGAGGAAACAAAGTGAATTTTGGCATTTTTCATTGGTAGAATCACTTGAACCTAATGTCTTCTTTGCTTTATGAGGCATTGTCTAATATGTATATCCTTTTTGTAAAATATCCTTGTGAACCCCAGATCAGGAACAATGTGAATTGTATATGGAGAGTATTTGTTGTTTAGACATCATTGAGCCAACTTTTCCTTGACTGTGCTTTCAGGAGTACCTTGAAATTTCTTTTGACTGATCTTCACATCTCAGGTTCAAAGTAACATAAGAAGCAGTTGTCTTCTTATGCTTTTCATGATGATACCTTTTGGAAAGACTATGCAGCACTGCTTTTAGACGAGATATTTGGAACACTGCTGATCAGCATTACATCAGTTTTTGGTACTTATTTGACTTGGAGGATGATCTTTGTTCTTCAGGCAGTCTTTGGATTTCAAACCATACTTATTAGTTGCCCTTCACTCACTGCAATCCATTTGTTTCACTAATGGCAAACTAATTCAGCAGGAAGGACCTGTTGAAATTTGTCCTTTTGCTTAATGGAAGAAACACTCTAAGCTGAAACACCCCAAGTTGAAACACCAATGTTTTTGAAACTTGGAGAGCTCCTTTGGTGTTTCATGGAGATTTTTCCCGATCTAATTGTATTGCTTTCAGACAGTGAACATCCTCATCTTTTCCTGATTTGGATCTTTGCTGAACTTCTTCTGAAATGAGACAAAATGACCTCTTAGTGGTGTGCGACCTATGGATGGATTAAGACTTGTTTTGTAGAATAGAAATACAATTCATGGTTGATTGGTAACATACACAGGGTATTTGGCTTAGGATGACTTTGTCAAGATAAATTTCCCTAAACACCACTATCTAACTTAGGGACAATTTTCACAGATTCTGATTGTTTTCTCAGGCATGATCAGATTTTTTTTGACCAGATGATGAGGGATAGGAGAGCAGACACTTTTTCAAATGTTGGACAATGAATGGCATGAGAAACAAGGGAAAATGATATCAGATAATCACAGCTACGACAGCTATAGACAGAGATACTTTGTTGAAACAAGACATGACTTGAAAACTGAAGATTACTCTTATCATAGGCTGACAGGGAGGGGTAAGAGGATAAAAATTTGTTTGGGGTGTTTTCTAGATGACAAATTGACAGGTCGAGATTAGCTTCTAGAAAAATCAACTAAGGAATCTAGTCATCAACAACAGGTGAAAAATACTGATGACTAACACAATTCTACATTAGTCAACACAGTCTAAAAGGCTTAAACACACTAAAAAATAACCCAGAAGTGAGAAAAAATGACCAAAATACTCATTAAGGAGGTCAAACCAAAACCTACAAGGGTTGGTGCGACTGTAAGGCTGTAATCTGCGCCATACAGAGGTTGGCGTGAGTGCTAAAAGGGAAACCTGCGCCAATCGGCACGACTATCCAGAAAAAAACCATGTCAAGCTAGATACCTATGGGAAAAAGAGGAAAAACTATAACCTAATGAGCAAAGGTCAACCTTGAAACTCTGGAGATGAACAGAAGATTAAACTCAGCAAACAAACCAGAAAAAGACAGATAACTAAACCAATAATCGAAACTGACCCAACAGGATGAAACGACAAACTCTCACTGATCCCCAGTGGAGTCGCCAATTTTTTATGAAGGTAAATCCTCTCTGCGGAGAGAGACGATCCCTCTAGCCCTAGGGTGGGTCTAGTAACAAAAGGACACGCTAAAGTGTTGCTTCCTAGTTAATGAATGAAAAAAAAAACACTGTAGATTGACCTACCTTAAATCCAACACTGTCGTCGTTGCAGAAAGAATAGTGGCCTCTCGATCCTACCTTGGAAAATCACAATCCGTTCGCTGTTACGCTCAGATACCTACACATATGACAAAGAACAAGAACAACATACGATAGAATAGTTTCACTCATAGCTATTAGCCAATCAAATAGGGCTAAACATATCGTATCAAATAAACATCATAACACAATAGTGGAACCAAACAATAGTCATTTATATAAATGAATAGAAGGAAGAGTACAACTGATGATTTGACGTCACAGTCTCCTCCAGCGGGGTTCAGGCGAAGTGCGTCTCAAATGTTGGTCAGAGAAATCAGACTCAAGCTCTCTCAACATAATCCTTCTTATTCTATCTTCTCTAGTAGCTTAGCTATAGCATGTATAATTCTCCCAGTTCAGCGAGCTTCTACTAAAAGAGATAGTTTCTTTTATAGAGGAAAAGGAGGAGGTTGGGATCCCCACAAAGGTGGGAGGGAGTCCTAACCTTTAGGAGAGTTCCAAGGGGGGTGGAAACTACTTACTAAAGGAAGGAGTTCGTGGTTTTTTCAGTTCAACCACTCTCAATGACTCATCCCCGATGTGGTTGGAATGTAACCTCCGCCTCTATTTTTAAAAAACATTCCATAAACAGCTTGGCACGGGTGTCTAAGTGGCACAGAGAGCCAAGGCAAAAATAGGGATTTTTACAGCTCTGCTCAAGGAAATGTCAACAAGAATAATGTTGCTTTCATCAAAATGGATGAAAGGATGGTATTTGCAAAGCATGACACTGCTTATTGTTCACCGAAACGACCCTCCAATGTACGAGTTGGGGATCTCAGGGACAGTGAAAAAATGTTGTGTAACACCCCCTCCCCACAAAGCGCATTATATATTACATTAAAACCATGTTAAACTCAATAAATTATAATAACTACATGTGTAGTGCAATGGTAACACTTGGTGCTTGGTGCTCGATGGTTGCGGGTTTGAACCCCACTGTTTTTTCTCGGACTATCCCAATATTTTGGTGGCCCTCGGGCTGCCACGTGGCATCCCTTTGTTGGGCCACATGACAGCCTGTTAAGTCCCTATAATACTAGTGTATCCCATTAGTGTTATTGTTATTATATCCCCCTTATTTTTATTTTTGTGCCCATGTAGTCCCCATATTTTTATTATTTTTCCCCATAGATAGCCCACTATAGTTATTTTTGTGCCCTTACATTGTTATTGTTATGTCGGCTAGGACTATATTGTGACCCATTGGAATCATATATATAGAAAGGAGGTTTTGTCATTTTTATCATCCAAGAATTGTTCATTTATGTAATGTAAATGAGGTTTCCCCCTCGAAGACTCTGATTTATAAGTCGTTGATCTCTCTTTTCTTCTATTTTGTGAGACGGTTTCATAACATTTGGTATCAGAGCTTTGATTCTAGGGTTTCTCTGCTTCAAACAGGTCACTGTGGAATTTTTTCTATCAACCTTTTTCTACGAAGTTCCAGAAGCTAAAAAAACCCCATTTCCAAAGAAATCCTGAGGAAAATCATGTAAAAATTTCAAATCTTGGTTCGCAATATTTTCGAAGATATAATCTGTGGAATTTAGGGTTTTTGCAGGCTCCCAAATTTAATCTCGAAGAGGTGACCTTGGGAAAATTGACATAACTCTCTCTTGGAGCATCGGATTGCAATTTATAAAAATTGATTGAAATCATACGGACTTTAGTTTCCTGTGTATCAATTTCAGAGCTGAAGGAGGAAACAATGACACGTGGCACATTGTACAAGTTTGCTCTACTAAACCAGTCCATAATTAGGTCATTGTGGGATATTGGGCATATATTTTCCTTGAAGAATCCAAATTAGGTTTGACCTGTGGCAATGGAAAGAAGACTCGGAGGGCTATCACAAGACCAAAGTTCAGATCTTGGAGATCCCAAATTATAGAGTTACAACTGTTTCAATATTTAGCTCCTAAAAGAAAGAAAAAGGTGTGTATTTATTTTTTAAAAATTGCATAATTTTTGTTTGAAAAAATAAGTTGAAATGATTCCAAGGGCATATTGAAGCATTTTTATCAGTATTGGGTTCTATAATGCCTCCCAAAAATAATTCTACACCCATTAAGCCCTCAGAAAATTCTTCTATGACGCATGAATACAAATAATTACAGTATGATATATCAAAATTATGGTACCAAGAGCAACAAATTTTGATATCACAAAGAGCAACATGGAAGACATGAAGAATGATTTAAAAGTAGACATGGAAGTTTTGAAGGAAGGTTTGAAAATTTTTCTACAAGAAATGATTCTTAATGGAGAAAAGATGGAGTGAGTACCAGTTCAAACAATATTTATAGAACTTGACGAGGAAGGAAAAATAATATTGGAACCTGAAGCAGTCACAGAAACAAGAACTTGATAGGTATGAAATTATTCAATTACAGAGTATCTCATCAAGTGGAAGAACTTACCCACTAAAGATTCCACATTGGAGGATGATAATTTTATACAGAAGCATCCAGAAATAATCAAGCATTGAGGAAAACACTTGTTTGAATGAGAGGGGTATGTTAGGTCCCTATAATACTAGTGTAGGTTGGCCACCAAATCCACCAATAAAATATCACCATTTCAAACCAGTAACCAAGTGCCACTTGGCATGATACCATTCGCTGGAGATAACCCTTGACCAAGTCAAATTGTACAGTCACCCTTCCATGTAGGCATGCCCTGTCAGTTCTACAGACTGCTCGCTGGGTTGTCCTGCATTTTTTTTAATTGCATCTTTCACAAAGTGGAAAAAACTCATTTTTGGGAGCATACGGTGTCGTTTTGCTACGAAATGAGTTGTGCCAGATTCAGAAGGAAGAGATCTATGCGGTCGTTCAGTTTCCACACTGATCCGACAAATTTTATTTTTTAGCATAATTTTGAGCACCTGATCAATCCTCCCCATGCACGTTGTCCATCAACTAGTGCAACCACAATAGTGAATGTGGTTATTATATACCAATAAGTGTTATTTTCCACCTTTTATACAATGATTTAACATATGAAAATGTCATCAATCAAAACATATCAACCATACTTACTAATATAGTTGTTACACTAGTTTACTATACATATATTACCAAACATATATACATGAGATTTATTATCTCTTACTTACAATCCTCCAACACCAATTTAAAAAAACCATCCTAAATTCCAAATTCACATGTTAATTCATACATTTTTTACGAGGTTGATTATAAAAAAATGCTTTTTCAAAAACCACCTTCGTAAACGTATTCACTATATTATAATAAATTAATAAACTGATATAGGTGGATATTGGTGGCCATCCACCTATTACACCTATACCTCCATTCAGTTTCATTAGTTTCCTTGTTTATAGCAGCATTTACTATTTTTAGCAGTTTTTTGGGTCCTAAACCACCGGAACAGTTTTGACCCCCTAAACAGCATTTTTTTAAGGTCCACAGTAGGCTTGTATCAATAGGAAAGGGCTTGCAAAAAAACCTATAGTAATCATAGAGATATTTCCGATGATATATCATATGCGTCAAATGGAGATAATATGACCAAGGTATGACCCCGGGAAGTTGGCTACCCAACTAACCCCAACGGTGCCCACAAACTCTTGGCGTTCCATCTCCTACGGTTATGGTTTTGATTGTTTAAGGTTTTCCCATGTTGTTCAATAATGAAAAGGCACTTGAGCCTCATTTTAACACATTTTAGAGGCATGTAGTCACAACATCTCTTCTCAAATATAAGCTATCATCACCCGAGCTAGATTATTTCCATTATTTCTGTAAGCTTATTTCAGTTATTTGATATTAATGAAATGAAGTATATTTTTTGTTGCATCTCTGTGTTTATGTTTATTTATGTATTTTATTGCGTTTCGACATAAATCTAGATCCTAAACACTTTCTCATTATCTTTTCATCTAATTAAAATATGTTCTATTTTATGTTTTATTACTTTTAATTAGCCGAAGGCTTCCTATTTCAAGTTTAGGTGGAAGTAGCTTCATTGAATTTTTAATATAAAAATAATTGAACGAGTGAGATTAAATTTGGGGTGAATATGACCCGAATATGCTTCTTCTAAGAATAATATCTACAGATTTTCCACGATGGAGCATGATGCGACAAAGGAAAATATTCTATGTTATTTTCTTAATTTAAATTTCCGATCCCTCCTACCTCCAAAAAAGTGGTGGTAGTAGGAATGGAAAGGAAAGTAACAATTGATGGTGACTGTATAATATAAAACATCAAGCCTTGAAACTGTGGTTGAGGAAGTCAGAAGGAACTTAACACACTTAGTTGATGGCGCAGCAGGGCATGTACTATCAAATGCCAAGCCTTGAACCTATGGTTGGAAAGAACCCTGACAGTAGAGTTGTGCAGAGATTCTCTACGAGCCACCGGTGAGATTCAAACCACACCCATCTCCAGATCCTATAAAGATCAAGTGGAGTGAGAAGCCTGTCAGGGTCTATCTAGATGGAATTTATGATTTTTTCCCCTCTAGGCTTGCGCGATCCCAAGAGTAGGCCTAGAAATTGCGAGTATTCGTTTGAGAATGCCATTTTTTTATTACGGTTTTAATCATGTTTTAAGTTTGGGAAATATGTTTTTGGTCTGACCATTATGTTAAATTATGTTTTATTCATATATTCGATTCACTTGTAACCCCGCTATTGTGATCTGCAATTTTTTGGTGAGATTTTCAACATTGACACTATTGTCAGGCCTTTTCCTACTCCACTAGGATAAAACATTGCGCTTAATTTGGGACATTTTACTGGTGCTTTCACTCAATTTTTCAGTAAGTCTTACATTCACAGATCTGAATGGGAATCATTTCTTTATATCTTGAAGCATTTTATCTCTCTAGGGCTTATATGTTCACTATCTTTCTAATTCTTCATCTTCTAGTGCGACTATATGACTTATGGTCAGCAGATTTTCGCATGTCAATGGCTCTATCTCACCAATTTTAATGCGCGCCTACTTTCCCAAACACATACCACATTGTCATTCTTATCGCCACTCATATTTGTGATTTCCTCAAACCAGAGTAGCTAGACTTGTGTATCGAGCACTTTGACAGCTCACCTAAAGAAAATTAAGTTATTTTATAAAATATATGAACCATGCACTTTCTCTCTACATAAAATTGGATTTTTACAAATTCTATAAATAAGCTATATAATTAAAATTTTATTTATATATTTACATAAAGATATAGTGTTTTATTTTTAAAACTATGTTGCTAAGATTGGATTGAGATTTATCAAGAGTTATAAAACAACAAAATGATTTTTGATATAAAATTTTTATATTAAAGATTTTTTTTTCAAAATACATTAATTATTTAATTTTGTTTTTGTCAATATATTTATTTTAAAACTTTTATAGTTTTAAGGCACTTTAGTCATGTGAAAAAAGGATTTTTATTTTTAATATGGTAAAATGTTATTCAAATTTTGAAAAAATAAAAAAATAAAAAATATTTACTTCAAAAATTATTATATAAAATTTTAAATTTTATTTAAAAAACTAAATATGAAAAACGATCATTGATTAATTTTTGGATTGTTAAGATGATGAGGTGAATTGATGCTAGTGGGAACTTAAAATTTTGCTATAAATTTATTTTGAATTTTAAATATCACTCGAAAAATTATTAATAATTATAAAAAGAATTTAAAAAGAATATTTTTCTTTGTAATTTATGCCCACTTTTTAACTTAGAATAAAAAAAAAATTTGATTTAAAGTTTAAATTTTAGGAGCAAACATAAGTCCTTGTATGTTTAATGGTTTTCTAAGGAATTGTTAGAAGGGATTAAAAATTCTCCTCTTTTAAAAATAGATGAGTTTAAGGGGAACAATCAAATATCCTCTTTCAAAGATTTAAAATATACTTTTAAAGTTATTAAACAATATATTTTACATTAGTATATGCATTCTCTTCTTAAATTGTTTGCTTACAAATCTTCAAGGGTTATTAATTTGATTCTCCTTTTCTTCAAATGTTTACTCAGAAGGGTTGCTAATTTTATTCATGAAGTGATGCAATTGGACCAAAGTTTTTGAATCACTACATCTCTTGGAACCCATTCATTTTGTTATCACCAAAAATTGGTCATCTAACCATTTCTAGTTAGATGGATCGAAGTACACCATGTAAGGCCAATTTTACCATAGTAAAATTGCTTTCACTATAAAAAATAATTTAATAAGCCATATTTTATTAAGTTGTTTCTAGTTAAAATAAGAAATCTCATGAGAAATAATTAAATAAATCCTTATTTATTTGATTTTCCTCTAGGAATAATTAATTAAACCATTGGTTAAATAATATTCCTCGTCATATTTAACCCAATTTATGAGAAATAATTAGATAAATCATTATTTTTCTTATTTTTATCTAGGAATAATTAATTAAATCATTATTTAATTATTATTCCTTGTTAAATTTGACTAAATCACATAGGAATAATTAGAAAATCATTATTTTTTTTATTATTCTTTAACCACATTCTTGAAATGATAAATAAATCAATTTTTTTAATTTCTAAATAAATGTATTTAACCAATTTAAATATATTTTCCCTCCAAAAAAATATAATAAAATATTCCAAGCGGTTAGATCTAGATCTTGGTTAATAATATTTTATTATTCACCATTATCGAGGATAACTCAATATTTTGTTATAACTAGGAGGGTTTTCCATTCATTCTTCACTTTGATCATTCTCATTGTCGTTATTATTTTCTTTTGCCATTTTAGCTCTCATTTGAGTTCAACATATGCTTTGGGTTTTCTACACCATTGAGAAAGAGAAAATTCTGAAGTTGAAGCATTAAGGAAAACCGAGAACCCATCCCATTGAGGGGGACTGGTAACGTATACTTGTTTCCTTCACGAGGTGTTATAATATAAAATAATTCTTTGTTAGGTCCTTATATTACTATTATAGTCCCTTATTCTTGTTAGTGTAACCCCCTTATTGTTATTGTTGTACCCCTGTAACCCCCAAATTGTTATTATTGTGCCCTTAAATTATTATTGTTAGGTTGGCTAGGATTACATTGTGGCCCCACTAGGATTACATTGTGGCCCCATGGACTCCTATATATAGAAATGAGGTTTTTTCATTTGTACTATCGAAGAATTTTTCATTCATGTAATGTATTGGAGGTTGCCCCCTCGAAGTGGCTTATTTCTAAGGCATGGATATCTCTTTTCTTCTATTTTTGGAGCTAGTTTCACAACATTTGGTATCAGAGCTTTGGATTCTAGGGTTCCGCTGCACCAAACAAGTCATCGTGTAATTTTCTCTATAACTTTTTTTCTATGAAGGTTCAGAAGCTGAAATTTTTAGGGCGCGAAGCGGAAATCCTGTGGAACATCGTCGCAAAATCTTAGAGCTAGGTTCGCAATAGTTTCGGAGATATGATATGTGGAAGTTAGGTCTTTTTCAAGCTCCCGAATTTCATCTCAAAGAGGTGATCGTGGGAAAATCTTCATAACTCTCTCTATGAGCATCGGATTGGAATTCTGTAAAAAGTGACGGGAAGTACACAGACTGTAGTTTCCTTTCTATAAATTTCAGAGCCAAAGGAAAAACTAGTGACACATGGCAAGTCGTACAAGTTCGCTCTACTGAATTAGTCCATAATTAGGTCATTGTGGGAGATTGGACGTAACTTTGCCTTGAAGAATCCAAATGAGGTCAGACCTCTAGCATTGGAAATAAGATTCATAGGGCTACCTCACAGCAAAATTTTAGATATTGAAGATTCAAAATCACAGAGATAATTCAGTTTCAATATCGAGCTCCTCAAAAGCAAGAAAAAGGTATATATTTTTTTTTAATTACTTAAGTCTCGTTTGAAAAAAAATAGTTTGAATTTATTCCAAGGGCATATTGAAGAATAGATATCATTATTGGGTTCTAAAATTCCCCCTAAAAATAATTCAAAACCCATTAAGCCTTTAGAAGACTCTACTATGACTCATGAAGATGAAGAATCACAACATGAGATATCAAAATTACAAGAGAAAGTGCACCAAATTTCGCTATCGCGAAGAGCAACAAAAAATGAAATGGAAGTTTTGAAAAAAGGCATAGAAACTAAGATGGATGGTTTGAAGAAAGGCGTGGAATCTAAGATGAATAGTTTGGAAGCTAAGATGGATGGCATGGAAGTGGGCATGGAAGCTAAGATGGATGACATGGAAGCTAAGATCCATGAAAAAATGAAAGAGAACATGGAAAACATGAAGAATGATCTAAAACTAGACATCGAAGGTTTGGAAAAGTTGATACAAGAAATGTTTCCTAATGGCGAAAAGATAGTAGAGGAAACTCATGATGAGAACAAAATAAATGTTAATCGTGATTTCATAAACTCTAATGTTGGATGGAAGAACCACCATATTCCAAAGATGGATATGAGGAATTTTGATGGCAAGGACCCCGTAACATGGATACTACAGATGGAGCAATATTTTGATCTCAATAATGTGCAAAACACACAAAAGGTACGCATTGCAACTTTACATTTAGAAAAAAATACATTTGTATGGCACCGATGGATTTTCTCTCGTAAAAAAATTGTCACTTGGTCAATTTCTACGGAGGAAATGATAGCACATTATTAGGTTACAAAGAGCAACACCTTCTTTAGCCAATTGATAAATCTCAAACAAAAGGGTTTCATGGCGGAGCACATTGAGGACTTCCAAAAATTGAACATAATGGTAACTGATATTCCAGAGGAACACATGATTGATGTCTTCATAGGGACTTTAAAGGATAACATCCAACATGAAGTTCTCATTTTCGACCCTGATTCATTGGAGAAGGCATTCAAGTTGGTAAGAAAAATTGAATGTAAAATTATGGCGACAAGGAAGCCTACCACTCACATCTACAAAGATGGAAGTGTTGCTACTCCTAGACATCCACAACCTACAAGGTTGACACCACAACAATTGGAAGAAAAAAGAGAAAAAGGGCTTTGCTACAGTTGTGATAGAAAATACACTAAATTTCATAAGTGCACTGAGAAGAAATTATTTTACATAGATTGTGAAGAGGAGGAAGAAAATGAAGAAGAAACCTCAAAAGTAGAGGATATATACCAGGAAGAAACCCTAGAAGAAGAAGAAATGAGTCCGACCATATCATGTAATGCATTGGCAGGAATTACCACTCCTCAAACTCTCAAGATAGAAGTACATATCAAGAATAAAAAGGTAATATTGTTGATTGATTCGGGTAGTACCCATAATTTTATTCATTGTAAGGTAGCCAAGAAATTGAATTGTTTCCTATACCTAGCACCAGAATGTCAAGTGATGGTTGCAAATGGAGGAACTATAAATTGCTCTAGAAAATGCCATAATATCAAGCTAGCCATGGGGGAATATGTATTGAATAGTCCAATGCTTTCCATCCAAATGGGAGGTGGTGATGTTGTACTAGGAGTACAATGGTTACAATCTTTGAGGACGGTAGCTTTTAATTTTCAAGAACTTTTCTTGAATTTTTTTTCAAAAGGAAAGGAAATCGAATTACGGGGTATCATAGGGTAGCTAGGAAAGATAATAAGCTCAAATGTCATGACAAAGCTTCTGAAGAAAGAACAACGAGGCGTAATTGTACAATTATTCTCACTAGAAGTTCCAACATCAAAATCATCTATTTCTCCAGATCTCCAAAAAGTCTTTGACAATCATTCCAAGGTGTTTTATACTCCCAAAGGACTCCCACCTATTCTTTATCATGATCATGATATTCATTTGATTCCATGAAGTGTTATTCCAAACATCAGGCCTTACAAATATCCTTATGTCCAAAAGAGTGAAATTGAACATATGATTGCAGAAATGTTAGAGGTTGGTATAATTCACCTAGTCAAATTTATTTCTCTGCTCCAGTAGTATTGGTGCACAAGAAAGATGGATCATGGCGCATGTGTCTGGATTATAGGGAGCTCAATAAGCTCACTATTAAAGATAAATTTCCCATTCCTGTGATTGATGAATTATTGGATGAATTACATGGAGCAATTTATTTTACCAAGTTGGATCTTCATTCAGGATATCATCAAATTAGAATGAAGACCGAAGATATTCCCAAAACATCATTTCGAACTCATGAGGGTCATTATGAATTTTTGGTCATGCCTTTTGGCCTTACCAATGCACCTTCTACATTTCAAGGGTTGATGAATTCCATTTTCAAACCCTTCCTTAGAAAATTTGTACTAGTATTTTTTGATGATATACTAATCTACAACAGGTCTTGGAAGGATCATGTTCAACATGTTGACAGGGTGATCGAACTATTGGAGGAGAAGAAATTATATCCAAAAGCATCCAAATGTTTCTTTGGAGTACAAGAGGTGGAATATCTGGGTCATATTGTATCTCACGAGGGTGTTAAGGTAGACCCTAACAAAATTAAAGCCATTAAGGAATGGAAAGTCCCCACAACCATAATGCAATTGCACGGATTTATCAGGTTAACAGGGTATTATCGCAATTTTGTTAAGAATTATGGGAGAATAGAAGCACCTCTAACAACATTATTGAATAAAGATGCATTTTCATGGACTCTTGAAGCAACTAAGGCCTTTGAACATCTTAAAGAGGCAATGTGCCTAGCACCAGTCTTAACTATGCTAGACTACACAAAAACCTTTATTGTGGAATGTGATGCCTCAGGAAATGGAATTGGTATTGTTTTCTTGCAGGAAGGAAGACCCATTTATTTTGAAAGTCGTTCAATCAAAGGAAAGTATTTACAAAAGGCTATTTATGAGAAGGAAATGTTGGAAATACTACATGCACTAAGGAAATGGAGACCTTACCTAATGGGAAGACACTTCGAGGTAAAAACTGATAATGATAGTCTTAAACACTTTTTCGAACAACGATTATCTTCAGAAGAGAAACGAAAATGGGTCACAAAGATGGTGGGTTATGAATTTGAAATCGTCTACAAAAAACAGAAGCTAAATGTTGTTGCAGATGCACTCTCAAGAAAGGATGAAGAGGTGGAAGCAATTCTTTGTGCCATTTCAATTATCCAACCAGATTGGATAACTGAAGCAAGGGATGAATGGAAGAAGGATGAAGAAGTGTGGACTCTCATTCAAAAGTTGGAGCAAGATCCTAGTACATCTAATACATTTAGTTGGAAAAATAATTCCTTATGGTACAAAGATCGCTTTTATATTTGCAAGAATTCCCAACTAAAACAAAATATTCTTTTGTAATTGCACACTTCTCCTTTAGGAGGACACTCGGAATTTTTAAAAACTTACCACAGGGTGAAAGAATTTTTTTGGGATAGCCTTAAATCTGATATTCAAAAGTTTGTGGCGAAATGTTTGGTTTTCCAACAAAATAAAGTGGAGACAATTAAGACCTTGGTTCTTCTACAACCTTTATCCATTCCAAGTCAACGTTGGGAGGAGATTTCAATGGATTTTATCACAGGTTTACCTAAGTCCGAAGGAAGGAGTGTCATCATGGTGGTAGTTGATAGACTTACCAAGTATGCACATTTTTGTGCATTATCTCATCCATTTAAAGTGAGCATGCCTAAGTTACCTGAGTTTGTTGCAGAAACAATTCAAAGCCACATGGAAACCGCAGACTATTGTGAAGTGGAGCAGAGATCCCATTTTTACAGGAAATTTTTGGACGGAATTATTTTCTTGTTTGGGTACTCAACTAGCTCATAGCTCATCTTATCATCCTCAATCCGATGGTCAAACAGAGATAGTGAATAAATATTTGGAAGCATATCTTTGTTGTTTTGTATCTGATAAGCAAGCACAATGGGTCAAGTGGTTACCTCTGGCTGAATGGTGGTATAACACTTCCTTCCATACTTCAGAAAAAATGACCCCACTTATGGCACTTTATGGATATCATCCACCATCCATCACATCTTCTTTAAGGGAAAATGTTAGGGTTAAAGCAGTGGAGGATCACATCGAGCATCAACAAGAAGTTCTCCAACTCTTAAAGGATAACGTAAATTTGGCACAAAATCGAATGACACAATAGGCAGATCAACATCGCAGTGAGAGAAGTCTTGATGTGGGAGACTGGGTATTTTTACGGCTACAACCATACAAAAAAATGTCCCTCAAGCAAGCTAAGAAGGATAATAAATTATCACCAAAGTACTATGGTCCTTACAAGGTTTTGCAAAATATTGGTACTATGGCATACAAATTGGAGCTTCCTGCTTCTTCGCGAGTGCATCTAGTTTTCCATGTTTCATGCTTAAAAAAGTTTATAAGGGACAAACTTCCAGTTCAAACAATATTGCCAGAACTTGATGAGGAAGGAAAAACCATATTGGAACCTGAATCAGTCATGGAAACAAGAACTCAACAACTACGAAATCGATCAATTTCATAGTATCTCATCAAATGGAAGAACTTACCCACAAAATATTCTACATGGGAGGATGAGAATTTTATACAAAAGCACCTGGAGCTACTCAAGCATTGAGAACAACACCTTTTTTAAGGAGAGGAGAATATTAGGTCCTTATATTACTAGTATAGTCCCTTATTTTTATTAGTGTAACCCCCTTATTGTTATTGTTATACCCATATAACCCCCATATTGTTATTATTGTGCCCTTAAATTATTATTGTTAGGTCGACTAGGATTACATTGTGGCCCCATGGACTCCTATATATAGAAAGGAGGTTTTGTCATTTGTATCATCGAAGATATTTTCATTCATGTAATGTATTAGAGGTTTCCCCCTCGAAGTGGCTTATTTCTAAGGTTTTGATATCTCTTTTCTTCTATTTTTGGAGTTGGTTTCACAACATCCTTTATTCTTGACTTGTCTGTTGGATACTTGGAGTTAAATTTGCATCAGTTATTACTATTTATTTTTATTGTTTAGCTAATTTTACTGCATAGATATGGGTTTTTGCTGGATTTTTTCTAACTCTCTATTGCAAATATAAAGGGTTAAGCAGTCATTTCTGTTGTTAGGGCTATTCGTCACACATAGCTAAAGTAGAATATTTTCGTACACCTTTGATAATATTTTTAGACATTTGTTCTTGTCAAATATACATGGAAGTGATCTTGTCGAATATACATGGAAGTGATTAGATTAGATATTGGAAACACGTATTTTCAAGAATAATGTGCTTGACTATGGTGGTTATGTTGGAAAACCAGAGGAGAAAAGGCACAAACTTCACACACACAAAAAACACGATTTGTTTCTCTTCTATTGATCACACAAAACTTGATGATTACAATGAACCTGGTGAGAGGTTAACCTTTTTCAACTATCGACGCACTCAAAATAGCATCAACATGCAAACACACAATATATTTGACTTTTCCCAAAATAAGGTTGAACTCGCTCACACTTAACTTAGTTAACTCCCTTGGGTCTATAATCATTGTCAATAATTCACAACCACATTCCAATGTCACATTGTGACAAATATTGTCACAATATGAAAATAAACCATGGTCAATCATGGTTAAGTGTCGCATTGTGACAAATATTGTCTCAATATGAAAATCAACCATGGTAAAACATGGTTGACCATGCTTATTTTAGGGTTTGTAGTATTTATCTTAGGGTTTATATATATAGTGTTTATAATATTAATCCTAGGGTTTAATATAAATCTATTGGGCTTATAATCATGGTCAACCATGCGTAACCATGGTCCAATGTCACTAACCCATGGTCGAACACTGTATTATGACAAAGATTGTCTCAATGTGAAAATCAACCATTGTCCAATTTCACATTGTGATAAAGGTTGTCTCAATATGAAAGTCAATCATGGTCAACCATAGTCCAATGTCTCATTATGAAAAAGATTGTGTCAATATGAAAATCAACCATGGTCAACCATGTTTATTTTAGGGTTTATAATATTTATCTTAGGGTTTATAATATTTATCCCTTGGGTTTAATATTATTCCCTTGAGTTTTTAGTATTAATCGCTTGGGTTTAATATTATTCGCATGGTCTTATAATACCTTGGGGTTTTAGAATTAATCCATTTGGTTGAAAATATCAATCCCTTGGGTTTATAAATCTAAGGGTTCATATTCCTAGGGTATAATATTATTCATAAGATTTATAATATTAATTATAGGGTTTAATATAACTCCCTTGGGCTTATAATCATGGTCAACCATGCACAACAATGGTCTAATGTCACATTGTGACAAAAATTGTCTCAATATGAAAATCAACCATGGTCAAACATTGTCCAACGTCACATTGTGACAAAGGTTGTCTCAATATGAAAATAAATCATGGTAAACCATAGTCCAATGTTGCATTGTCACAAATATTATGTCAATATGAAAATAAAATGTGGTCGACCACGGTCAACCATGTTTATTTTAGGGTTTATATACCTTAGGTTTATAACAGTTATCCCTTGGGTTTAATATTATTCACTTGGGTTTATAATATGTATCTTAGTGTTTATATACCTTGATTTTATAATATTAATCACTTCAGTTTGATATTATTCCTTTGGGTTTATAATACCTTGAGGTTTGAGAATTAATCCCTTGATTTTATAATATCAATCTCTAGGTTTATCAATCTAAGGGTTGAAATTTATAGGGTATAATATTATTCATAAGGTTTATAATATTAATCCTAGGGTTTTATGTAAATCCCTTGAGCTTATAATCATGGTCAACCATGTGCAACCATGGTCCAATGTCACTCAACTATGGCCCAACATCTCATTGTGATAAAGATTATCTCAATATGAAAATCAACCATGCTCAACCATTGTCCAATGTTACATTGTGAAAAAGGTTGTCTCAATATGAAAATAAATCATGGTCAACCATATTCCAATGTCGCATTGTGACAAATTTTTTCTTAATATTAAAAGAAATCATGGTCAACCATAGCCCAACGTCGCATTATGACAAATATTGTGTCAATATGAAAATTAATCGTGGTATACCATGGTCAACCATGTTTATTTTAGGGTATATAGTATTTATCTTAGGTTTCATATACCTTGGGTAAATATAATATTTATCTCTTGGGTATAATATTGTTCCCTTAGATTTATAATATTAAACGTTTGGGTTTAATATTTTTTCCTTGGGTTTATAATACCTTGGGGTTTTAGAATTAATCCCTTGGGTTTATAATATCAATCCATTAGGTTTAATAATATAATAAGGGTTCATGTTCTTAGGGTATCATATTATTCATAAGGTTTATAATATTAATCCTATTCTTTAATATAAATCCCTTGGGATTATAATCATGGTCAACCATGTGCAACCATTATCTAATGTCACATTGTGACATGGTTTTTCATGGTCAAACATGGTCAACCACATTCCCTTGGGTTTATAATATCAATCCATTGGGTTTATTATTATAAGGGTTCATATTCCTAGGGTATAATATTATTCATAGGGTTTTTAATATTAATTTTAGGGTTTAATATAAATCCCTTGGGTTTATAATCATGCTCAACAATGGTCCTACGTCACATTGTGACAAAGATTGTCTCAATATGAAAATCAACCATCGTGAACCATTTTCATTCATGGTCAACCATGCTCCAACGTCGCATTGTGACAAATATTGTCTCAATATGAAAATCAACCATGGTCAACCATGTTCATTCATGATCAACCATGGTAAACCATGTTCATTCATGATCAACCATGGTCAAAAGTTGCATTGTGAAAAAGATTGTCTCAATACGAAAATAAGTCATCGTCAAACATTATCCAACATCTCATTCTGACAAATATTGTCTCAACATTTAAATCAATCATTGTCAACCATGGTCCAATATCACATTGTGAAAAGGATTGTCTTAATATGAAACTCAATCATGGTCAACCATGTTCCAACATCACATTGTGAAAAATATTGTCTCAATATGATAATCAACGATGGTGAACCATGTTCAATCATGGTTAACCATGGTCACATTGTCACAACGATTGTCTCTTGATCCAACATCACATTGTGACAACCATGGTCATCCATGGTCAACCATGGTCCAACGTCACATTGTGAAATATTGTCTCAATATGAAAATAACCCATGGTCATCCATTGTCCACCGTCACATTATAACAAAGTTTGTCTCAATATGAAAATCAATCATGGTCAACCATAGTCCAACATTGCATTGTCACAAAGATTGTGTCAATATGAAAATTAACCATGGTCAAGCATATTTATTTTAGGGTTTATAATATTTATCCCTTAGGTTTAATATTATTCCCTTGGGTTTATAATCCCTTGGGTTTTTAGTATTGATCCCTTGGGTTTATAACATTTTACTTAGGTTTTATATACCTTGGGTTTATAATATCAATTCCTTGGGTTCAATATTATTTTGTTATGTTTATAATACCTTAGGGTTTTAGAATTAATCCCTTGGGTTTATAATATCAATCTATTGAGTTTATTAATCTAAGGATTCATATTCCTAGGGTGTAATATTATTCATCGAGTTTATAATATTAATCCTAAGGTTTAATATAAATCCCTTGGGTTTGTAATCATGGTTAACCATGCGCAACCATTGTCCAATGTCACATTGTGATAAATATTGTTTCAACATGAAAATCAACCATGGTCAACCATGGTTAAATGTCCAATTGTGACAATGATTGTTTCAATATAAAAATCAACCATGGTAGAACATGGTCTACCATGTTTATTTTAGGGTTTATAGTATTTATATTAGGTTTTATATACCTAGGGTTTATAATATTAACCCCTTGGGTTTAATATTACTTCCTTGGGTTTATAATCCCTTGGGATTTTAGTGCTAATCTCTTCGGTTTATTAATCCTAGGGTTTACAATATTCCGTAGGGTTTGTTATTATGTTTGTTTTTTAATACAAATAAATAAATAAATTATTATTCATTAATTATTATTATTATTTAATTAAATTATTAATTAATTATTTAATTATTTAATGTCTCTTGGGTCTTGGATAGACAATGATTGGGTGTTCTGTTAAGGCACTGATGTGAATTCATCGGCTTAATTCCCCTCCCAATTGGGATGTGATATTGAACATGTTGAAGATATTATCCTACCAAGCTTACCAAAAAAAAATTATTTAATATTTAATATTTATTATTATTTAATTTTTAAAAATATTTGTATTTTATTATTTAATAATAATATTAATTGATCATAGTAATAATTTTAATTAATAACAATAATATTTGAGGACAACCTGAGTGGGCTCAATGGTTAAGAACTTGTGATTTCACTTGGGAGGTCACAGGTTCAAAACCGGTGGGGGGTAGGTTTGTCTATTTCTCAGCCCCAAGGGTTAGCTCAATTGGTTGAGTCCCCGCTTGGAAGTACTCCCAGATTGAGAGGTCACAGGATCAAATCTCCTAGACACCCGCGGGGTTAGGCCTCAGTGTTAGGCCGACAGTAAATCCCTTCGGGAGGATTTACTGCGATATATTAAGACCGTGGATGTAGCTAGTACATGTGTGTGGGCACATAGGAACGTGAACCACTATTAAAAAAAAAAATTTAATAACAATAATATTAATAATTATTATTATTTTAAAATCATAATAATAATAATTAATAATTAATAATAATAATTATTATTATTATTATTATTATTACTATTGATGATGATGATGATGGTTAATGTCCACTGAGATCAATCTTTGGTCTATCAAACCTAAATAAAAGAGTTATTTAATTTGATTTAAGATTTTATTCCTATGCTCAAAAAGCTTGGAGAGAAGCCTCCCGAGCTCACTATAATTTTGACATCTTAAAAGGCTAGGAAGGTCAGTATTGTAACAAAAAGATTATGAAATGAGCCTTAAAGGGTCTTAGGCACTTTCTAAGAGGAAGTGATTTTCAGAATCGAAGAAACCACATATTCTCACAGAGATGGCGTATCCTTTCCATCCATGTGGTGTTTTAGAGCCGTCCAATGACTCTGCTTCACCAGAGTCATGAGTTCATTCTGAATCTCATGAATCTTGGCTATATTAATTTTCTTCTTTGAGCTAGTTAAAACTGAGAGATACTTTTGATCTTCTAGGGTGGGGTTGATGACCTCCTTATAATATCTTAATTTTCTTTTAGCTGCTAGATCTTTCTCACACCACATTTTTTCTTTGAACTTAGAAGTAACAATTTTTTAATGTTATTAATGTTTTGCAATGCAACATTCTCGTCGATCTCCCAATGGTTTAACCAGGCCCTGGTGTCTTTATACCAACCTCGTTTAAGCCTTAGGTGGTTTTGGCTGGAATTTAAAGCTAGCTTAGAAAGTCTATGGTCTCCTATGCTATTGAGCTTGTGCTTGTACAATAGAAGCCTAGTCATAGCTAGGCTCTCGATAGGGGAAAGACCCACTTCTATAAGGAGAATAAGATAGGGTGTATTGCTTTTAATTTTAAGATTATACGTTATAAAACACTTCGGGATTTGCTCAATATTTCTCCAGGATTCTCTAGAGATGCTGCAACCCCAAACCTCACATCCATATAAGATAACAGGAGTGACTAAAGTTTCAAAGAGGAACTTCTTTCTATCCCACATTACGAGGTTTGTTGTTTTATAATTATTTTCAAGACCAAAATAAGCTTTCCACCCCCCATTAATCCTTTTTTGAATGTTATAGTTCCAATTGAGCTTGTGATGAATATCAATTCCTAGGTACTTGTAAGAAGACACTTCCTCCAAGTTACTATTCTCATACATAAAATTAGCGTAAGTGTCCTTCTTGGATTTGATAATCATAACTTTTGTTTTATCAGTGTTAACAGACATACCCATGGTAGAGAAGAAATCTTTAAGAAGTCTAAGTTGATTATCAAGATCAGATGGGCATCTTGCGAGAATAACAATATCGTCAGCATAGAGAAGAAGGATGATGACTATCCCAAGTAAGATCGTTCCAGCACATCCTGCTTCCTCTAAACAACATTCTAGCTTGTCGATGTAAATACCAAATAGGGTAGGGGAGAGGGGGAAACCTTGTTTAACTCTGATATTACACTTAATATCTTTCGACCACCCCTCATTGCTCTTTAACTTGGTAATTACATTCTTGTATAACCTTATAGTAGTCGCTCTTAGCTCGAAAGGAACATTTAGCTCTTATAATCTATTCCATAGGTTATTTCTAGGAACCGTATCGAAAGCCTTTCTAAAGTCCACAAAGCAACAGAAGAGATTGGATTTATCATTGCGGCATTATTCAACAATGATCCTAAGCATAACGAGGTGGTACGTTGTTGACTGTTGCCTTCTAAAACCTGTTTGGCCTTTAGCCCTCTTACCTTCACTTTCAAGCCAAATGCTCAACTTCTTTTCCAAAATAATACCATATAACTTGGCTAAGAGAGGGCTGATCATAATTGTTCGATAATTAGAGGGGTTATTTGTATCCCCACTTTTAAAAATAGGGATAATGAGGCTTTGAGTCCAAGGTTTAGGGAACCCTTGCTTGACCGCTTGGTTGAAAAGCTTGTGGATGTGGGGGATGAGGACAGGACCTCCAATTTTTAAGATTTCCGCCTGGTAACCTTCAATGTCTTTAGCTTTCCTAGTTGGCAGGCGTTTAACCCCAAATAAATGTCTTCTAATGAGAAAACTTCTTTCGTTGTGAGTAGGGTTTCAAAATCCCTGGCATTTGGAGATTCATAAAGCTTTTTAAAATAGGAATTCCAGTCGTGTAAAGAAATTTTATTATTATCTTTAGTTTTCCTAGTTAGAATCTGCCTCTAGAATTTCTTAGGAGCCACCTTAGAGAGGTGTAAGAGATTCGCTTGTATTTTACGAATATATTTCCTTTTTTTCTTTTTAGTTAGGGCTTTGTAGATTTTTATCTTGTTAATTTTGAGAGATTCATCAATAGCTTCTTTAATTGCTCTCCTCGCACTTTTACAATCTTTGTCATAGCATGGGTTGGTTTTGCTATATCTTTTGTTACTTGAGACTTCAATTGAGAACTTGTTAATATAATATAAGAGGGTTGTAGTAAAATTATGATAGAGGTCATCTATGTTGTCTATACTAGATAAAGGAAGAAAATTAGTTTTTAATTCATTTAGAAAGAGATCGTTTTTATTTCTATTAAAGATTAAGTTCTTTTGACTATAAGGATTATCTTTTATGGGATCTCTATGCATGACAAAATTGAGAGTTATGAGTAAAGGCCTATGATCAGAGTCAGGCTCGTGGTTATTATTATTTTGTTGTAATAGTTTTTTTTTACTATAATTTTTATTATTATATATTTAATATTGTTAATTAATTAATTATAATTATTAATTTATTAATTAATGTTAGATCTAAGACTTTCGTGATCCATAATTTAGATAAATATCTTTCGGATTAATCACATCATAATTAATATTATTACTAAATAATTGATTTATATTACATAATTTAAAATTTAATAATAAATAATATTAAATATTAAATAACCATTAATATAAATTAATAATTGTTATTGATTATAATGAAAATAATAATATTTTTTATTAAAATAAGTTTTTTTTATAAATATTTTTTTGTATTATTATTGTTCTTTATATTGTTATATATTTATCAATAATAAATACAAATAAAGTTTTCTCTTATATCAATCAACCACATTAATTAATATGGTTGTGTTAATTTTTATATTAACAAACATTTACTTTAATATACATATAGTAAATTAAATTGTATTTTATCATTAACAAATTATTTTCATGAAATTTTGAAAAAAAATAATAATTTAAAATATCTAAATTAAATATCATTTTTTAGGATTCAACTGTGTTAAGTCATTCATTTATAATCATTTCCATGAGAGGTAGTAATTTCACATGTTTTTGAATAGGCCACTTAGCACTCATTGTATCAGATGATGCTCACACGGGTGAAGAAGTGGGATTGAAACTAGTGAAATGAATCACATAGCGTCAATGATCACTTTCGGGGCTTGCACCCGACAACTAGGACTTCTTGGAAGGTCACCTATCCCATAACTCCTTTGGCTCAAATGCACTTATATGTGGAATTTTTCCCAGCAATCAAACCCACTTAACTTACTACCCTATTTGCAAAACCTTAACAAATATTGTGCCTCATAAACTATTAAAATAAACCTCCCTTTACTCTTTATATTTAAATATAAAATCTTTCCGCAATGCAATTAATTAAATTTCATTTCATTACCTATTTTATAATTCACAGAAACGTTATCTCAATAAAATCGTGAAAAAAAAATATTTCCTCAATGTAGAATTTTGATACATTTGATTGAAAAATGTACCGTCCTACAAACGCATTACCAAAAAAATTAATTATTTAAAAGATAAAATAATTATTCATGATTCACATAATTCACAGAAACGTCGTCTCAATAAAATCGTGAAAAAAAAAATCCTCAATGTAGAATTTTGATATATTTGATTGAAAAATGTACTGTCCTACAAACGCATTGCCAAAAAAATTAATTATTTAAAAGATAAAACAATTATTCATGCTGATCCTCTGTCTCATCTCGAAAACATTATGTATTTATTTCATTTCAATATATATAAAAAATCGATGTACATTTAAAAAATAAAACCATTATGGCAATGTGGGGATTATCAAAAAAATCTAAAGCAAATTAATGTGGGGATTATCAACGGCTCACATGGGCTAGAAGTAAGTTGTAAATACATTTAATGTGTGACTGGTGAGCAGATTTCCGCATGTTAATATTTTAAGGCTCGCTTACTTTCCCAAACACATACCAATTTTGATTCTTATCCCCAGTGGTATTGGCGATTTCCTCAAACCAGAGTAGCTAGCACTTTGATAGCTCGCTTAAACAAACTTACGTTATTTTATAAAATATATGAATCATGCACTTTCTCTCTACGTAAAATTGGATTTTTACATGTTATATATGTAAGCTATATAGTTTTACTTTTATTTATATATTTACATAAAGATATAGTGTTTTGTTTTAAAGCTTTGTTGTTATTGTAAGGTTGGAATAAGATTGATCATGAGTTATTAAACAACAAAATGATTTTTGATATAAAATTTTTATATTAAAATTATTTTTTGCAAAATATAATAATTATTTATTTATTTTTGTCAATGTATTTATTTTATAGTTTTAAGGCACTTGACCCCATGTGCAAAAATGATTTTTGTTTTAAATATGATAAAATGTTATCGAAAATTTAAAAAAATAAAAAATAAAAAATATCTACTTGAAAAAAATATTATATAAAACTTTAAAATTTATTTAAATAACTAAATATGAGAAATGAATTGATTAGATTTTTGGATGGTTGGATTGTTGAGATGATTAGGTCAATTGATGCCACTAAGCACTTAAAATTTCGCTATAAATTTATTTTTAAATATCATTTAAAAAGTTATTAATACTTATAAAAAGAATTAAAAAGGAACATTTTTCTTTAGAATTTATGCTCACTCTTTAATTTAGACTAAAAACAAATATGATTTAAAGTTTAAAGTTCACGAGAAAACATAAGTCCTTGTATGTTTAATGGTTTTTTAAAGAATTGTTAGAGGGGATTAACAATTCTCCTCTTTTACAAATATATGAGTTTGAGGGAAACAATCAAATATCCTCTTTCAAAGATTTAAAATATACTTGTAAATTTACTAAACAATATTATATATTAGTATAAGCATTCTCTTCTTAAATTGTTTACTTAGCAAGTTTCAAGAAGGGTTATTAATTTGATTCTCTGCTTCCTCAAATGTTTACTCTGAAGGGTTGTTAATTGATTCATGAAGTGATGCAATTAGACGAAAGTTTTTGAATCTCTACATCTCTTAGAGTCCATTTATTTGTTCTTGTCAGATATACGTCGAAGTGATCTTATCGGATATACATGGAAGTGATCAAATTAAATATTGGAAACACGTATTTTTAGGAAGAATGTGCTTGACTATGGTGGTTATGTTGGAAAGGCAGAGCAGGAAAAGCACAAATTTTACACACACAAAACACACGAGTTGTTGCTCTTCTATTGATCACACAAAACTTGATGATTACAATGAACCCAGTGAGGGGTATTTAACCATTTTCGACTATCGACTCACTCAAAATAGCATCAACATGCAAACAAACGATATATTTGACTTTTCCCAAAATAAGGCTGAACTCACTCACACTTAACTTAGTTAACTCCCTTGGGTTTATAATCATGGTCAATCACAACCATAGTCCAATTTCATATTGTGAGAAATATTGTCACAATATGAAAATCAACCATGGTCAATCATGGTTAAGTGCCGCATTGTGACAAAGATTGTCTCAATATGAAAATCAACCATGGTAAAACATGGTTGACCATGGTTATTTTATGGTTTATAGTATTTATCTTGGGGTTTATATACATGGGGTTTATAATATTAATCCTAGGGTTTAATACAAATCCCTTGGGCTTATAATCATGATCAACCATGAGCAACCATGGTCCAATGTCACTCAACCATGGTCCAACATCTCATTGTGGCAAAGATTGTCTCAGTGTGAAAATCAAGCATTTTCCAATGTCACATAGTGATAAAGGTTGTGTCAATATGAAAATCAATCATGGTCAACGATAGTCCAACATCGCATTGTGACAAAGATTGTGTCAATATGAAAATCAAACATGGTCAACCATGTTTATTTTAGGGTTTATAATATTTATTCTAGGGTTTATATACCTTGGGTTTATAATATTTATCCCTTGGGCTTAATATTATTCCCTTGGGTTTATAATCCCTTGGGTTTTTAGTATTAATCCCTTGGGTTTAATATTATTCCCATGGTTTTATAATACCTTGGGGTTTTAGAATTAATCCCTTTGGTTTATAATATAAATCCCTTGGGTTTATCAATCTAAGGGTTCATATTCCTAGGGTATAATATTATTCAAAAAGATTTATAATATTAATTCTAGGGTTTAATATAAATCCCTTGGGCTTATAATCATGGTCAACCATGGTCCAATGTCACAATGTGACAAATATTGTCTCAATATGAAAATCAACCATGGTTAACCATTGTCCAACGTCGCATTATGACAAAGGTTGTCTCAATGTGAAAATCAATCATGGTAAACCATAGTCCAATGTGGAATTGTGACAAATATTTTTTCAATATGAAAATCAACTGTGGTCGACCATGGTCAACATGTTTATTTTAGGGTTTATATACCTTGGGTTTAATACTATTCCCTTGGGCTTATAATATGTATCTTAGTGTTTATATACCTTGGGTTTATAATATTACTCCCTTGGGTTTGATATTATTCCCTTCTGTTTATAATACCCTGAGGTTTTAGAATTAATCCCTTGGGTTTATAATATCAATCCCCTAGGTTTATCAATCTAAGGGTTCAAATTTCTAGGGTATAATATTATTCATAAGGTTTATAATATTAATCCTAGGTTTTAAAATAAATCCCTTGAGCTTATAATCATGGTCAACCATGTGCAACCATGGTCCAATGCCACTCAACCATGCTCCAACATTGCATTGTGACAAATATTGTCTCACTATGAAAATCAACCATGGTCAGCCATTTTCCAACGTCACATTATCATAAAGGTTGTCTCAATATGAAAATCAATCATCGTCAACCATAGTCCAACATCGCATTGTCACAAAGGTTGTCTCAATATGAAAAGAAATCATGGTCATCCATAGTCCGACGTCGCATTGTGAAAATACTGTGTCAATATGAAAATCAATCATGGTATACCATGGTCAACCGCGTTTATTTTAGGGTTTATAGTATTTATCTTAGGTTTTATATACCTTCAGTTTATAATATTTATCCCTTGGGTATAATATTGTTCCCATAGGTTTATAATATTAATCCCTTGGGTTTAATATTATTTCCTTGGGTTTATAATACCTTGGGGTTTTAGAATTAATCCCTTGGGTTTATAATATCAATCCATTGGGTTTATTGATATAATAAGGATTCATATTCTTAGGGTATAATATTATTCATCATTTTTATTATATTAATCCTAGGGTTTAATATAAATCCCTTGGGTTTATAATCATGGTCAAACATGTGCAACCATTGTCTGATATCACATTGTGATATGGTTGTGTGTGATCAAGCATGGTCAACCACATTCCCTTGGGTTTGCAATATCAATCCATTGGCTTTATTAATATAAGGGTTCATATTCCTAGGGTATAATATTATTCATAGGATTTTTAATATTAATTTTAGGGTTTAATATAAATCCCTTGGGTTAATCATGGTGAATGATGGTCCTACGTCACATTGTGACAAAGATTGTATCAATATGAAAATCAACCATGGTCATTCATGGTCAACCATTCTCCAACGTCACATTGTGACAAACATTGTCTCAATATGAAAATAAAACATGATCAACCATGTTCATTCATGGTAAACCATGGTCAAATGTCTCATTGTGACAAGTATTGTCTCAATATGAAAATCAACCTTCGTCAAACATTATCCAACGTCACATTCTGATAAATATTGTCTCAACATTAAAATCAATCATTGTCAACCATGGTCCAATATAACATTGTGACAAGGATTGTCTTAATATGAAACTCAACAATGGTCAACCATGTTCCAACATCAAATTGTGAAAAATAATGTCTCAATATGATAATCAACAATGGTGAACCATGGTCAATCATGTTCAACCATGGTCAATAACTATGGTCACATTGTGACAACCATGGTCCAACTTCACATTGTGACAAAGATTGTCTCAATATGAAAATATTCCATGGTTAGCCATTTTCCATCGTTGCATTATGACAAAGGTTGTCTCAATATGAAAATTAATCATTGTCAACCGCAGTCCAACATCACATTTTGACAAAGATTGTGTACATATGAAAAAACCATGGTCAAGCATGTTTATTTTAGGGTTTATAATATTTATCTCTTGGGTTTAATTTTATTCCCTTGGGTTTATAATCCCTTGGGTTTTTAGTATTGATCCTTGGGTTTATAATACTTATCTTAGGGTTTATATACCTTGGGTTTATAATATCAATCCCTTGGGTTTAATATTATTTCGTTGTGTTAATAAAACCTTTGAGTTTTAGAATTAATCCATTGGGTTTATAATATCAATATGTTGAGTTTATTAATATAAGCATTCATATTCCTAGGGTGTAATATTATTCATGAGGTTTATAATATTAATCCTAAGGTTTAATATAAATCCCTTGGGTTTATAATCATGGTCAACCAGGCACAACCATTGTCTAATGTCACATTGTGATAAATATTGCCTTAACATGAAAATCAACCATGGTCAACCATGATTAAATGTCACATGGTGACAATGATTGTCTCAATATGAAAACAAAACATTGTAAAACATGCTCTACCGTGTTTCTTTTAGGGTTTATAGTATTTATCTTAGGTTTTATATACCTAGGGTTTATAATATTAATCCCTTGGGTTTAATATTACTCCCTTGGGTTTTTAGTGTTAATCTCTTTGGTTTATTATTCCCTAGGGTTTATAATATTTCCTAGGGATTTTTATTATGTTTATTTTTTAAAACAAATAAATAAATAAATTATTAATCATCAATTATTAATTAATTAATAATTATTTATTTATTTAATGTCTACGGGGTCTTGGATAGACAATGGTTGTGTGTTATGTTAAGGCACTCCATGATGTGAAATCACTGATTTAATTCATCGCCCGATTGGGATGAGATATTGAACATGTTCAAGATATAGTCCTAACAAGCTTACCAAAAAAAATTATTTAATATTTAATATTTATTGTTATTTAATTTAAAACAAATATATATATATATATATATATATATATATATATATATATATATATATATATATATATATATATATATATATATATATATATATATATATATATATATTATTATTATTATTATTATTATTAATAATAATATTAATTGATAATAATCGTAATTTTAATTAATAACGATAATTTTAATGATTATTTAATAATAATTATAATAATACCATAGAAACAAGATTTTGAAGAATCAAAGTTAGATTATTTCTCCTCTCTTTAGGTCTGATAAGCTACATTGGTCTTAGCGGATGGTAACGATCATCATCATTATTTTAAAATCATAATAATAATAATAATAATAATTAATAATTAATAGTTCTACTATTATTTTAAAATCGTAATAGTAATAATAATAATTAATAATTAATGAGAATAATAATAAATATTATTACTATTATTATTTTGTTGTAATAGTGTTTTTCTAGTATTATTTTTATTATTATATATTTAATGGTTTTAATTAATTAATTATAATTATTAATTTATTAATTAATATTATTATTAAGTAATTAATTTATATTACATCATTTAAAATTAAATAATAAATAATATTAAATATTGATGATGATGATGACGATGATGGTTACCGTCCGTTAAGACCAATGCGGTTAATCGGACCTTACGAGAGGAGAAAGAATCTAAGTTTGATTCTTCAAAATCTTGTTTCTATGGTCAAAGAGAAGGGAAATAAGTGCTCCAAGATAACTATAGGTGGGTTGGCTTAATAGGTCAAGAATATTGAAAGTGTGGCAGATGGTAGGGAATTAAGAGCGAATGTGAGTAAGAGTCGAGCAGTCTAAAAGGAAGTGTTTTTCATCTTCCACCTTCTTAGAATTGCAAATTTGACAAATTCTATTGTTCCAAGGGGTCTTGGGAATAGACCACCGCCCAGTCTCACTCTGAAGCTCATGGGAATTAGTTCTTATCTTAGCAATGTTCATTTTTTTCTTGTTCCTGAACAACACAAAGAGATAATTTTGATTATCAAGAGTGGGGTTGATCACTTCCTTATAGTATCTTAGCTTCCTTTTACCCTCCAGCTCCTGATCCTCTCACAACTTGTCCTTAAACTTGGAGCTAATAGTATTTTTGATATTATCTTTGCTTCCCATAATGATTGAGCCAGGACTGGGCATCCTTATGCCACCCACGCTTTAGGCAAAGGTGAGGGTTTTGACTACAGTTATAAGCAATTTTAGGGAGCCTTTTTTATTCCATGTTGTCAAGCTTCTTCGTATACATCAGATATCTAAACATAGTCGTACTTTCAATGAGGGACAAACCATATTCGATCAAGAGGATATGATAGGGATTATTTCCCTTGATATTAAGGTTGTAGGTTATGAATTTCTTTTGCATCATCTCAATCTTCCTCTATGACTCTTTGGATATACTAAAACCCCAAACTTCACATCTGTATAAGACAGCAGGGGTGACAAGGGTCTCAAAGAGGAACCTCTTTTTACTCCAAATGTAAATATCGACTGACTTACAATTGTTTTCAAGCTCATAATAATATTTCTAGCCCCCAATAATCCTTTTCTCGATCCTATAATTCCAATTTAGATGATGAGGAAAGTCAATTCCCAAATACTTATAAGAAGAAACCTGATCTAAGCACTAGTTATTATACACGAAACTACCATGGGTGATATTTTTGGATTTAATGATCATGACTTTAGTCTTGTCGGTATTAACTGTCATACCCATCTTGGAACAGTAGTCATGAATAATCTGGAGCTACTTGTGAAGGTCATGATGGATTTTTGCAAGAAGAACGATATCATCAACATAGAGGAGAAGACTAATGAGAACACCAGCAAGCTCGGTTCCCTTGCACCCTGCATATTCCAAACACTCTTCTAGCTTATCGATGTATATGCCAAAAAGGGTAGGAGATAGGGGACACCCTTTTTTAACTCCAATATTTCATTTAATGTCTTTAGACCACCCCTCGTTGGTCTTAAACTTGGCAATGACGGTCTCGTAGAGACGGATCCCAACAATCCTCAGCGCAGGAGGGACCATGATGTCTTTAAGTCTCTCCCAAAGTTTATCTCGAGGGACAATGTCAAAATCTTTTCTAAAGTTCACAAAGGAACATAAGAGATTGGATTTATTATTGCGACATTCCTCCACAATGATTCTAAGAGTGACCAGATGGTCAATATTCAAGTGATGTCTCCTAAAACTAGCTTGTCCTTTAGCTCTTTTTCCCTGGCTTTCAAGCCAAAGGTTAAGGTTCTTTTCCAAAATTAGCCCATAAATCTTGGCCAAGATATGGCTAACCATAATGGTCCTATAATTGGATGGAACACTCTTGTCCCCATTTTTAAATATAGTTACAATAAGGCTTTGCGTCAAAAGATGAGGGAATCCATGTGTTACAGCCAGATTCAGAAGCATGTGGAGATAAGGAATGAGGATAGATATTCCCATTTTAAGGATCTCAACTTGGTATCCTTCAATATATTTATCTTTCCCATTAGTGAGCTTATTAATACCAAACTCAATGTCGTCAAGAGAGAATACATCCTCCTTAATTGGAGTGATTAAGGTGGTGTCCATAATGTCCAGAGAATCATAAAACTTCTTAATATAGTTGTCCTAGTTTTCTAAGGGGATAGAATGGTCATCTTTGGTTTTACGGACAAGAACATTCCACCAAAAAAAATTTGGTGCGACTTTAGAAAGGTGGAGAAAATAATTCTATCTTTTATTAATATATGATATTGTCTTCCTCTTGATGACATTTTTGTATATATTGATATTCTACAGCTTAATTATTTCATTAGGGGCGTCTCTGATCACTTTCCTCGCCATTTTTGCAATCTTTTTCATACCATGGATTGGAAGTTCTATTAGACTGCTTAAACAAAATCTCATTAGAAAACTTGCTAAATTATGGTGCTGGAAAGGATAGTAGTGAAATGGTAATAAATTTGATCAATGTTATTATTATAATTCATGGGGCCTAAATCCCTCTCTAAATCCCTTAAGAAGAGGTAGGTTTTACTTCTATCGAAGAAAATGTGTATTTTTCTTTCATTGGTCTCCTACATGTGGGTGGTATGCATAGCAAGATTGAGGGATAGCGACAAAGGTCTGTGGTCAGAGTTAGGCTCGAATCCATTAAGAAGCTCAAAGTTTGTAATATGGTTGAGGATGAGGATGTCAGAAATTTCATAATCCACGACAATGCTACCGAGCGCATGGAAACATGTCATTTGACCAGAGAAGGGCCACTTGTTAATACCATTAAAAATAATTAGGTCTTGGGAATTGCAAATTTTGAGGAGCTCGGTGCCGAATAAGTTCTCGATAATGTCTTCAGATTTTCTCTTGAATTTATTAGCTAAGCTATTATATTCATCAAGCCACAAGGGTTTGGGGTTAGATTTGTTGCTTAATGTAATGGCTTGGTTAGTAGCAGTTCTAGCATTAAAGTCTCCTAGTAAAAGGATATTACCATCATTTCTTAGGTTGAAGATGTCATTTTCTAAAGAATTGAAATGACAATTCAAATCCAAGTTGTTCTTCTTATAAGATGTAGAGTTGATGGGAGCGAAATAGAATATTGCAAGAAATATCCTATTGGTGGTAGAATCATATATTTTGATCCAAACGTATTGATTGAAAGGGTTGATTTTATGAAGTCAGATGTGAGAGGAAAAAGTGTTCCTTATATAGCAGGCTATACCACCAAAACCCTTTCGAGAGGATTTCTTATTCCAACCAGACCAAAGAGTGAAACCTTCAAGGTGAGGGACCCTAGATTCATCATGCTCCCATGTTTCAACTAAGAGAATAAGGTCAATATCACTCGAGAACCAACTTAACATAGGACCTTTACACCATGGAAAGCCACAGCAGTTCTACAAGAGGATCTGGAGTGATGCAAATCCCTATTTATCACTTGTGCTTGAGACTCCATCTCTAATAATAGCTTTCCTATTCTTAATGATTGCCCATTTCCTAGCCTTTCTTGCATCCTTGACCTTTTGGACTTCGTTCCTAAGTTCAGCTTGGTCTTCTGGAATGAGATCTTCATTTATAAATATTCATGTTCCTTTTAGGCTTGGGGATTTCCTGGGTATATCCAGTTTATGTTCATGACAATTAACCTTGATACAGATGAGTCTGTGTTTATGCTCAAGTAACTTTCCGACCCTTATTTCTTCCGCGAGATAGGTTGTTTCAATTTGAGATTTTGTTTTTAATTGTTCTTTAACCATTTCTAATTTTTTTTCATTGTTTTGTTCTTCTATACCCGCAATTGTAAGATTTAAGGCCTCACTTGTGGTGCTAATAGTCGAGAACAATTAATTTATTAATTTCCTCTTTGATGGGTTTAATATCTAAGTTATTTTCTGTGTTATTTAGGGCTGAGTTATTACATAGTTGTTCTTTTATATTTTTAATCTCGCTTTTCAAGGTGTCATTTTCTTCGACCATTGTTTGTTCACTATGTTCTATTTCTTGAATTTTAGCTTTCATTTCTTGGAGTTAAATTTCGAGTGCGATTATTTTATTTTCTAATGATTTGTGGTTGTAATCAAACATTGACGTTAGTTCTAGTTTAAAATGTTTTCTCTTTCTTCTCTTCGTCTTTCTAAACATTCAATGTACTCATAGAGACTATCTAATGTAATTTTACTTGGTCAACCTTTGCTAGAGGGGGTAGAAATATGAGGGGAAGTGTAATAAAACAAAACTTAACACGCTGAGGGTAAGTGAGAACTCGTGCACCTATAAAGTAGAACCAATGTGAGGATATAAATCTTTCTCCTGATAATATGCTTTAGAATGTTCCTGCCAAATTATACTGACACGATACGACCTTATACTGGAAATTTGGTGCAACGAGGAAAATTCACCCTGCTCAACTCTTATTCGGCCCAATTACTCAAATAATGCGACTTCAAAAATTAATCTTTAGTTGGGCCTCCTAATAGTGGAAACTCGACATCTCAATACTTACGCCCATAGCGGCTACCAAGTAACTTGGCCTCCAGAGTTGGCTATTCGTTCCAGGCAATACATCCTTCTTTTCTCACGCGTTTCTGCAACCCGTTCGAATTGGGTTTGGGATAAAGTTGTTCGGCCCAACAACAGAAGAAATTTCACCCTCAGCAACAGTAAATTTGGCACTAGAGTCACACATGGAAAATCTACTACAATGACATTGTATAAATCTGTATCTATCGTACAGGTTTGTGTGCCTTTGAGAGCTTCGAAGATTGTAAGGGTATTACATTCATATTCCTCGCATCCCAAAAGGAATTCGATTTTTGTTGAGTGGTGCAGTGGATGAAAGCTCCTAACCGCAATGGCAATAGCCTTACAACCTTTATTTGAGATTCATCTAGCCACTACAATCGATTGATATGACCCTACTCAACTCTTATTCGGCCCAATTACTCACATAATGCGGCCCAATAGCCTTACGACCTTTGGGAGAAAGTTGTTCGGCCCAACAACAGAAGAAATTTCGCCCTTGACAACAATAAATTCGGCCCTAAAACCACGCATGAAATATAAATTAATAATTATTATTAATTATAATGATAATAATAATATTTTTATTGCAATAGACTTTTTTTATAAATATTTTTTGTATTATTATTTATATTGTTATATATTTATCAATAATAAATACAAATACAATCTTCCATTATATCAAACAACTACATTAATTAATATAATTGTGCTAAATTTTCTTCCATTATATCAACCAACCTCATTAACTAATATCAACCAACCTCATTAATTAATATGATTGTGCTAATTTTTATATTAACAAACAGTTATTTTAATATACATACATTATATTATATTATACATTATATTATATTATATCATTAGCAAAATATTTTCATAAAATTTTGAAATGTGTTTTTAATTTAAAATATCTAAATTAAATTATTTAAATTTCATTTCATTACCTATTTTATAATTCACGGAAACGTTCTCTCAATAAAATCGTGAAAAAAAAAAAAAATCCTCATTCTAGAAGTTTGATATATTTGATTGAAAAATGTACCGTCCTACAAACGCATTACCAAAAAAATTAATTATTTAAAAGATAAAATAATTATTCATGCTGATCCTCTGTCTCGTGTGGAAAACATTATGTATTTATTTCATTTCAATATATAAAAAAAATCGAGTAAATGATGCATGATTGAGAACTTTTTCTGCACCATTTCCAAAAACATTAAAAAATAAAACCGTTATGCCAATGTTATTATTAAATTTCGATGGTGCAATTACCTACTCATACAAAAATCATTTTAAAATTTTGAAGTTCCAGGGCGGTTGCAAATTTGGTGCAAAACACCTCTCTTCATGCGAAGCTGACATGTGGCATTGGCGCCTCCGTGGACCATAATAGACATTATTGAGCGCTTGCGGTTGGATGATGGATCCATTATCAGATTCATCACGAACACATCCTCATAAAGTTGGGTGCAATCATTAACTTATAATTTTAGAACACATATTTTTTAGGCTATTGAGAATTTAGCGTTGGTGGGCAGTGTATGTTCACCATTAGATTTAAACAAATTTAAATTTAACAGTGGGCAAACACTGCCCACCAGCATTAAATTCTCTATAGTTTGGAAAATAATGGTTTCCATCTTGGATTCGTTTCTTCTTGAGTCTAATTGACCTAACAATGTGGAGTCAGTGTCACCGACAGAAGGCAAGAGCCCACATGACTCTCTGTGAGCTGCTTAGAATCTCTTCATATCATCATTCTTATGTGTGGGCACCCATGTCATCACGGGTTCAATTCCCGGCATCGAAGGGGGCATACTTTGACTTTTAATAAAGTAATTCACAATGGAATCTTTCCTAAGGTTCATCCCATCCCTTCCCCTCTCAATCTCATCATCTTATTGATTGTGTGAGATTCTATCTTATCCAATTTTGCTTCCCATAATGCATTTCTTATCTATGTGAAACTTAGTGAATGGCTTGTGGTTAGAAACCATGTATACAAAACTAGTATTTGCATCTTTAAGTTGTGTAAAGGAATGCAGAAGAAATGTGATAAGAGTGGAATGTAGAAAGCAATAATAAAGCTAAATATATAAACAATGAAAAGCAATCAATATTTGAGTTTCTATATATCTTCTAAACAATGTAGAAAGAGGTTAAATTTAAGAAGAATGTTACGTTAAGGTAAATGTCTTAGAACAATGACAATCCTTGCAGGAAGAAGGTACAAAAGAGGAGTTCAATTTCTTTGGGGTTTTTTAAAATAGCATGAAATAAATTCTAAACATGAAAATTACGAAGTATCTATCAGAAAAAGATATTTGCCTTGGGAAATATTGAGTTAGCCACTATGACTCAAGTGCTAGCTCAAATCCCTTATATGACATGAGAGATGTACCCTATACACTATGCCTTATGATTTGACTATTTTGAAAAAGGGGAACAACTTTATAAGCAACACAATCAAATTTGTTTCAAACCATCCAAACAAATTTGTTTGTAATATATATATATATAACAATGTAAACAAAAAAAATTGAAGATTGATAAAATTGTTAACTTTGTTTGTATAAATATAATAATCCAATTTTGATTTTCAAAAATAATATAAAAAACATTAACATAAAACTTTCATAGAATTGTGAAAATTTGATAAATATTTATCCAATTTTAAAGGCATGTTCCATTTTCATTCTATGTGATAGGTTTATTATTAGAAGCATAAAAATATAAAAGAGCATCAAGTTATAAGTAGTTGCTATATTTTTCATAAAATAGTTATTTAAAGTCAAGTTTAATTATCTATTAAGTGTGTTTTGTCACTCTAAAGTATTGATTCCATTTTATTTTGTTTTCACAATGTTCAAGAGATACAACTCGTTAATTTTAAAAACATCATACAATGATTCACTATTCCATATATTAATTTCAATAGCATTATAATTTAAGATGATTTGGCAGTGAAATGATTTAGTATTGTATTGATATTAACAAGGGTACATGTTAAAATATATAATTACTTCCCGCATGCAGAGTTAGAGTTGAGTGAATTATATAATCAGTTAAGTGAATTAGTTGAGTTGAGTTACAGTTAGATTTGGTGAGCAAGTTAGACAGTGAGTTGAGTGAGTTGATTAAGTTCAGTTATGTGTGAGAGTGTGTGCATGTAAATTAGATTAAATACCCTTCACGGGTTCATTGTTTTAAGAGAAAGAGAGAGTTTTATGATTCAGAGTTTTAGATTAATTGAAGAGTCGCAGCTCATTGTTCATGTGTGAAATATTTGTGTTATTTGTGTGATTGAATCCTTTGCCTTTCCAACAGATTGGTATCAGAGCGAGGTCACAGAGAACGGAAGAAAAACGGATTAGCAATCATCCGTGTGTGAGAAGGAAAAAAAAAATTCCGCGTTTTTGCGCTATAACGCAGCTACTAATTATAAACAGAGCATTATAACACGGGTTCCCACTGTAGAGAACCGCGTTAAAATCGAAAAACTTAACGCGATTTTGAAGCACGCAGGCATACTGTACTTTCCAGTGTGTTAAGGCACTAACGCAGCCCAAGCGTATTAGGAGGTGCGTTAGCACGCAATGCTAACAAGCAGCAAGCGCGTTAGCAAATCTTAAAAGGTTGGAAAAATTTTCGTGTTAAAATTTGATATGCATGACTCTTTAAATAGTCTCTTAAACGCACGTGAGAAGGTATTCTTTAAAAAGGAGGTTGTTTAAAAGGGGTTTTTCATAAGGAGATTATAAAAACGTTTTAAGTGGTGGAGTTTTTTATAATAAGTGTTTTTAAGAAAGGATTTTTTTATATAAAGATTTTTTTTAATAAAGAAATTTTTATATAAATAATAAAATCTAGGTTTTTATTATAAGGGTTTTTTTTTGAAGCTTTGCAAAGCATATCAATTTTTTTTTAGGGTTTTAGCAGTGAACTCTTGTTTGAAGAAAGATGGCTACAAGCAGCTTCCAGCCACAAATTCCTTCTTTCACAGGGAAGGATTATGATGTGTGGGCCATTAAGATGGAGATCATGCTAAAAGCGCATGAAGTTTGGGATCATGTCAAGTATGGATTTACAGAACCTCAAGACGATGCAGAAGAACGAGCCCTCAGTAATGCAGAGAGGGAACAGTGGAAGAAAGATAAGCGGAAGAATGTGCAAGCGTTGCTTCTGATCCAGTAGGGAGTAGATCGAGCCGTGTTCCAGAAGATATTGATAACCTCGTCAGCAAAGGAGGCATGGAACACCTTGGCGACAAGCTATCAAGGTATGGAAAAAGTTAATATTGTTAAATTGTAGAATACTAGGAGAGATTTCGAAATTCTGCAGATGAAAGAGACAGAGGACATTGATTCCTTCATGAATAGGGTCATGTCTGTCGTCAATCAGTTAAAAATCTATGGAGAAGATATTAAAGATCGAACAGTGATCGAGAAGGTTCTTCGATCCCTGTCTACCAAATTTAATGTTGTGGTAGCAGCCATAGAACAAGCAAAGGACTTGGAAAAACTCATAATTGATGAATTGATGGGATCCCTTCTATCACATGAAGCAAGGATAGACAGAAATAAGGATTCCACTTTGGAAACTGCCTTCCAAAGTCAAGTCTATATTTCAAGAAGTCGAGGCAGAGGTCGATCGAGAGGCAGAGGACGAGGCAGCAACTATGGCGGCCACAGAGATGGCGGAGACGATCATGAGCATCAACATGGAAGCAGCAGTAGCAAAAGCTTTCATAACAATAAAAGGTCTGACAAATAAAAGGTAAAGTGCTATTACTACAATATATTTGGTCATTATGCTCATGATTGTAGGAAGAAGATTGCAGATCAAGGAAATCAGAGAGCTAATGTTAGTACAGAAAATACTGACTCTATGTTTCTAGCATGCAACACCATGCATGCACCGTCTGATAAGGTCTGGCTATTAGACAGTGGTTTCAGTAACCACATGACAGGCAACAAGGATTTGGTTGCTAATTTGGATGTCTCAGTGCAGATAGAGGTAAAGTTGGGGACTGACAAGACTGTGGCTGTAGATGGCAAAGTAGTGGTCAACATTGTGACCGAGCAAGGGGAGCCAAAGACCATATCAGAGGTATACTATGTCCCTAGACTCAAACACAATTTGATTAGTGTTGGTCAACTAATGCAGAAAGGATACAAAGTTATCTTTCAGGGGCAACAATGTGTTATTTACAACAAATCCCCAAGCAAACAACTGATTGCAAAGGTGCAGATGACGAGGAACAGACTCTTTCCTCTCATTATGAACTACAATGACCAGGTTAGTTCTTTTACAACTGCATGTTCTAATGCATACTGGTTATGGCACTTTCGGTTTGGACACTTGCATTTTTTCGGTTTAAGATTGTTGCAACAGAAACAGATGGTCAGAGGTTTACCTCCCATCAAAGAACCTGCTAGCACTTGTGAGTGTTGCATCTTGGGAAAGCAACACTGTGAAAGTTTTCCAAAAGGAGTTTCTTACAGAGCAAAGAAACAACTTGAATTGGTGCATACCGACTTGTGTGGACCTATGAGGACACAGTCGATTGGTGGAATCTATTTTTGTTGCAAATAAGAGGAAAATTAGATGATCAAAGTGAAAAATGTATATTTACTGGTTATAGTGAGCAGTCAAAAGCTTACAAATTGTATAACCCTGTCACAAAGAAGACAATCATTAGCAGAGGTATTGTGTTCAAAGAAAAAGAGTCATGGAATGGAACTGTAGACACACTAACCGATGTTGAAACACCATTGATGGAGGATGATCTTGTAGAATAAGAGGAGCAGCAAGAACCAAGAGACCAGACACCAAACAGAGTCACACCAGCAAGGACTCCTATATTTTCAGAGCAGCATGGATCTTCAAGCAGATCCACAGATCAGAATTCTCCAAGCAGCGAATCAGGTAAGAAAAATATGAGAAGTCTAAAAGATATTTATGACGATTTGGATGTTAGTTCAAATTTTGCATTGTTGGCATTCCAACCTTCTTCGTTTGAAGAAGCAATCCGAGATGACAATTGGGTGCAAGCCATGGATGAAGAGATGAATTCAATTGAAAAGAATGATACATGGGATTTGGTTGATTTTCCAAATGATAAAAATCTCATTGGTGTGAAGTGGGTGTACAAGACTAAAGTGAATGAGAAAGGTGAGATTGACAGATTTAAAGCAAGACTTGTAGCAAAAGGATTCTCGCAGCAACCGGGAATAGACTTTGGAGAAAAATTTTCTTCGGTCGCCAGATTGGATACTGTAAGAGCAGTTCTAGCGACAGCAGCTCAAAACAAGTGGAAAGTATATCAGATGGATGTAAAATCAGCCTTCTTGAATGGAATTTTAGAAGAATAAATTTATGTACAACAGCCTCTAGGTTATGAAGTTGAAGGACAAGAAGATAAAGTTTACATATTGAAGAAAGCGCTCTATGGACTGAAGCAAGCACCTAGAGCATGGTATAGCAGAATCGATAATTATATGATCAAGAATGGATTTTGCAGAAGTAGCATTGAGCCTACCTTATACACAAAGGTAAATGAGAATGGACAGATTTTGTTAGTTTGCTTATATGTTGATGATATGATTTTTACAGGTGATCTTGAGATAGATGAATTTAAAGCAGCCATGATGAAAGAATTTGAGATGATAGATCTAGGTCTCATGAAATATTTTCTTGGCATTGAAGTTGAGCAATCTGAAAAATGCATTTTTATTTGTAAAAGTAAGTATGCAACAGATTTGCTGAAAAGATTCAGGATGGATAATTCCAAACCTGTACCTACACCAGTTGCAACGGGTACAAAGTTAAGTAAGTATGATGAAGGGGCAGATGTCAATCGAACTCTATTCAAAATATTGGTTAGCAGCCTCAGGTATCTCATAGTGAAAAGACCAGATATTATGTAGGGAGTGAGTTTGATTTTCAGATTCATGGAGACTCCAGAAGACACACATTGGAGTGTTGGAAAAAGAATTCTGAGATACATAGCAGGAACCAGAGATTATGGCATAATGTATGCAAGTACAGAAAAGAAATAATTGATTGGATATATAGATAGTGATGTTGCAGGAAGTTTGGATGATTGGAAGAGCACATCCGGTCATGTTTTCCATCTCGGTTTAGGAGTGATAGCATGGACATCTAAGAAGCAGCCTATTGTTACACTATCATCAGCAGAAGCAGAATATGTAGCAACAACTTCAGCAGCATTTCAAGCAGTATGGTTTAGAAGAGTATTGGATGGACTCAAGCAGAAACAGCAAGGATCAACAGCGATATATTGTGACAACACATCAGCAATTGCACTATCCAAGAATAGTGTGTTTCATCAAAAGAGCAAGCATATTGATACTAGATATCACTTTATTCGAGAACTTGTGAGCAATGGAGAAGTTCACTTGAAGCCGTGTAGAACGAGTGATCAATTGGATGATATCTTTACAAAGCCATTAGCAGTAGATTTGTTTGAGTTTCACAAAAGAAACTTGGGAGTTGTAAGCCTAGCTGAGACATAGACCAGCAGGCATGTTTGAGTTGTGATGAGTTATGTTTTAGTTTAGCGGTCGTAATTAAGGGGGAGTGTTAAAATATATAATTAATTCCCGCATGCAGAGTTAGAGTTGAGTGAATTATATAATCAGTTAAGTGAATTAGTTAAGTTGAGTTACAGTTAGATTTGGTGAGCAAGTTAGACACTGAGTTAAGCAAGTTGATTAAGTTCAATTATGTGTGAGAGTGTGTGCATGTCAATTAGATTAAATACCCTTCACGGGTTCATTGTTTTAAGAGAAAGAGAGAGTTTTATGATTCAGAGTTTTAGATTAATTGAAGAGCCGCAGCTCATTGTTCATGTGTGAAATATTTGCGTTATTTGTGTGACTGAATCCTCTGCCTTTCCAACAGTACACACCACAGACACAAAAAATGGAACATAACTTTAAATAGTACTATAATGTAAAATGATAAAGTTATATTAATGTCAACAACAATGCAAAGCAAAACAATACTTTCTATTAATATTGATGAAAATATAATGTTAAATGTTTTAATGAGTGATTTCAACAATGAAATGATTAAAAATATTTAAATACAATAAATTTCAAAATCATATGGTGTAAAAATAATTCAATTTAGTAATTTTAATATTAATGCAATTCGAAACAATCAAGTGCATTAACTTCAATACACATGCTCATTAATTTTATTAATAATATGATGCAACAATAATTTCACATTTATTTTAAAAAAAGTATGTAATAGGTTAAAAAGTAAATCATATTTACTTATTGAAATAAAGTTCAAAATACACATCAAAATGCAATAAATAAATAAACTGAAATCGATGTCACTACAATACAAACAATGATAAATATGATAAATAAATATATGTGAAAATTAAATATCAATAAAATGAATATATATTGTGTATAAGAATTTTCGGTGAAAATCACATGTAAGAAAATTTTGTCGACGCAAATATATTATTGAAACAATGATTTAATGAAATTATATAATGGAGATATATTATTATTTAATTTAACTTCACATTAATATGTAAATTTTCCTATCTATATATATATATATATATATATATATATATATATATATATATATATATATATATATATATATATATATATATATATATATAAACAGTTATATAAATATTTGATGCTATATTTTTTTGTTTACACATTGGGTAAGCCTATCATAATTTAGTTTTCAAACCAGCAGTGAATAAAACCATCACTTGTTGCTATTTATGAATGCAAGTTGACTTATCAACATTATTCAAAGAAAACCATGTCACTTGAAATTACCTTGTTTATGGTCCATAAAGAGTAAATGGATTTTGGAGTAGTTCTAAAGTGTACATAGTCCTACTCAGTATTTGATTGTTAGGCTTGTGAGGACCAAACATCATCATCGGACTTATGATAACCAAACCTACACACACAACCCTTGGATCACAACCTCAACACTCTTACATCGGGTTTTAATACTAATCTTCACTTTCTATGTAAAGTTCAAATATTTAGATCCTCGATGCTTATATTTTTCACATAAGTCATGGATGGATATGGGATGTCAAATAATTGATGTCACACATATCCATCGAATCGCGAAATATTATGGGAATTCACAATAGACTTAAACTCAGAACGCATGCACCACTCTTTCTATTTGTTAATGGAAATTTCTAAATTTATTTTGAAAAAAAAACGGACTAACGATACTCACTATTTTTTCCTCCTCTTTTTTCCCTTTGTTTCAGTGTCTCATCAAGTAACGAAGCCAAGAGATGGAATCAACCATGTGAACTTGGGATCAAGGATGTAATGTAGAGATAACCACGTCGTCACTCACATGGAAAATAAGGTTGGTAAGTGTGTCCGGTGAATTACAAAACCATGGAACGCTTGAATTCAACTCAAATTCTTAATGACTCACACTTCAATGCACATGAAGTGCTACACAAATGTAAAATCAAGTAGGCAGTGAAATGGAAGGCAGCACCATGTGTAGAGCATGTAGTCCAACAAGGCCCTTTATTGTGACGCACCAATATCAATCAATGTCTCTCATGTTGCAACTTAGACCCCCACCTCGCATATCGACTCTACAAATTTTTGTTCTAAACAAAAATAAAGACATCACAACTCCATTTGAAGCTCAGGTTTACCCATAGGTTGTTGTTCGCTCTTGTTTCATTTTCTCATTCATATTCATAAACATTATCTGAGATACATATGATATTTTTCTTCAAGCTCGGTTATTTATATGTAGCATTCTCTTTTGAAACTTCCCATATACTTATTTTTTAGTAGTATGTTCGAGATCATTGGACTGTCTCGATGTATTCATATTAGTCATAAGTCCTCATCATTAATTAGCAATTTATCCCATGAATGCATTCCTTTTCAAAGCTGTGAATTTCTCAAACTGCGAGTTGGTTTGATTGACATTTCAGCAAAGAGACAATCTATAAGCTTAGTTTTACGTCACAATATCTTCGCACATCACTGCATAACAAATCTGTGTCCCCAGCAAGGAGGCATAGATGCCCAACACTTCCAAATTGTAGAAAGAGCCCAACACTTATAGACTAGAGAAAGGGATTTTGTCACTATACATTTTTGATTGGAGTTAAATAATACAATCAAATTTGAATAAATTTTAAATGAAAAACCATTGAATTTGTGTTTTTTTTTTATCTTTACATTGAAAATCATCTATTGGAGTTAAATAGATGGAGGTAGTTCCTCCTAGATCTTTGAAATGAATATTAAAAAAAAAAACACCCATCGATATGCAGTGAAATCGTTAATAAAATACTTAAATTTGTAGGTTTTAACCCTAAACATAAATTATCTACACACGAATCTTATAACAGAAAACAAACAATAGCGAGAGCATAAAATATAAAACCGATAAACACAGAGATTTTCCCCTAGATCCCAAATCGGGACGACCAGCTTGATTTTTCATTATATTCCTTTTAGTGTTACAACACACGTATATATACATGCCGAAGCATACTTAAACCCCAATCCATAAACCCTAGATTAGAACATAACCGTAGTTCCCTTGACCGGATCTACAAAAATACCAGGGGCCGAAAATCGTCGTACCCCAATACCATGTGCAAAACCATGCACAAAACCTTGGACGCGGACTACCCGCCGGAAATTAAGGACCAAAAATTTTCTCTGGGGTGCTGCCCCGGACCCCGACAGGGGGGGCTACTGCCCCCCCTGTGACCCCCCCGCACGTGGTTAGTCGTGGAAAGAATATAACACATACCCAACAAAATTCCTAATGTATGTGTAATTGTGCAGTAAATAAAATATGTAAACACAAAAAAAAAATTTTATCATTCATAAAATATTTCAATTCCTAATTTATGTGTAATTGTGTAGTAAATAAAATATTACATTCAAAATTGCAAAAGTAGAAGAACAACAAAATGAATTAAGATGGAGGTAGTTATTCTGGAATCGTGAAATAATTATTTAAGAAAAAAACACCAATATTTATGCACGTTAAATAAAATATATTAGTAAAGGTTTTTTCAAAAAGAGGGCAAATGGTGTAAGCATCGGCACCCTCACTGAGTTGGAATAAAAAAGGAAGGACAAGGTTCAGCCCATTTGACAACTCCTTCCCTACACAAAAACCGTTCACTGTATAATAAATTCACATCCCCATTAAGGAGAAATAGATTCCAACACTTCTAGCTTGCAGAAAGGGAATTTGTCACTGTACATTTTGGATTGAACCTTTAATTCAATTCAAACCTCCCCATAAATTTTACGTTACAGATCATAAGAAAATATGCTTCTTTTTAGAAGAAAGGTTGGAATCTAACTACGTGCAAGTCTAGATCTTGGAATGAAGGATTTTAAACTTGTCAAGAAGCATACCATTCATGTCCAAATTGGGCATACTCGTTACACATGTAGAGAACCATTATCCATCCTCCAAAAATTTATCTCACCTTTAGATGTCCCACTGTACAAGGTGGACTCGTCTGGACTTGGCGCCACGTAATTCATGGTCAAATTGTCATTGTCAACATGCCCCTGAGAATGACAGTTGAGTGTGTTGATATTCCTATGATGTCGCCACTTGTATATGAGTTGTCATGGTGAGCTATGTACGCCCTATTATCCTGAACAACAAGGAGAGCCTTCATAGGTCCACGACAGGTGAGTTTGGAAACGTGAATGAGGCAATTGGGGCCTTTCTCATTATACACAAGTATGGTTCCATTCTGGGTACCAATATACACCACACTTTCATCTATACCAAGAAAACTAATAGAGCACCACTTTTTGACCACTCTGGATTCCATGCATGTGCAATGCAGGTTTCGCTAAGTGTGGCTGCTGCTATATTTTCTTGATTCCAGATCTGAGAAATACCCAAGCAAACTCGAAAATGAGTTGTTTGTTCTGACCTGCAACTGGCGCTGCATATTGTGTTACCATGAAAAAGAGGGACCTACTTGCATTCAGTGCAATTTTTTAAGTGATATCACAAAGTAAAAATATGAGCGAAGCATGCATATATATATATATATATAAACTCCTACATATTGAAGATAATAAAAACCATTGTCGATCTCTACCCTAAAAGCATGTCCTCGCTACTAAGTCGGATGGCTCTTCCTTGTAATGATCAATATCTGCAATTGTAAACGGTTCCGACTTCGATTTAGAAAGATTCCTTCTGAGATAATAGAAAACCAACTCTTCATCCATTGGCTGAAATGGAAATCCTGGAAGTAATCATTTCAAGTCTCCCATGAACTTTCAAACTTGTGATATGTTGCGAACTGACTGCAGAGTTGTGCTTGCTGAAGGGTTGAGGGTTTTTAGTTTGTGTTTGAACATGCAGCTTTCGTTGGTGTTCTCCTTTAGAAAAATGACTGAAAATTCAAATGAAAATACATGGAAACCTCCCTACATATTCACCATGCCTACCAAATGATTGAAGAAAAACATAATAGCGCTCAGTGACTTTTTTGGACGAAGCAGGTCCCACAAATCCAGATGGCTCAATGATGGCTCATCACAGGAAAAAAAATAATGTATATATTATTATTATTATTATTATTATTATTATTATTATTATTATTATTATTATTAAAATAATGAATTTTACAGGTGGAGGACGATGAATCTAGGAACAATGTCCTGAGGTAAAACCTTATAATAAAACAACTTCGACGTAATTAATGGCATATAGTCAATAACGGGAATTGTCTATAAGTGAGATATTTTTTGAAAAAACAATCGGCTTCTTTTCTGATCTAATTTGTCTAGAATTAGGCAAGGATTCATTGAAATCACAATTTGTATGAGTAAACTCTTCAAAATTGAAGTTCCCCAAGGTTTTTTGAGGGTGTTGAATCCATATATGCAGTCAAAAAACTAATTTAAATAATACAAATCAAGATCTCACCACAAATTTTTTCGTCAAATTTCGGCTAGAAATCTGTGGAAAACTCCAAAAGTCTCACATATAGACAACTCATGGAGAACACAAGAAAGTTTAATGTGATGAAGTTGTTGTCTATGGGTCACGACCATCTCATTCCATTCATGCATTTTGTTAGATTTCATTTTCTAGCTTTTACATAATTCTATATAATGTCTAATGTAGTGCACGAGTAGTAGATTGGAATGATCTAAATGTTTGACAATATCAAATTAATTGTTAAGATTTGGTAGAGCAAGTAGTTCTCTGTTAATATTTATTCAAGAAAGTAGTTATATATAATGTTTTTGTATTATGTAAAGAGTTATGTGGTTTGATCTCCCATATTATGTTTTTTATTGTGTAATTTAATGTGTTTTAATCGTTACCTCTAAAATTTGACATGGTATCAATGTAGTAGATGTATCCATCGAGCATGAAGATATGTAAATTTTCTTAATCATAAAGTCTCTTGAGGGAGAATTCATGTAGTATCCCCGAACTTTTAACATGCAACTAATAATCAACACAAAAACTGTTTAACTAATCATCATAGAATTTTCAGACACATGAGCAAGATGACTTACCTGTAATGGTGATATCCCTTACTTGAGACTCCAAAGTTGAACGCTATCTGAATCCTGCTGACTGCAACAACTTTTTTGGGACAACTCTCCACCTAACTGCAGGCTCATCTGTCTGTAATCTTTCCATAGCTGGCCACCCTCGAGCCCTCAATCAATGTACTATTTCCAGGGTATCCTTTGCCTCACAATACCTTTCTCTCCAAAGAATGGATGAAAGAATTATCTTTGAATCTTCCTCAATGTCTATTAAATAGACCAAACAATGGAATGGGAACTACATGCACACCTTCACTGTGTCAACATATAAATTAAGTTTTACTTGATTTAGTGTTCTCTTAGTTTAGCTTACATTTTGTTAACTTTACTTAATTTAATGTTTCTCTTAGTTTTATTTACTTTTTGTTAACTTTACTAATTTTTATAGTTTCTTAGTTTAACTCTTTGTTAATTTATTCCTTTTTACTTTTGTTAATTAACTCTTTCTTAAATACTCCTAATTTTACTTATTTGTTTATTGTTTAGGACTCTAGTTTATTATACTATTTTATTTAGAATTCTAGTTATCATTTACTATTTTATTTATTATTATTTTTATTATTCTCTTGACTTATTATTTGTTTAATTATATTATATTATTTATATATTATTTATTATTTTATAATTATTAGGGGACATTACATACTCCCCCTCTTCAAGGAAATTCGTCCCGAAGTTAAGTATTTAATTATATTATATTATATTATCTAATTATTTATTACTTCATGTGTGACCATCACCCTCTGTTGAACTAGTATAACCAGCATGCATCGAAAGTTCCTAAAAAACCCGGGAAATCTCAAGGAATATTTGTCCTTTTTCCCACTTTCGGAACCAGGCATAAGCCTCCTTAGTCTTTCCATAGCCAAGGCTGGCCCCAAGGCTCGCGCCGGGCTCAGACCTCATCTGCCCCAAGGCAAGCATCCAGTCCCAGTACTCAATGACTCTGGGCATCTCGCAAGACTAGCCCACTCCCTCCACAGCTCACTAAGGTGCACAACCCCATGCATATAAGTCTTACACCCACTTCTAGACTTCGGCATCCCAATCTAATACTAGGTACTTGGCCTACAATATCAGGCCCTTGGCCTCCTCAAGATGGTCCCACAAGCCTTCAAGAGCTATCCATCAAGAGCTATACAAGAAAAAGCAACCACTGACATATGTAATGTTGATTAAGTTTGTCCCCAACCCATATGGTGTTACATATTCTCCCTCTTAGGTATGGGCTCCCATGATATCATCAAATAAACTAGCCCTCTTGACCCATTTGTGGATTTCCTTCCAATCACCACATCTCAACATGTATCCAATGCATTAGTTATAATCATAACATCATAGAAAATAATTCACCTCCTAACTCTTGCATTTCATCATAATAATATAACATCTTTTTAATAACCACATTCTAAATAGTAAAGAACTGCATCCTCATGCATGTAACAAAATCTGTATCGATTCTACACGCTTCACATCAAGAAATACCATCATAAGTTATAACATTAACATACACAATAAAATAATACATGTCAATATAAACTCAAATCATAGCATTATAATCCTTGTGCATATCATAATCATGATTTTCATACAACTATATAAGTAATAACCACATGTGCGTTATCACCATCATCTCATAACAGTTAATTTAAAACCATAACTGAAATCATAATGTACGATTTAGGTGTATAAATAAAATAAAAACAGTAAGACACGATTTAGAGGTTTCATAAACGTTTCTACCTTAGCTAAATTATGTGTTCCTATTTAGTTCACCACACAATTTTAATCAAATAGATAAGGATAGTCTTTAAAAACAACATCTGCATCCTCCTAGGTAGTTGAACATGGGCTATATTGGTCCCACTAGACCTTGACTTGCTCAAACTCATGATTCCTGAGCCGACGAACCCGACGGTCCAATATATAGAATGGTTCAACCTGAAGGAATCCCTCCTCAGAAACCTATAATTTCTCAAACGCTAGCACATGGGATGGATCAGATACATATTTTCTAAGAATAGAAACATGAAACACATTATGCATTCTTCTTAGATGGAATGGCAGCTCGAGCTTATAAGAAATTGGTCTGATCCTCTCTAGAATCTGAAATGGTTCGAAAATTTTAGGGGATAAATTTGTTCCCTTGCCAAATCTAAAGGAACTCTTAGAGGGTTTGACTCTAATAAAAACTTGGCTTCCTTCCTCAAAGATTCTATCAATTCTCTTTGCATCGACATAAATTTTCTGACGATCCTTGGCTTCTTTTAGTTTCTACTTAATTATTGCCATTTTTTCTTCCATTTCTTGGAGCATGTCAAGTCCTAACATGACACGATCCTCTAATCGATCCCATCTCAACGGAGTACGACATGGTCTTCCATATAAGAATTTGAAGGGAGCTACCTAAATTGAACTATGATAACTATTATTATATGCAAATTCCACTAAGGGAAGGTATTTCTCCCACTAATTTTGTTGATCCATGACATACAGTCTGAGCATGTCCTCTAATACTCGATTTACTCTTTTTGTTTTCCCATATGTCTCTGGATGATATGCGGTATTGAAGTTTACTTTTGTTCCCATAGATTGTAAAAGGCTTTTCCAAAATCTGGAATTAAACTGTGTGTCTCTGTCGAATATTATTTTCTAGGGCACTCCATGAAGGCGAATTATTTCATTTAGGAAAACTTGAGCAATAGTTAGTGCATCGAAGGTGCTCTCAACTGGAATGAAGTGAGCACTCTTAGTTAATTTTTCAACAACAACCATGATGTAGTTGTTAATCATCAGTATTTTTACTATCTATAGATGACTAAATATCATTTCTAGATTTCTAAAAACAAGATTCGCGAATATTGTGAGTTTTAGAAATCTCACTGCCTTCATTATCCTTAGAGAAAAATTTTCACTATTTTATCAACCTTGCCATTTCATGGTTATCCTACTGCTCCTAAAATACTTCTTATGTGCTTTTACCTACCTTTGTTCTTGTAGATGACTAGGGTTTTTAGGGAAATTTTCTTGGTTTCATTACTTCCATGGTTAAATCATCAACAAGGCTTGTATCCTGATGCTCTTAAACCTTCCCCCATCCTTAATATACCTTCATAAACACTTCCCATCACTCCTGTCCCTCAAAATCATCATTTTTCTACAAAAGCCTAGTATATTGCCACAATTTGACACTTTTCGAGACTAGGCCTGTGTTTTTCCCTTTTGGACCCCTTCCCCTCACTCAATCCTTGAAATTCCACTTTCCCCTACTCTCTAACATCTATCCCTATCCCCCAAAATTTCCAAATAAATCAGACAACCCTTAACCCCTTCATTCCCCTCCCTCTACAAGGCAGTCCTAAATCCCATGTTTTGCCTACACCAAACCCTAATTTCTTCTTCCAACTAAGCTAGGGTTTGATATGGAAAAGAGGCGTAAGTGCAGAGGATCCATATGATAGTTAATATAACCAATCATAAATCCATACCAACTCATAAACATCATGCCTCCATCATTTTCCAAGAATTCGTTCCAAGAGTCAAGTCATTTGACACGCCTAGGGCCTGTTTTGCTTCAAACTATTTTCCTGAAAAAAAAGTTATGAATTTGAAAAAAGTGAGAGAGGTTTTTCTCCATCATAGGTCCAAGAATAAAATCCTCCTTCCAATTTTACACAGGTATCATGGTTTGGGAGAAATGTCAAAAATACAGGTGTCACGGGAGAAATGTTTCACTTCTATAGTGACCTTGGGAAAATCAGGTTTTCTCATAATGGGAGTGCCCAAATGACTTTCTTGATGGGTCAAAAGATAACTAGATTGGAATATATTTCCAATGAGCTATCATGAGCTCAATTTGGAGTTGAGGAAGGCCTCTAAAAGTTTCCTACAACAACACTCTGCATTTTTTCACCATCATTCAACACTTTTTGACCAGTCTTTGGAGAATCAAATTTTGACATGTCAAATCAACTCCAATCAGAGAAAAAAGGTATATTTGGAAATATTGTAGGATAATATTTCCAACAAGCTTTCATGGGCCCAATTCCGACATCGGGAAGGCTTCCAAATGCCCTATGCAAATTGGCGTTGCGCGTAGGGAGCCTGACAGGCCCAAAGGGTGTTCAGGCACTGCACTTAGGGAAGATATGACCTGACAGGACCTGAACGCATTTAGGCACTACACTTAGGGAAGAATTTACCCAAATTTCATTCAGGTGGTACGCTTAGGGCATAAGTGACCCGACAATGCGTGTAGGCACTGCGCCTAAGCCAGAAGCCCTCCTTCACCTGCAAATTGTAAAAAATTGATGGAAGGACACCTCCAAGCTGCATCAAAGACTCTCAAAAACATTGAAATTTGGTAGGTATATGTTCTTTCCTAATCCCCCAATTGAATTTGATGATTGGATTATTAAAGTAACTAACCAAACCCTAATGAATGGAAACCCTAAATCTGCATCACAAACACTCTGTTTTGACCTCCAAGCAAGAATTTAATCAGTCAAGAAAGGTGTGAATTAGGGTAATTAAAGTAAGTTGGAGTTAGCTCTTCATCTAAGCTCAAATAAGGTTAGTCATACGCCTACACCTCCATCTCACTCACTTGCAAAAAATTGCCTTTCACCATTACTCCATTTCACTCATCCTATCAAGTTTCACAAGCAAGCCTAGGGTTGTTTAAAGGAAGCACTAATCACCATGTCAAGATAATGACCATGCCTCATCATCTACACATGTATCCTCTCCTCAAGGAAACCTCCCTTCCTCAGCCTCTCCAAATGCATCAGATCAACAAGAAAGTGGGAGTGAACAAGCTAGTGACCATGAAGGTGACAGTGACTATGAATCAAACCAAATGAAGATGAGGGCGATGATGAGTCAAGCCAACAAGAAGTAGCAGACATGGAGGTGGATAATAATGAAGATGAGGCAAGTGAAGAATAAACAAAGGATGATCCTAAGCACAGCAGTGATACAAAGAGCCCTAGAGACAACCAAAACAGTGAGGCTCATATTCATGACAGAGATGAAGGAAAGAATGAAGAGGCTGGTAGTGAAAATTAAGCTCACATTAATGATGAGGCAAGAAGCTACAATGAGGAGAAAAATTAAAATGCAGAAAGGAGTGAAAACACAAAGGAGAAAATAAATCATGATGATGGTGTTGAAGATGAAGAAAGTAGCCAGAGTGCAGATGGAGATGATGCAGAAGATGTTGATGAAGAGGAAACCACTGAATCCAAGGGCAGTGAAACTGGTATTGGGAATAATGAAGTAGGCATCAGTGAATAATAATACATCTATGACAGTCATTTCAACATTCATGAAATTCATAAAAACAATGAAAACAATGAGCTTCACGGTGATGATGATGATGCTAGGCACAACAGTAAAACTCAGAGCCAAAATGACAGTAAAAGCAGTGAGGTCCCTAGTAGTGGTGAAGGTAGTGATGATGTTGGAAACACAGAGGTTAGAAATGAGGATGAAGACATGGAGGTGGATGCAAATCAATATGAGATAAATGAGGAAGGAGGCAGCAGTCAAGGTAATGAAGAGGAAGATATAGAGACAAATGATTGCAGCCATGATGAAGACACCCAAATGATCACAATTAAACCTCTTCCGCTGACATATAAAAGAGGAAAAAGGCTTGTGTTTTCTTCCTCTAAAAGTTAAGGGACCATGCCTTCGTCTTCTACCAAGAAGCTAGATAAAGGCAAACAAAAAATCAAAGAGCAAGCCAGAGAAACCAAGTTGCAAGGACTAAAACTCAAAAAGGCCCAAACCAAAATCCAAGCACTCAAAGAGGCAAAAGGCCAAGCTAACTATGGAATCCTGGCACAAGCTTCTCTACAGGTCTCTCAAACCCCATGAGGAAAACATCCACCAAATTTGGGAGAATTTTGACAAATTTTGGTTTTTTACAAATTTTGAGGTCTTTAAGCACAACACCCCTCGCGCTACGCTTTCATATCAAGCAACCTCAGAGCCCTAGTTTTGACATTTTCAAACCCTAGTTAGGTTTTTTTCCCTCCTTTGCTAGATAAATAGAGCATGAGGGCCTCATTGTAAAAGGTTTCCATTTGATGACTCTTTGGAGAAATACATAGTTTTTTTTTGGAGATTGGAGTAGAAATTGGTGTTGTGGAGTTTTTGAATGGCTTGTCTTGATTGATGATGGAGAAGGCTTCTTGCAGGATCCCTGAGCTCAGTTAATGGTGATGTGCTTCTATGTAGTTATTCTTTTCTTATGTATCATTGTGTTTCATCCTTCTAAATTGCAATAGGACGAAGGTTTTAAACTAAGAAATGTTTTTCAAAGGGACCTTAGCTTTGTTTGTTCTTCACTACCTCTTTGTTTTCCTCTACTAGGACATTTTAGAGAATTCTTAATTGCTCTCTAGACCCCCCTAATCTTGTTTATCTCAGGAATGGTTCAATACAGTAGGTATAAAAGATGTTTTATGGTTAGCCCTGCTTGTTTGATGTCGCTAAAACATTGTTCTTGAGATCTATCTTTAAAGTACCACTAATTAGGTTTGCCAAAGAGGCTATGTTTCGATCATACCCTGTGTCCATGCATGAATGGTTGTTTTGGAGATATTTATGGCTATGATCAATGATTTTTAGGCATTCCCTCTTCTTTGATTAAAGTTATATGTTTATCTTAAATTTTTTCTAACCTTGAAGGTGAAATCACTAGAAGTTAAATGAGTTTCTTGCCTTCTATATTTCATTGGATTGTTTTTCTAAAATGCTTATTTGCTTAAGTTGAATCAAAGAGTTATTGGTGTGCCCTGTCTATTGATTAATTCTTTATGCTAAATAGTGTTTAAGTCCCTTCTTGTTTTAAGGATATGACAAAGGATTCTTAATTTCCCTTTGCCCTAAGTTGTTCACAAACTTGATGTTCATTTCATTTCACAAAAACCTTGAAAATCCATCTGACCATGCTAGATTTTCCCTGTGATCCACCCTGATTTATTATTGAAACTTTCCATGACTTTTATTGACACAATAGCCCAATGACTTGAAGATTTCCTCACTCTATATATTATACTTGATCATCTTACCCAACCAAAACAAACAAACAAACCCTAAACTTAACAACTAGCCTAAAATCATACCCTAAAAGCAAACAAGTTCACATCCTTTACACAAAATAGAGAGAGCCCTCTCTGAGTCAAGGAAGGCTAGGTCCTAGGACTCCAAAGACTGGTCTGATGTTACCCTGTGCATTTGATCTCACCAATCTAACAAATCACAGCAACCTAACAGCAGTCATGTCTTTGGGAAGTCATAGGTACCCCCCCAACAAAATCCCTTAAAACCACTTCCCACTTAGTTTCTGGTATATCATGGGATTGTAAAAGACCTATAGGGTGACGATGTTCAGCTTTAACCTGTTGAAATTCTAGGTAGCGGGCCACGAACTGTGTTATATCTTTTTTCATTCTTGCCCAGAAAAATAGTTATTTCAAATCTGAATACATTTTCTGGACTCTTGGATGTGTAGCATATGGAGCTTGGTGGGATCTTTCATTATTTGATTCTGAAGTTCATCATCAACCGGTACATAAATATTACCATTATACCATAGCAACCCATCCTCATATAAGGTGTATCCTTCCCACTTGGATGCCATTGGTACTTCTTCTTGTAAGGAATTTTTTATTTGCTAGTATTGTTTGTCCCCTATTAAGTGGTTTAGAACCTGGATTTTTAGGTCTGTCTTTATTGACACTATTGAATTAACTCTAGGTATCCTGCTTAAATAATATGCAACCGTATTTTCTTTCCCCTTTATGTAGGATATTTTGAAATCATACTCACTAAATAACTCACTCCAATGTCATTTTCGAGCATTAAGGTCCTTTTGGGTGAATATATGCTCAAGACTTTTATGATCTGTCCTTAATTCAAATTGGCGCCCCATAAAATAATGTCTCCATAGTCTCGGGGCCATTAGAACTGCAACTATTTACAGATCATGTGTGGCATAATTGATTTCATGGGTCTTGAGTTTATGGGAATTGTTATCACTCGGATTGAACCTCAGGTTGAAGAAGGCAATTCCGAGGTAACCTCAAATCACGCTTAGCTAAGTAGCTAGCCCTAATAGGCTAGGAGAGGGCTCTCTCCGTATAGATCACAGTAAATATGACTGAGGAAAGAAGATATTATGCTAGGTATAGTAGCTCAGGGTTTTAGATTTTGATTTTGTATGGTTTTGCTAGATCGAGAGGAGTCAAACAACTAGGGCAAGGAAATTAGGTCAAAATTTGCAGGGTGTTCTATGGGGAAACGTAGGTACAATGTTTATCACTTTAGGGTTTTGATGATGGGATGGTTAAGAAAGGTGAGGAGCTAGAAAGAGCAAGGTGAATTCATGGTTTCTTTCTAAACTGAATAAATTACAAATTATCAATGTTTACCCAAAACAGAGCATAGAAATTATGGATTCTATTCATCTAACTTGAAAACATTCATTTAGTAGAAATGAAATAAAGGTGAAGTAAAAAAAAAAATTAACATATGAGCACAAAGAAGAAATTGAAACTAAACACCATACCACATGGATCCCATAAAAATAGCTACAAATTTTATTAATATCTAGGCCAAAACTGATACAAAAATATGTCTCTTGATATGCCAAAGCTCCAAGTGAATCCAACTATTACAATGACTGAATAAATACATCATATAGACCTCAAAACCACTCTTCCTAGCTTCAGGGAGTCGAATCCATGAGATAGGGATCAATTTCACCTACTCCCAAACAAGAAACTGAAGACTAGGAAGACCCAACAATTTGCTTTTAAAAGAGAGGAAACTAATTCATTTGACCTCTAGAGGACTTATCTGATGTATATACCCTAGATAACAATAAAAACATGACATTTACATTTATCCTGACCTTTTACATTAGTAATTTCTCATTTCCCAAGATAAAAAAGTCAAAAATTCAAAATTTGTTGAAGATGATGAAAATTGCATTTTCCTGGCAAACGCGTAGCCATGATAGGAAAAATAGACTCTTTTGCAAGCAACTTTTGGAGGCCTTCCTGGTGTCCAAATCAGCTCCAAGATAGCTCATTGGAAAGATCACTGCGTCTAGTTTCCAAATATGCCTCCAGTTACCAAAACGGTTCTCAGCTTCCCTGTCAAAAAGTGAATCTCCCAAGACTCTTAAGAGCGCAGCGCCAAGGTTAAAAAGGAGGCAGAAACATGAAAATTTGGTGGTTTTTTGCACTTTTGAGGGACCATTTCTCCTCCCAACTTTTAGAAACTTGGTGGGGTTGATGTATTCATCATTCTAAACATGATGGTGGTGTCCATTTTTCCATGATAGGCTATAAAAAAAGCGCAGCACCAAGGGCGCTGCGTTTTTGGTAGATTTTCTGTGTGCCAAAATTGCTCAAAAAACCAAAAATGCACTAAAGTGCCAAATGTGCCAAAAACTTGCCAAAATTGTAAGGTTGCTTTCTGATCAAGGGCTTGAGGCATGAAGAGACACCTCAGTAAGTATGTTTAACCTCTCCTTCTCCTTTTGCTCGGTCAAAGCTTGAATTTTTGCATGGGCTCGTTTGAGCTTAACCCTTGCAATTTTGTTCCTCATGGCGTATTTCTTTGCCATTTTCCTTTGAATATAATTTTATTTTTGAGCCTTGACCAAGAGCTGCTCCAAGTGTTGGTTGACTCTCTCAAGCCATGCTTCTCTGTGCTTTGATGCATCTTACCTCATCAATGGTGTGTTTGAACTTCAGTTGTTGATTCTCTTGTTTGAGAAAGTTAATGACAAACTCAGACCTTTCAAAATTAGTTTGGAGGTTTCTAATCTTGGATTATTTCTATCAAATGATCAAGGAAAGATCATCATCAATTGTGTCTTAGTTTACAAGTTTCAAAATCTGCCTCTTTCTCATGGAGGCCTTCCTTTTCGTGTATGACCACCTCTGCCATATTTTCCTTGCCTTTGTGTACATGATTTTTTGGTGAAGAAAATAGGGCCCCTCCTACATTCTATGGGGAAAACACCTACCTATGACCTCTCTGATAATTATGTGCCAATGGCTCAACCTCAACCATAATTGAAGTAGAAACCCTAGGGTCATGGAATGAAATGGAGGAAATGTGAAGTGAAAGGAAGTGTTTTGGAAAATGGAAGAAATGGGAATCTGAAGGGAACATAGGTTAGTGAAAACCCTAGGATTGAGGGAAATTAGGAATTGCATTTCTTTAGGGAATGAGGATATGGAAAAACATAACATTGTAGGGATTCGGTTTGAAATGAGAACTAGGGTTTACTCACTAATAAATGGAGCTTTGAAGACAAAATCTGCAAATATTGAGCCTTAATTGATGGAGTGGGAGGTTGTAAGGGAGTTTTTAACTTTCTGTGCAAACACGCAGCACCTCTGTGCAAACGCGCAGTTCCATTCCTGAACGCGCAGCGCCACTGTAGCACTTTTTTGAAGACCACATTTGGAGGCCTTACTAGTGTCCAAATTGGGCCCAAGATAAATTTTGGAAATATTATCCTATATACTTTCCAAATATACCTTTGGTTTTTTGTTTGGAGTTTATTTTCCTTGTCAAAAGTTTATTTTTCCAAGACTGGTCAAAACGTTATGAATGAGGGTGAAGAAATGCAAAATGCTGGTGCAGGAAACTTTTGGAGCCCTTAATCAACTCCAAATTGAGCTCATGATAGCTCATAGAAAATCTCTTCTAGTCTAGTTATAATTTAACTCATCAAGTAAGTCATTTAGACACTCCAACTATGAGAAAAATTCATTTTCCCAAGGTCACTCCAGAAGTGAATCAAACCTCTTGTAGCACCTGTAGTTTTGACATTTCTCCCAAACCATGGTACTTGTGTAAAAAATGAAGAAGGTTTTTCTTTATTGACCTATTAGGGACAACAACCTTTCTCACTTTTGTTAATTTAATCTCTGTTTGGTCAGAAAAATAGTTTGAAGCGAAACAGGTCATATGAGTGGCAAATGGCTTGATTCATGGAATGATTTCTTAAAAAATGATGGAGACATGATCTTATGAATTGGAATAGCCTCATACTTACTGAGATGACTGAATTATGGATCCTCTACTTATATGCCTCTTTTTCACAGCAAACCCTACCTCAGTGGGAGAGGAAATTAGGGTTTAATGCTTGTGAACAATGATTACTTGGGCACCCTTGGGAAAAGACAACTCCCTTTTACATTTGATGTGTTGGCATGTGGATTTATGAGTTGGAAGCCTTTGGGAGATTTAATACTTATTACATTTGAACTGACTGAAGAAAATCATTATTTTATTTTGGGTCACCTTCACACATTCTGCTGCCCTTTATTGAAAATGAGACAATGCAATGATTTTGACCTAATGAGAAATGAAAGAAACTGACTCAATGAGTGATTTTGACTAAAAGTGAAATGAGAGAAAACTTGTTTTCAGCATGATGAAGACATGGAAGAGGGTCAGTAGGCATATACTTGTGAAGGAAAATGGGACACTTGACAATTTATATAATGACCTAGTGGAATGATTGAAAATTCTTTAGAGTGGGACAACTAATATGCACATGAAAAATGTTTTTTTATCCCTGGTGGAAGTATGCAAATACTGACACTAACATTGGCTCTGATTGGGGATGGTAGCTCCTTGGAGGTGCCAAGAACACCGTATACCAAGTGCATATCCGTTGGGAATGGGGTCAATAGCTAAAAACCAAATTGAATACTGAAAGAAACTTGACTCAATAAAATAAAATGACTCATACTAAAACACAACTGAAAAACTAAAAAAGATGCTCAGAATTGACTTTATTCAAAAAAACCTACACTAATTTATCCATTCATCACTTGATCAAGTGAAATGGAACAACCAATGAAACCATGTAAGCATTCTAGCTACTGTTTTGATTTCTCTGAAAGTGATTGCTTATGAGAAAGAAGAAAGAACTACTAAAAGGAAACTCCCATGAAAACTTGTCAACAGATCGAATCTTGATGAAATTGCAAAGCATGAGCCCATCAAATAACCTCAAGAATGATGCGAAAGGATCTTCATAGGAATACATATTGATTTCCAGCCCATCTAATATGTTACTGCTCTGCTCTAGGTAGTCTTTGTACCTTGGTTTTAAAATTTTCCTAACATCTGTGCTTTCTTTCTTTGATGACTGCAGCAAGTTGACAAAAGGATCCTGAAACTCATGAATGGCTAATTTTTCATGATGATCAACAAAAAAATAAGAATATTATTCATTACTCTCCTGATATGACTGAAAATCTTGGTATGAGCTTTGTAATGAAACACCTGCTGAACAAAACAATGAAGTTGGCTATCAGATCAGGTTTATATCAACACTCTTTTCAGGCTCATAGTTAGCTAATGGAGAATGAATTTTACAGCATATATCATCTAACACATTAGCTATTGGGTCATGAAAAATTTTAAAAGAATGTTGCAACCTATTTTCCATTGTTTCTAATGAGCCTGCATGACTTTCTACAGGTTGCTCATCCTTTGCTTTAGATATATTATGAAAAATTTCCTTTAAAAACTGAAATGCTTCAAAACACAATGGTACAAAATCATCTTGCATCATTTGATCATGTGTTTCAACTTCCAAGCCTCGATCGGAAACCTGACATTCAATGGCATTCGGTGGTTGCGAATCTGGAACTAAGGAGGATTTTATGTCGCAAATGATTTCCTCAACCATTCCAGGAGAAGGCTTCTCATAAACAACTTGCTCAAGAAGTTCATTATCTACCTCAACCTCAACATCAAAACTGAAAGACTGTTGATTTCTAATCTTGGAAAAAATTTATTTCAGAAATTGAAATGAAGAAAAACATAAAGGAAAATATCCTTCACTTATTTTCAAATTTTCTAGACTTTCCTCATCACTATCATAGTTGATATGCATCGGTTGATGACTATTTTCGAGCTGCTGAAACTGAACTTCCTCCCACAAACCAATTTTTGATTACTCTGCAAGATTAGCTTCTATTTGGAAAACATAATCATCATCATACTGATCAAAATTCGGCAAATCATCAATATAAGTAATGTCACCAATCATACACATTAGATTATCAGATTGTTTCTCCTCTGATTTATGTACAAATCCATTTTATGATCTATGGTGGCTGGGATTAGCAGGAAAATATTTTTCTGGGATAAGTGGGTCACGATGATCTTGAACGGAAAATGCATCTCTCGTGGTGATATTTTTCATTATTTCCTCTATTGTATTTACCAAAATGTCGAGATTTACCTCTGAAGATGTTAGGTGCTCTGCAATTTTCTTCTTCTCTTATTCCTTCAGCTTTGCCCTTCTGATCAATAGATTAGCCTCTACATCTACTGCACTGTTCTGCATCTCTTCAAGCCTTGCAAGGTTCCGATCAAAGGCATCCGGGTAATGTAAAAGAGTTGAGCCAGGAGGAGGTCTTATATCAACAGGTATCAAATAATAGACTTGATTGAATCTGGCAGAAAACTATTGTACTGTCTCCCCTAGTTGTCTTTTCAATTGATCATACTTTTCTAGAATCATTTTAGGGTTTTTTTTACCACCCACCTATCAAAGAAAATTTTGACAAACTGCAAGAAATCTGAGATGCTCGCGGCAGGAAAGTTTTTGAACCAACTCTTGACTTTGCCTTGCAAAGAAAGAGAAAATAGCCTGATATTGACATCCTCTGTCAACTTAAAAAAGGTCTAGGAAAGTCTCAAAATTATTCATATGTCTCTCAACAATGATGTTTTCATATTCACCATCAAACCTCAGCAGATATAGGTAATGATTTTCAGGGAAATCATGGAGTATAGGAGGCAAGATGAGTGGTTTGTATCGATCTGGAATTTTACAAGGTGTATGAGTATGTACAAAAGCTGTATGATTAGTCTTTATCTCTTTAGGCTTATCAATTTGAAGATGGTCATCATAAGATTCAAAAAAATGATGTGGACCAATATCAAAGGAAAACTCAGTATTTACACTTTTCAAATATGTAGAATCAATATTTTGATCATCTTTATCATAAAACAAACTCCAGAAAACTTTCAGGATAGTTTCAGGAAAAGAAAAGAAGTAATTTACAAGAAATCAGATTATATCTTGAATACATTTCCACTTTGAATACCTAACCTTTGTGCAAGATCCTTCCATTTTCTTGCTGGCAAGGTCGATACTCCGGTGGAGTCTTTACATCAAGTTGGAGTCACCAAGTGAAGAGTTCACCCTTCATATGCATCTGATTGTTGTCCACCATTAGCAATCAGATCTAAACTTTATCATTTTTTCCCAGGGAAGATATGATCTTTTGCTTCGCCAACGAAGTCGCCAAAATTTTATCACTCGAATTGAACCTCAGGCTGAAGAAGGAAATTTCGAGGTAACCTCAAACCATGCTTAGCAAAGTAGCTAGCCCTAGTAGGCTAGGAGAGGGCTCTCTCCATATAGATCACAGTCAAGATGACTGAGGAAATAATATATTATTCTAAGTATAGTAGCTCAGGGTTTTTTATTTTGATTGTGTATTGTTTTGCTAGATCAAGAGGAGTCAAACAACTAGGGCAAGGAAATTAGGTCAAAATTTGCAGGGTGTTCTATGGGGCAAGGTCGGTAAAATGTTTAGCACTTTATGGTTTTTATGATGGGATGGTTAAGACAAGTGAGGAGCTAGAAAGAGCATGGTGAATTCATGATTTCTTTCTAAACTAAAGAAATTACAAATTATCAATGTTTACCCAAAACATAGCATATAAATTATGGATTCTGTTCATCTAACTTGAAAACATTCATTTAATAGAAATGAAATGATTGATGAAGTAACAAAACATTCTAAAATATGAGCACAAAGAAGAAACTAAAACTAAACACCATACCACATGGATCCCATAAAAATAGCTGCAAATTTTATTAATATCTAGGCCAAAACTAATACAAAAATATGTCTCTTGAGATTCCAAAGCTCCAAGTGAATCCAACCATTACAATGACTGAATAAATACATCATATAGACCTCAAAACCAGTCTTCCTAGCCTCAGGGAGTCGAATCCATGAGATAGGGAGTAGTTTCACCTACTCCCAAACAAGAAATTAAAGACTAGGAAGACCCAACAATTTGCCACTAAAAGAGAGGAAACTGATTTATTTGACCTCTAGAGGACTTATCTGATGTATCTACCCTATATAACACTAAAAACATGAAATTTACATTTATCTTGCCCTTTTACAGCATTAATTTCTCATTCCCAAGATAAAAATTCAAAAAGTCAAAATTTTGCTGAAGATGATGAAAATTGCATTTTCGTGGCAAACGCGCAGCGCCATGACAGGAAAAATAGCCACTTTTGCAAGAAAATTCGGAGGCCTTCCTAGTGTCCAAATCAACTCCAAGATAGCTCGTTGGAAATATTTTTGAGTCTAGTTTCCAAATATGTCTCCATTTTCCGAAATGGTGCCTATCTTCCCTGTCAAAAAGTGAATCTCCTGAGACTAGTAAAAGCGCAGCGCCAAGGTTAAAAAGGAGGTAGAAACATGAAAATTTGGTGGTTTTTTGCACTTTTGAGGGACCATTTCTCCTCCAAATTTTCAAAAACTTGGTGGGGTTGATTTCTTCATCATTTTGAACATGATGGTGGTGGTCATTTTTCCATTGGAGGCTCCAAAAAAAGTGCAATGTAAAGGGCGCTGCATTTTTGGTAGATTTTATGTGTGCCAAAATTGCTCAAGAAAGCAAAAATGCACTAAAGTGAAAAATGTGCCAAAAAATTGCCAAAATTTTAAGGTTACGTACTGATCAAGGGCTTGAGGCATGAAGATAAACCTCATCAAGTATGCCTAACTTCTCCTTCTCCTTTTGCTCGGTCAAACCTTGAATTTTTGCATGGGCTCGTTTGAGCTTGGCCCTTGCAATTTTGTTCCTCATGGCATAGTGCTTTTCCATTTTCATCTGAATATCATTGTATTTTTTAGCCTTGAAAAGAGCTGCTCCAAGTGGTGGTTGACTCTCTCAAGCCATGCTTCTTTGTTCTTTGATGCATCTTACCTCATCAATGGTGTGCTTGATCTTCAATTGTTGATTCTCTTGTTTGAGAAAGTTAATGAAAAACTTGGACCTTTCAAGATTAGTTTGGATTTTTCTGATCTTGGCTTCTTTCTCTCGGATGATCAAGGAAATATCATCATCAATTGTGTCTAAGTTTACAAGTTTCAAAACCTGCCTCTTTCTCATGGAGGCCTTCCTTTTCATGTATGGCCACCTCTGCCATATTTTCCTTGCCTTTGTGTACCTGCTTTGTTGGTGAAGAAAACAGGGCCCCTCCCAAATTCTATGGGGAAAACACCTGCCTATAAAATCTTTGATAATTATGTGCCAATGGCTCGACCTCAGCCATAATTGAAGTAGAAACCCTAGGGTGATGGAATGAAATGGAGGAAATTTGAAGTGAAAGGAAGTGTTTTGGAAAATGGAAGGAATGGGAATGTCAAGGGAACCTAGGTTAGTGAAAACCCTAGTATTGAGGGATATTAGGAATGGTATTGCTTTAGCGAATGAGGATATGGAAAAATATAACATTGTAGGGACTAGGTTTGAAATGAGAACTAGGGTTTCTTCCTTAGGAAAAGTTTTAAATGATTATAAGGCACAATATAAATTAATGAGATGATGCTAGGGTTTACTCAATGATAAATGGAGATTTGAAGACAAACTCTGCAAATATTGAGCCTTAATTGATGGAGTGGGAGGTTGTAAGAGAGTTTTTAACATTCTGGGAAAACGCGCAGCGCCCTCTTCCAAATCCGCAGCGCCATTCCTGAACGCGCAACGCCACTGCAACACCTTTTTGCATACCATATTTTGAGGCCTTCCTTGTGTCCAAATTGGGCCCAGGATAGCGTGTTGGAAATCGTATGTTGTCTAATTTCCAAATATACCATTGGTTTTCTATTTGGAGTTCATTTTCCTTGTCAAAAGTTGATTTTCCCAAGACTGGTCAAAAAGTGTTGAATGAGGGTGTAGAAATGCAAAGTGTTGGTGCAAGAAACTTTTGGAGGCCTTTCTCAACTCCAAATTGAGCTCATGATAGCTCATAGAAAATCTCTTCCAGTCTAGTTATAATTTTACTCATCAAGTAAGTCATTTAGAAACTTCAACAATGAGAAAAAATTATTTTCCCACGGTCACTCTAAAAGTGCATAAAACCTCTTGTAGCACCTGTATTTTTTACATTTCTCCAAAACCATGATACCTGTGTAAAAAATGAAGGAGGTTTTTCTTTATTGACCTATTAGGGACAAAAATCTCTCCTAATGTTGTTAATTTCATCTTTTTTTTGTCAAAAACATTGTTTGAAGCGAAACAGGCCATATGAGTGGAAAATGGCCTGATTCTTGGAATGATTTCTTAAAAAAATGATGGAGACATGATCATGAGTTGGAATGGCCTCATACTTACTGAGATGACCTACCTTATGGCTCCTTTTCACATATGCCTCTTTTCCACAGTAAACCCTAGCTCAATGGGAGATGAAATTAGGGTTTAATGCTTGTGAACAATGATGACTTGGGCACCCTTGGGAAAAGACAACTCCCTTTGACATTTGATGTGTTGGAATGTGGATTTCTGAGTTGGCAGCCTTTGGGAGACTAAATACTTATTACATTTGAACTAACTGAAGCAAATCATGAGTTTATTATGGGTCACCTTTACACCTTCTACTGCCCTTTATTGAAAATGAGACAATGCAATGATTTTGACCTAATGAAACCCTAGTGACCTAATGATAAATGAAAGAATCTGACTCAATGAGTTATTTTGACTAAAAGTGAAATGAGAGGATACTTATTTTCAGCATGATAAAGACATGGAAGAGGGTCAGCAGGCATATACTTGTGAAGGAAAATGGGACACTTGACAAGGACAACCACCAGTGGAATAATTTTATATCGTGACCTAGTGGAATGATTGAAAATTCTTTACAGTTGGACACCTAAGATGCACATGAAAAATGTGTTTTGATCCCTGGTGGAAGTATGCAAATATTAACACTAACAGGAAGCATAAGCAATAAACCCTCCATCTTGCATCAAGACTGCCCCTAATCCTTCTCCTGATGCATCTGTGCACACACAAAAGTCTTTACCCATATCGGGGACTGTTTGGTCTAAAATGCGAATTCAAATTAGAGTTTAATTTACTATCAATCCGGGTAAGTAAACTTCAAGGATCATCCAAAATATATGGACTTAGAGACAAACTAAACTAAGCTAGCTGAAGAAATGCCAAAGCTCCCTTACAGGAGGTCTTTCATTAGTATTTCTAATCATCTTAATCAACAAACTATTTAAACTAATGAAATTAAAGCACTTAAACCTAATTCTGATTGATTGCGTGAAATGTTAAAGCTCTCTTACAAGGGACTATTCATTTATATCTCAAGCATATAAATCAGAAACTTAAACTAATGAAATCAAACATTAAATAACAAATCAGATTCATTGAAGGAAACATTAATACTTTCCTGTGAAAGTTCATTCATTAATATTTCAAACATATGAACCTAATAATTTAATCTAATGAAATTCACAAACAACATAAAATTAAAGCTTACTAAAATAAAAGTGTACTTGCTAGGCAATGGGGATCCTACCAAGGATTCACAAGCACACAAAAAGAAAATTCAAATGTAGAGGATCAAAGAATCTCCGTCTTATTCATCATTAATTGCAAATTGCAATTGCAACCATTACAATGATTCTCCAAATCTAACTTCTCACTACCAAACTATAAGATACTAATATTACAAAATGAAGACTAAGATTCAAGATTAAGATTACAAATGAAGGAGATAACACTCCTATTTATACAAAAGCTATGATAACAAAATCATAAATGTAAATCCACCATTCCCTCCTTTGACCCACATATTTCTCAACCAATGGTGACACATAACCCTATCCTCCATGATCTTCTCCATGAGGTCCATGATCTCCTCCATGAGGTCCATGATCTCCTCAAATTCGAATTTGATCATAGAGTGCCACATAAAGATGCCTTGGAAGCTTCCTTTGTACCTACACATGTCAACAAACTCATTCTAATTGCTAGGTATAAGTATAAGCATATTATTTTCTAAAGTTTAACCATAAATCCACTTAAAAATGTTAAGAATTAATCAACTTTGTAAAAGCATAGTTATAACCCAATGATGAGGTAAATGTAATGATGTGGAGGTGGAATGAAGGTGACATGAAGGTAATATGGAAGTAATTGTGAAGGCATTGGTGAATAATGGAGTGAGAATAGGGACTATTTTGAGACTAAACATAACCCTAAACTGAAGGTATTGCATGTCCTCATCCAATCTATTACATTACTTTTTTGATACTTGAGCTTTGGCTTAAACTCTGCATGATATCATTTACTGAACTTTTTCAAAGTGTTTTTTAAGAACTACAACTTGGTTGGTTCTTGTATTTCAACCATATTTTGTTTGTTGCATTCAATTTTAATGTATGATCTTTGCATATTGATGATGTGATTTTTATTTCAGAGTGTTTTTGTTGGAATGCATCATGGTTGGTTCTTGTGTGACAACCATGATTGTGTTGGCATCCAATTATCTTTTAAGTGTATAAATTTTCTGAATAATGAAGATTTATCCGCTGAGATTATCCTGGTCACACACTAATTCGAATTCATGCATAACACATAACCTCTTCTACAATTGATCATCAATTTGCGGAAATAGAAACAGTTGCATGCGCACATAAACACAATATGTAATGGGGAAAGATTATAGCTGAAAACCCCCAGCTATTTTTATATTATAATAGAAGAGAACATGTAACAATCTCAGTACAATACTCCTCACAAGTACTCAGTACTGTCTCCAAAATTTACACACAAACTAGCTCAGTTTTGAACAAGTCACAGGTTCAAAACTCATCCACTATTTGGTTCAAAACTCATCCACTATTTGCCTGCCTCTATTGCGAAATCCAAGTTGGTGTGATGAGAGATCCAAGTTAAAATCTCCTTGGCTTCAACTGCGCAATCCTCATGGGCAATCTCCTCCAATGCTTGTGCAAATATCATGCACAACTGATGTCACAACTAATAGCAAACTCACCCTTTCATCTACCTCTTCCACTGGTCTTCACTGAACTGTCCATGCACTGTAGTCAACTAATGTGTTCTTGAGTTGAATAATGAGTTAATAATTAGTGAATTAAATAATATTTAATTCACTTCACTCATCTCTAGTGTATTAGCTAGTTAAACTAAATACAACTAGTTCAACTAAGTTAAACAGAACACAACTCCACCAACTGTCTCATCAATTCCACCAAACTCCGCCACTTGAGTTCTAACTGAATTCAACCATGCATGAGCTCACCAAACCCCTAGGAATAGAATAATTCCTTCTATCAGGTGCATGGGCCACATCCATAGCTCCAACTGAAGTGCTGCAAGAGGATAAACTAAAGTTTATAGTCCAAATATTATTAAGGGCTAATAATATTTGACTGACCTATTTTTAGACAGGCAGTCTAAAAATAGACTTCGACCTGTATGTCTAAAAATAGAGGTCCATCTATTTTTACCAACTCGACCAATCATCCAAGAATAGCATACCGCAACTCCTAGACCATGCTCCATATGTCTAAAAATAGACTTTGCGCCAAAAATAGCTTGCGGGCCCACTTAGTGAAGGCGACTTCATTTCACTAAGCTCCATCATCTTGTTGCATTTTCAACACTCCCTCTCAACAAGATATGGATTATCTGCAACCCCTATCCTGCCTCTGTGGAATTCTAATTTGCTCCTGGTGAGCGCCTTCGTCAAGATGTCAGCATCCTGATCCTCCGTGGGAACATATGAAAGTAACATGATTCTCCGCTGCACACAATCTCTGATATGATGGTACCTGATGTCGATGTGTTTGGATCTATCATGAAATACTGGATTAGCCGAGAGTTTAATGCAACTTTGGTTATCACAATAAATCACAGTAGGCTCCAAGTGCGACCCGAACAATCCGACGAGGATCTTCCTCATCCAAATAGCCTCGCATGCAGCCAAGCTTGCTGCCATGTACTCGCCCGCTCGAATCGAGTGCCACGGATCTCTGCTTCCTGCTATACCAGGAAACTGTTGTCGACCCAATGCTAAAAAATCCTCCAGATGTGCTCTTTCGGTCCGTTGGGCTCCCTGCCCAATCTGCATCAATGAAGCCGCTAAGCTTCGCTC
>CM076582.1:1613251759-1613334637 GCA_034641835.2 Pinus albicaulis
ATACACATTGGGAAACTGGTCCCATTATCCCCAGTCGGACCCACTACACCAAACGGAAAAGGAGCTGCTAACCAAGGTCCGGACCGGGTGGGTATCCCCCTTGTTGTAGACCCGGTTTTCGGGGCTTCAACAGCTTCTAAATCCAGATTTTAGGATTTAGAGGGAAAATTAATGCCCCAACAATTTTGCCCAGTTTTTGGCAGAATTGGCACTCCATTAGTGCTTTTTAGGGCGAAATTGTGGGTTTGGTGCTAGGTTTTGAGGAAAATGTGGAGCGAATAGTGCAGGAACTTGGGGAAGTCATAACTTGATTAGATTTTGGCCAAATTCAATGCAAAAAGAGACTACACATGAATATTTGAGAATTCTGGAGCCGATGGAACAAGTTTCAGAGCTATTTGAACATTTTATACAGATGTAATCACACTTTTGAGCATAATAGAAGAGGTCCAAACCATTGGAAGCTAGAACAAGGAGACGTAGCCCAGGTGGGGTGAAATAATTCATCATTTGCTATTATGTTATTGTTTATGGTGATGTTCATGTCTATTAGAATTTGCTATTAAATGTTTTATTTATGTTAATCTTCTCATGAAATTCACATAAAAACACATAAAAACTCATATTAAACTTTCAATTAACCTCTCAATCCTCAAGCAATTTGTTTATATTCTGAATTAGATCTTAGCACAACAAAAATAATATTCCCATTCAGATCAAGTTGGTATCAGAGCTCTAGGTTTACTTTTGCAAGGAGGATTAATTTGATTTGCAAGTGTTTCAATTCTTATAAGGTTGAAGCTCAAGAGAGGAGAAGGCAAGAATGTGGGTGCAGGTTCTCTAGTTGGAGCAAGGAGGAGGGAAACTTTACCAAACTTTCCACCACAAGATTCAACTATAGTTGCAGTAGAAACTTCAGTAAGCATGTCTCATGAAGGAGGAATTTATAAAATTTCAAAGGATGAGAAGGATTTTAGGAAGGCTTTCTTTGACATGATAGAGATGGTGAAGGTCCTCTATGAAGAGAGGAATACAAGGTTGCAAGGTGAAAGTTCCAGGCCTCCAAGAGAAGAGGGTTCTCCACGAGGAGGAGGTAATGGAAATGGTGATACGCCACCATCTACTCCACCATCATCCTCACCACCATATTCACCTTCATCTTCATTCTCTTCCACTACTACAACCCTTACTCATACTCATCTACCTACCTCAAAAGGAATTGGTAAAAAAACCTTGTTAAAAATTGATATTAAATTTGAGCTGCCTATGTATAATGGTGAAGTGAATGCAAAGAAGCTTGAAAATTGGGTTCATTGGCTGGAGGTCTATTGAATAATTCAAAACCGTCAAGATGATAATACAATGATTCAGATAGCTTCCTTGAGACTGGAGGGTGCAACACTAGTATGGTGGGAAGCCAAGACACAAGATGAGATTAAAAAAAAAAATGTTAATATCTCGCTCTCTTGGTCTAATTTCATTTATGAAATTAAAAGACAATTTTACCCTCTAGCATATATGCAAAAATCCATCATGATTTCACAGATTTTCAGACAACTTAAGGGTCAAAGTGTGCAATATTACACCCAAGATTTTAGGAAAAGAGCTCTTATTTTAGGTGTTGATTTACATTCACAAGACACATTGCTGAAGTATATCAGGAGTTTACATAGCTACTTAAGGCATACTATCCTTATGTTGAATCCCACTAGTCTAGATGAGTGTTGGAGCAGGGTCCCTTGGGGTAAATTTTGGGTAATTTGGTATAAGTTTTGTGGTACGCACTGCTCACAAAGAGTCAAATGGGATTTACGAAGGGTCAAAGTCCCTTAATCATTGTAATGGATTCTAAGGGAAAACCATGAGTCTCAAACCATGGTTTGAGACCATGGTATGTGCACGTCTATATAGTATAATATGTAAGGATTGATTGGAGTAAGAACATTATCTGATCATGCACTGTTTTGATTAACGTTTTGATCTAAGTCTGTGTTGTTTTGGGAAGAAAGGCTCCTGCTGGATCTATGGTGGAGACCTAAGTCCTGGCCGTGTGTGGACTTTGCTAGCTGTGTGAATAGAAGGGTTGAATGCAATGAATTGATAGATATCTTAATAAAGAAGACAATTTTAATGAACCTGGACTCTTATGTGATTGTTGTATTGATTATCTATTATTTTCTTTAAGATCTGTTATGTGTTGTGCATTTACGTTTGTTATTGGTTAATTTATTATGTGCGCGAATATCAGTTGATGTTAGATGAATAGATATGATTGAATTATACTTGATTACTGTGTGAAATATATATTGAAGTATTATCTGATAATATGTGAAAGGGTTTCATCTGTTGATGCACACTTCTATTATATTATCTGTTATAAGTATGCTTAGGGCCACTACATCAAAAACTTCCTCAAGGTGCAGAAACTTGGTTCCAACACCCCCCCATACTACTTTGGGTGAGACTTTTATCTGTGCAAGAAGGTCATTGCTCAAAGGGCTAGTAGTTGGAGGCTTTGTTGGTTGCGCGATAACTATGATCCTGGGTCAGGACACCTCAAGCCAAAAAATGGTTCCCTTGTTGGGAATAAGATCACTATTTTGAGGGAGATTTGACGTTTTGGCATATGATTCAGAACGAATTACATGATTGTATTGATAAGAAGATACTTGAATTTGTGATCAAATAGAAAATAAGCTCTAAATTATATGCTGAATATTGGGTACAAAATTATATCTATACATAAGTCCAGAAAATTTTCTTTACTTCATTTGCGACTGAGTTTCATGAGTTTTTGTCTCAACTCAATGAATTTCAGACCTGCACAAAGGATGACGCGATCACTCAGTAGATTCCAGAGTTAGTACAACAATTAGAGAAGACTAGCAACAAGATCACCCACACGGTAGATCATTGGATCGATCGTGTTCTAGGAGGATTTGTGACTGAATTTGCTATTGATAAATTTGTATCTTATTTTGAGGTGGAAAAAATATTTTTCAAAGGTCCTAAAGGTAATTTCCTGTGCTTTTTGAAGATGTGGCTTAAAATGATATTGTGTGAACAAGGTGTTAGCCACCTATAAAATTTGTCATATCAAATGGTGGCTAAATCATTTTTGAAGCCTTCAAGAAACAAGTTTTATTGCAAAATTGTTAAATCTTGAAGTCTTGTGAAGATGACTTGTCTTTTGATTAATTTTCACTACTGTTTCCCTTTTTAACTCTAAAATTCTGTTGTTTTCCTGAAGAAAAGACTGCTGTAAAAACTCTATTTTCCCCTCATTTTACCCCTCCTTTCACTTCAAATTAACCTCCATTTTTATTCCCCTTTTCCCATAAAATTCCTCTATTTTCCATTATTTCCCTTCTTCCTTTCATTAAATCCCCTTTTATAAGGTTTAAAACTCCTTTTTAAACCTTACCGAAACCCTCAAATTCCTTTGAAAACCATTGAAAATCCATAAAAACCCACTTTTTACATTATGGGTTTAAGCCCCTTTGGCTAAGCCCTAAACCACTTCCCCTCCATGTGATTTGGCGCTGGAACCAAGCGCAAAGGCCGAAAGTGCTTATCGCATCGGAACTTCCGACGAGCGCAAGTCTATTTGTTACGTTAAAACTTTCGATGCCGATTGGCTCCTTTGTATATAAGCCCCGATCCTTTGCTTTCTTTGTGAAACCTAGAGCCTGCAATCAGGCGCTAAAAACATTATATAAACCCTTCCCGATCCTATTTTCCCTTTGTATCTCATAAAAACCCACTTTCCTATGTTTATATTTAAACCCGCCGGTTCATTATTTTTTAACATAAACCAAACGTTGATCTAAAGGCCGATCGATGATCAATAAAGTCTCGCATCAGAGTTTTTTCATCGTGGACATTTGAAAATCCCCCTCCTTGTCCCGATTCCAATTGGCCCCTCTTGTGCATATAAACCCCTGATCCCTCCGCTTTTCTTCATATAACCCGAAGGCCCCGCAATCGGGCGCTAAGCATAATATAAAACCCCTCCCCGATAAAAAATATCCTTTGTATTTCATAAAAATTCAATTTTCTTTTGTTTCAAAGGGTTCCGCCGGTTCACGGTTTAAATGAATCTCGACCGTTGATCTTAAACCAATCAACGATCGGCCAAATCTTGCATCAGAGATTTCATTGGTCGCATTTCAATATTTTATTGCCCTCTCCCGATTGGAAAACCCCCGATGGATTCTCAGCCGTCGATCTATTCCACCAGATCCATATCCGACAGCCCATGTCGATCCAATCATAAGCCCGTTCCCCCGCGTGTGACCTCCTCCAATTCATTTCCCACCGTTAATCTGATCCTCAGATCGACGGCCATCATTCAATCGCTTCAGCACCCTTTCCTCTCTCCTCCCCTGATCGCAAAACCTTCGATTGTATCTAGGCTGTCCATGCACCCAGATCCGATGGTCCAGATTATTCCTCGCCACCTTGGTTAAAATCATAAACCCGCTGTATAAAGTTTGAAATGAAATCTCCACCATTGATCTCTGCAGATCAATGGCCCACACTGATCCTTTCTCCGCCTAATATTTTATTCCATTTAACCCCGAGATTAAATCTCCACCATTAATCTGTTTCAATCCAACGGTCCATAACAAATGCGATAGGCCCAACTCGTTTGGGTCCTACCCATTCCAGATTTTATCTCAGCCGTTCATTCCCTGATCTGACGACTCAGATTTAAACCGCCTTCTCCTGCCCCCACCTCTTTCCGTCCTTGCATCTTATCAATATCGCACTCTCTCACAGCCGTTAGATCTAAGACCCCTGATCTGACGACTGACGCACATTTTCACGTAAATTTATGCCCGAAGGTTAATGATTTTAAATCACGCAATATGGGTGGTTTTGAAATGCCACGTGTCAGGCTCTGACGCATATCGCATTTGAAAAGGTGAAACTACCTATCTGCCTTTTTGCAGCGCGAAACCGCTGGTTTCTTAAGCCGAAACCACCCTCCCCATTTCTATTGCATATCGTCGCGTTTGATCACCGCCATTGATATTTGTAGATCAACGGCTCACATTCAATCTGGCCATTACATTATCGCCCTCCACCATCTTCCAAGGGACTTCGTAGAGCAACCTCTGTCGTTGAACTCCTTGGGCTAATCTGATCTAACGGCCCAGAATCATTTCGAAAACCCAGAATTTCCTTTTAACCTTTTTCTTCAGCTAAAGGGATTTTCACCCTTTTTCCTTTGTATTTCTTCCATTTTTCGATAAAGTGGTCCTTTTACATTATATTACCCTGATCGATCACGACCGTTGATCTCTGCAGTTCAATGGCCCTAACTTGAAACTCCCCACCGTTTCATCAACCGCCTTCCTTTTTCACCTTTGCGTGCAATCCTCGTCGTTGGATGCTTTCATCCAATGACTGCGCTCTAAGCCTAAGCCTCCAAAGCAGTCTGACCCATATACGAAGGATTTTTCTAATTTTTATTTGTTTATGTAGGTTTTAATAGTATTTCAACTATTTTAAAAGAAAAAGAAAAAAAGAAAAAGAAAAAAAAGAAAGTTGAAGGTCGGGGATGACGATCCCCCAGGCCTTTATTTATCAAAGAATATTATTCCACAGGGTTAGACGGCATGTTTCATTAGTCCCTCATGAGCACTGATGCCATTAGGAACCCTTTGCGCACTTGCACATCAACAAGACACAGCAAAATTTAATCAAATAAAGAGTATCAGTGTTAAAAAATAAATTCACAGCAGGGATGAAGAATTGAAGATGGTTTACATAGTTTGAGGGATTACGGCTAAAATCATCAATTAAAAGCCTAATCCACTCAATTAAACACAGTTTAAGGAACAAAAGACAAAATTCAGGCCTAATTGTGCCTAACACACAGATCAGAAGCAGATTAGCCATGTTTTAGGTCAAAACAATAATATCTACCAGACCGGGAATGCCTCCAATGCCACATCAGAGGCTAATTGAATCCTCTCAGCCACCTAAAGCCACCTGTTGCCTCAAAAAATTCAAAAGAGGCTGAGTTATTACCAGAACAGAGGATATTAGCATAAAGACAACTCAACAGTTATTTCAAGCCAAAGAGACTTATTGCAAAATGTCAGCAGAGTTATTACAAAGTTGACACAGAGCCTTAAAGTCAACAAAATCTCCCCAGTGAGCTTAATACTTAATGTAAGCAAATTAATACAGAGAAATATCTATAAATCTTCTCCATTGAGCCCCTCAAAGGCCGAGAAGCATTAAAATGTATTAATTGAGCCTGTAGATCTTTTCTCTCATCCCACCTCCTCATTTTCCTATAAAATCTTATTGAGGAGCTCATTGTAAAGGGTTGGTTGCAGAACTTTGAAATATACTTGTGATCGAAAATTTCTACATGTAAATAGTGTTTAGAGGCTCTTGAAGCTCTGTTTGTAATCAAATAAGTTAGGCTGAGAAGAGAAGATGATTGCTGAACTAAAACATTGGACTTGAAGAATGTAACTGGATTGACATCAATATACAAGCTGATTCTTGGGATCCTGGTCTATATCACTGGTGAAGTACTTCTTTCTGTGTTATTGTTTTCCTTTCATGTATGCCATTTTGTCGATAATTCTCTGATAAAGAATAGCAAGCATAGAGTTAGGATTTACTGTTTACAGTACCCTTCTTTGACTGATAAGCTTTATCTCAATGTTTTCCTCCAAATTGTGTATTTAAGAATGATTCAATACGGTCCAAGCAGTTAGGAATGCTGGCGTTCCATCGTCCTACTATCTAAACTAAACATTGTTCTTGAATGTTATTTTCATTATTTGCTCAGTAAAGATAGACTAGAAAAGTGATGGTTTGCCCTATTTTCTAGCTTCTTTCTCCAAAGGTAGTTTTGAAAGTTTCCCTAAGAGTATGCCGAAAGCAGTTTAGATTTAAAAGTATCTTATCTGATCTTAGGATGCACTTTTTTTTTCTTATCTATTTTCATCCCTTATGAAAGTAATTATGAAGATTACTGGATTGTTTGTCTATTGAGTTAGCTTTAATACGAACTTGTCCAAAGAATTCTATGGTTAGCCCTGTCCTTTGGTTGGTTTTAAACAGTTACTTAAAAGGCTTTTCTTGTTTGGACAGACTGATAAATCCTAGTTGAAATTATTGTCTGTTTCCACCCCTTCAACACTTTTATTGTTTCCATTCCATCATTTAATCTCAAATATCTTGTGATATAGATGACTTGCCCCTTGGACCACTCTTGAAATTGTTGCACAATTAAAGCCCTTTTATGACTCCATAGCCCAATGGACTAAAAACCATCGTCATATCTATCCTATAAGCCAAAACATGTTCTGATTTCTTGCAACTTCACACCTTTGAAAATCTTTCCTTTTAGGACTTTCCACTCAACTAAAAATCATGTTCAACCACCCAAAAACAAACAAAACCCATGCCCTTAATAACTAGCCTAATATCACACATAAAAGCTTTAAAGATAAATCAATCTTTGCACTTATAGAGAGATCCCTCTCTAGATTCAGGAGGGCCAGATCCTAGAATCCCAAAGTGGTTCAAGTGTCCTCTCCACAGTTTTGGTCTCACCAATTTGCTAGAATTACGAGGAGCTAACATTTCTGGCGACTCCGCTGGGGACTAAGTCAATATTCATTCCAAAAAAACCCCTTGAGTACAAGTAGCCCTCTTCAAGCACTACTAAGCAATTGGTAATCATGATAAAACTTGTTTGAATCAGTGACAAACTAAGGAAACCTTAGGATTCTCATAAGAACTTATCAAACCTTGAAGGATCAGCTAGCTTAGCCATAAGAGTAAACTGCCTTTGTCTCATCACCATAGTTAAGTGTTGAAACAGATTTAGGACACTCTTAGACCCCATAGGACTGAGAAATAACTCAGAAAACCCAAAAATATTTCAGATTGGTATTCAATAAACATGGTGGTGGACCATAAAACCTTTTACCTCCAAAAGAGCTAAAAAATTCCACCTAGTGACTCCACAATCCTAAACAGACCTTAAGACTCCACTGGGAAGACCCATTATCATTATAACATCATTCAAACTTAGTTAGAAGGATTTGTTGGGAAAAATACTGAGAAGGGGGGGTGAATCAGTATTTAGAACTTACTCAAAACTTTTTACTTTTCCATTCACTAAAACCCATACGCTACTTTGCTGAAGCCAACTAGCGTATACATGCGGATATCCTTCATAAAACTCGCGTATACACAAAGATCTTATTATGCATTTATTTCTTTACTTAGGTCTATGCATCATTCATTCATCAGATGTTTAGTTAACAGTAAGCATGTGCAGTAATAACAGAATAAACCATCACACATAAGCAACACACATGAACACCAGGATTTTAGGTGGAAACCCAAGTCGGGAGAAAACCACCACTACCGTTGTCTCAGCCTTCAATTTTTTATTATAGAGAAAACTTCTTACAACCATGTATTGGCGCAGACTCATACCAGCACGCAGACACCCACCTGCAGAAGGCTACAACCTTCTCTCGTTTACCAGCCTCTCTTGGAAGGGAGCTACAACCCCCTACTCTCGTTTACCAGCCTCTCCTGGAAGGGAGCTACGACCCCCTGCTCTCTTTTACCAGCCTCACCTGGAAGGGAGCTACAACCCCCTAACTGAAGGCTTCAACCTTCAGCACCTTTGTGGACCACGTTTCATCAATTTTCATACTGGATCCAACCCACACAATTAAGCTCAAGGAACATTCATCAAACCAACAACTTGCTCTATAGCAGTATAATCAATATTCGAACAACCCAGATCATCATTGACAGATAGAAATAAAACAGCAGAACAGATCAGACATTTCACACCACATACTTCAACAAACCCTAAATTACATACGCGCTTTTTCTTAACTGAACCTGCATATATACGCGCTTTCACAAATACCAACCCGTGTATACATCTGCACACATTTCAGAGTTGACTTCAATTCCCATACGCGCTTTCTCTGAATACAACCCGCGTATATACGTGCTTCCTCTGTTACAAACTAGCGTATAGATCTTTAGACATTTTATGGCAGCACAATTCTTCAGAACAGATGCATAGCTCATATTTTACTCTTCACTTCAGAAACATGTTCGCCTCATCTCAGATCTAAACAATCCATAAACAAATCTAGAAAATACAAATACATTTCAGATCTAGATACCCTTCTTCATCATTCTCTTCATAGGTGCATTATGAATTCAGATCTATCATTCAACTGTTACCCTTTCCATTCAGACATACTTCAGAGTGAAGTATCCATTCAAACCCAGACTCATGCACCCACATTGCACAATGAATTTATTCTCCTTAAATAGATCTAGCCTTTAACAATACCATGAGCCAAAACCACACAACTTCCGATGGTATTCCTGGACGGGATCACATAGACAATCCAGCGCTCAATACAATGGGTCAATACCATGGTAGTAACCCCTGGTTTTATTCTTTTAGAGCGCAATTGAGCATACGTGACTTGGCACATACTTTTCCGCGTGCATACGCTACTTCTCCTAAACAAACCCGCATATGCTTTATGTCACACACTTTTCATCATTTTTCTAGCCCTTACTGATATTTATTTCTCTGGTACTTCTGAGCTACTTGTAGAACATCAGATTTACATCATTAATAAACTCATCAAGCATCAAGAACAACTTCATTAAGTAGGTTGCCATCATCTTCATCAAGTGGGTTGCCATCAAGGACAACACTCTGCATCATATTGCCAACAGGATTTAGGATTAAATTTTTCTTGTTTAAAAGATCAGTTAGCCTCTTAAAGATTTTCATATCTGGTTAAACTTTTCTTGTTTAGTTGGGTCTGAAAAAAACAACATAGTGGCTCCTAGAAAGATTCATACTGGAGCCTATCCTAACCCAAACCCTCCTGAGATAGTTGATAACCATGAAAGAATACTTAGGAAGTCTCCTAAGGTTAAATCTTCAACTGTTTTCAGATCACCCTTTAGAGCTAATTCTGTTCCTGAAAACCTTGCAGCTCTACAACAATCACAAGTTGACTTAAGAAATCCATTTAGAACTAGGTTGCTTTATGATTTAGATCAGCTAGATTCAGAGTCTTCACTTTCATCCCCAGAACAAAGTGAACATCCTGGTAGCATAGAAACCACACCACCTAATTTGCATTTCCTTCAAAACTTAGGTGTCTCTCATCCAAGATCAGCTCAACAATCTATTGCTGGTGCATCCACCTCTGTTCCTCATACATCCACTATCCAAACCACTCCACTTCAGCCCACTTTCCCTCTTGTTAATCCACCTCCACATCCTATCATGGCAACATGGTATGCCCCTTAGTCCTCCCTTTACCATTAGTAAATCTTCCACAGGACTATCAATCCAAGATACCATTGTATGATGCCAGTAATGCTACTACTGCTTCAGAACATGTGGATAATATGAATGACTACTTGGATAGAAACGAGATAGATGATGAAACTTTCAAACTTAGACTATTTTCTCAGAGTTTAGGGGGACAAGTAAGAAAATGGTTCAAAGTATTAACCCCTCACAGTATTAAAAATTTCCAAGGCTTCCATAAGATATTCTTAAACAAATGGGAAGTGAGGAAAAACCCTCTCCAAATACTTTCTGACTACAAGAATCTCCAAAGGAACGCTGGGGAAAGTGTACAAGCTTACTGCACTATATTTAATATTGTGTACAATGCCCTTCTCCCAGACTTAAAACCTCCACAAGGCTTGGCTTTAAACAAGTTTCCTGAAGGATTTGATCCTGAGATGGCCTATCAGCTGAGAGAAAGAGATCCTTTAACCCTTGAAGATATGCAAAAAGGGGCTCTTGCTGTGGAAGTTAACTTCATGGAGAAAAGAGCAAGAATGAGGAATGAGAAGAAAGTGTCCTTTATAGAGGAATTTGCACCTTCCACATCTAGCTCAAAGATGGAAAGAATGATGGAGAAGATGATGAAAAATATGAGCATACTTGAGAGAGCACAAGCCAGTCAAAATCAAACAGCTCCTCAAAACAGAAATCAGAACCAAAATTAGAATTTTAGGAGAAACTAGACTCAAGATAGACCAAGGGAGGATGATCAACAGATCACTCCTCCTTTTCATAAAAACTATGTGAGTGAGGTTGAAGAAACAATAGATCAAACAAAAGAAGATGATATAAACATGTTGGGGGTAGATAATGATGACTTTGAAGTTCATTACAATAGAAAACAAGGTCTATACACACCCTATGATGACAAGAGACTAGAAGATGAATATTACTATCAAGAAATGGAAAATGTCATCATAGAAACCACAAAGGAATATGACCTTAGAAGTAAAAAGAATCTGGAAACTCCCAACAACAAAACCTCTGACAATTCTTCACAAAACATCACTGTAAATAAACCCAAGGTTACAAAGCAGAAAGACAAAACAATGGTTGTAAATTCTGATAAAAATAAAGAGAAAGGCACTCAAAGCAATGAAAAATAGAGTGCAAATCTTAGCAGTACTAGTATCTCAGCTAGTACTCCTGTTAAAACAATTTTGACAAATGTAAATAGAGGAAATCAACAAACTGATTTTACTGATAGAGTGGCAGTCAATAAGGCTAAAACTAGCACTACAAAGAATCAGATGCCTTTTAGTTTGGAGCAGGAAATTTCCAAAATAAAAATCTTTGTTCCCCTTACTGAACTAGCTGCCCAAAATGTATATAGATCCCAAATTTTGAAGGCTTTAAACATAGAAGAGAATAATGACACTGTCAATCTTAACGATGACTATCCAGAGCTCATTTCTGGTCCTATGATTGAAGGTAGATATCAAGAGGGACCAGTTCCTCCTTTTTATGTTAGTTTAAATATTCATGACAAAATTTTGCACAACGCTATGCATGATTCAGGGGCCTCTCACAATTTAATGCCCAAAGCTGTAATGGAGAGCCTAGGCCTTGAAATCACCATACCTTATAAAGATCTCTACTCCTTTGACTCAAGAAAAGTGAAATGTTTAGGATTAATCAAAGACCTCTGTGTAAACTTAACACAAATTACAGCCAAATGTTTAGTCATGGATATTGTTGTGGTTGATGTACCCCAAAAATATGGTATGTTGTTATCTAGTTCTTGGGGAGCTAAGTTACAAGGAACTATGCAGATGGACATGACATATGCAACCATCCCTGTTTTCAATCAGACAAGAAGACTTCACAGGGAGTCACATATGCAATACATGGTTACTAGCCAAGAGAGACCACAAAAATCTCCCCTTTATTCTGTAAACACAGGGCTTGATTCATTTATCCATTTTAACGATGAAACATTTAATGAACAAGTGACCTTAACTGAATTAATGGCTGATAGAGAGAAGGAGGAAGACAACACAGAAGTGTCAAAACAATTTTCTAAACCCGAAAACTACAGCAAATGAAACAGAGGTCTAGAGCTAAAAATCATACATCCTTCGCTTGTTAACCTTGAGAGTCAAGAAATCATTCCTCAATACGATGAAAAACCTGAGGAATTAAAACAAATTCAAAAAAGTGCTAATCTCCAAGAACAATCTGAAAGCACTATAGTTGAAGAGCATAGTCACCAAACGAATGAACCTGAAACTAGTCCTCTGTGGAGTATGAACTTCGATGGGTCTTGCACTAGGAGCAATGTTGGTGCAGGCATCTGGATACGTAACACTGAGAACAACCACACGGAAGGCGATTCCTACAGATTAAATTTTCAGTGTTCTAATAACCTAGCGGAATATGAATCCCTTCTTTTAGGCTTACATTTGTTGAAGAAATTAGGAGCCAAGAGAATTAAAGTGCATGGGGATTCAGATTTAATCGTTAGGCAAGTAAATGGGGAATACAACGCTAATCACCCCATACTTAGAGCCTATAGGAATGACATCGTGGATTTATTAAAAACTTTTGAGGAATCACAATTGATCTTTGTCCCAAGACAAAAGAATATCATGGCCCACAGTTTAGCTTTTGCCGCTAGAACATGCTTAACACCATATGAAACCAAAAAATGTATAGCTCAAATTAAATTCAGACCCGCTGTCCCTGATAACAAGAAATATTGGCAAGCGTTTGATGGAGACAAACAAATAGAAGACTTCCTGCAGTCCAGAAATGAATCTGAGCTACCAAGTTCAGATTCAGACTATGAAACAGGCTGCCCTAGTGAATAAAATTTTCTTGATGAAGAAGAAGAGTCTCCAGAGATGGCTGATGTAAATCTGTTGTCTAACAAACTTGAAAATAAAACAGAAATGATTGCAGAGTTAGAAACAGAGGACTTAAAAACTTTGCTGTCTAAAGATCAAAGTTTTCCAAAAGGTATAGACCCTTTAGAAGAGTTGTTTGATTTCAATGACATGGCTAAGAAACTGAAACTGGAGCCTGTAGACACTGAAGTTGAAGAGTGTAATATAGGCAGTGAATTAAAACCGATGATGATCAAACTGTCTAAGACTTTACTAGCTCACATTAAACTCAAACACATAGAGTTGTTTAAAGAATTTTCTGATGTTTTTGCGTGGAGTTATGAGGATCTTAAATCCTATGACACTGAAATAATTCAACACAAGATACCTCTCAAGGAAAACCAAAAGCCATTTAAACAAAAACTGCGTATAATAAACCCTGTTCAGTTACCTTTGGTTGAGAAGGAAATCAAGAAAATGTATGAAGCTGGTATTATTGTCCCTATTAGATATTATGAGTGGGTGTCTAATCTGGTGTCAGTTAGGAAGAAAAAAAGAGAGATTAGGCTTTGTATAGACTTTAGAGACTTAAACAAAGCTTCATTGAAAGACAACTACCCTTTACCCAAAATGGATCATATTTTACAAAGAGTAGTTGGTTCTAAAAGAAATTTCTTTGCTAGATGGCTACTCAGGATGCAATCAGATTTTAGTACATCCTGATGATCAATTAAAGACAGCTTTTACTACACCTTGGGGCACTTTCATGTATGTGAAAATGCCCTTTGGTCTAATGAATGTTGGTGCTATATTCCAGAGAGCCATGGACATTTCATTCTCGGAAGAATTGGGCTACATCATTATTTACCTTGATGATGTCACTGTATTTTCCAAGACAGATGAAGAGCACTTAGAACACTTGAGAAAAGTATTCGAGAAATGCAGAAATTTTGGGATATATTTAAATCCAAAAAAAACATTATTCGGTCTCCAAGAAGGTAAACTTCTTGGGCACATCATTTCAGAAGAGGGGATAAAGATAGACCCAAAAAGGATCGAGGCCATATTGCAAATCACTCATCCTCGAAACATCAAGGAAATCCAATCTTTCATTGGAAATATTAATTTCTTGAGAAGGTTCATACCCAACTTGGCTGAACTCCTTAGAAACATTACAAACATGCTGAAAAAGGAACAAGGAGTTAAATGGACCTTAGAAGCAAAGAAGTCCTTTGAACTGGTGAAACAAGATTAACCAAAACACCAGTTCTAATAAGTCCTAATTTTTCAAAATATTTTTATATTTTTTCATTTGCATCAGAACATACAATAGCTATTGTCCTATTGCAGAAAAATCCACAGGGACAATAGCATCCCATTGCATTCTTTAGCAAGGCGTTGAGAGATGCACCTCTAAAGTATAACATTATGGAAAAACAAGCCTTTGCCTTAGTCAAAGACTTAAAATACTTCAGAGTTTACATTTTGCACTTCCACATCATTGCCTTTGTCCCAAATTCAGTTGTGAAAGACATTCTAACACAGGACCCATATGGTAAGAGAGGTAAATGGATAACTGTGATACTTGAATATGATTTAAAAATCAAGCCCACTAAACTCATTAAAGGCCAAGGTCTAGCTAGATTAATGGTTGAATCAAATTTTGAAGTTCTTAATATTAATATGATAGATGCTTTAGATGAACAAGAGGAATTCTCAACTCCCATTGTTGAAGACCATTTTATGAATTCCTCTTGGTATGTTGATATTCTATATGTTTTTCTTAATTTGAATACACCTCCTGGTTTATAAAAAACAAAGGCAAGGTTTTTAAAGTTAAAAGCTGTAAACTACTGCATTATAGATAAATGTCTTTATTGGAAAAATGCAAGTGGAATATTGCTTAAATATTTTCCTGAGAATGATGCAGAGAAGGTTAAGCACGAGTTCCATGAAGGAGAATGTGGAGACCACTTCTACTGGAAGACATCAGCCAACAAAATCCTTAGAGTCGGTTACTATTGGCCCACCCTCTTTCTAGATGTACATAAAATGATCATTTCTTGTCATAAATGCCAACTTTTTGAAGGAAAAAGAAAGTTGCTACCCTTACCTCTTCATCCAATCACTGTTGAAGCTCCTTTTCAATAGTGGGGACTTGACTTCATAGGAGAGATCCATCCACCATCATCTGCCCAACATAGATGGATTCTCACTGTAGCAGGATACTTCACCAAATGGATGGAATCCATCCCTTCTAGGCAAGCCAATGACTCTGTCATCATAAATTTCATTGAGACTCGTATCCTCTCTATATTTGGTTGTCCTAGGAAGATCATCACTAATAATGCAGCATGATTTGGATCCAAGAAGATGGTTGAATTCTGTCACAAATATCAGATAAATTTGGGTCATTGTACTACTTATTACCCTCAAGGTAATGGGCTGACAGAATCCTCAAACAAGAGTTTGGTGAACATAATCAAGAATTTGCTAGAGGACAATAAGAAGTCTTGGCACACAAATCTAGTTTATGCACTATGGGCTGATAGATTGACACTTAAGAAATCTATTGGAATGCCACCCTACCAGCTTGTGTATGCTACAGATGCAATTTTTCCAACCAGCCTTGGTGTACCAGTTATGAAGTTTCTTCAAGAAGTGCAGTCTGAAGATAATGACATGATCATAAGAATAAATCAGACAATTCACCTTCAGCAAACCAAAGAGGAGGTTTATAACAAAGCATTACAAAAGCAAGAGAGCATCAAGAAGCTTTTTGATAGAAGAACAAAGGCTAGAAATTTCAACATTGGGGACAAAGTGTTAAAGTGGGACTCAAGGAGAGAAGACAAGGGCAAGCATGGGAAATTTGATAACTTATGGCTTGGCCCTTATCTCATTCATTCTTCTATTGGTAATAATGCTTATTTTTTGCAGGAGTTGAATGGAGGTGAACTGTTTGGGGGTCCTGTCAATGGCAGGATGCTCAAACATTATTTCTCTTGATCCTATCATGTTTTGAAGCCTTTTTTATCTGCTTCTCATTAAAAATATTTCATCCATCATTGTATTCAAAATTAGAAAAATCAAAAAATACAAAAACAATAGAAAGAGAAAAGAGGGCAAATTGTAAAAACAAGAAAGGTACAACCCCATACCAAAAAAGAGAAACAAAATTTGAAAGTGTGCAAGCTCAAAAGCCACTCTTAAAAAACACACTTCTAGTTAGTCATATAGCGTAATCATGACTAATTAGTTTTAAATTGACTGCTAATAGGGTAGTGTAATCAGATTTGCAAAACAACTTAATCTTGGCTTATCAGTTAGGTATATTAGGATAGAAGAAAAAGGGTTCAAACAAGCCCAAAATCCGAACCTTAGTTTTCAAAAGAAGAATGACTCTAATCTGTTTTAATTTTGAGTCAAAAGACAGAAGTAAACTGGTTCTGATATGCTCAAAACTTGAACCGGAAGAGAATGTAAGACAGCTCAAAACAAACTCAAAAACAGAGTTGAAGAAAAGAGAAGGCCGTGCTTATAACTTTCAGATCTTAAGCCTTCAACATTTTGATTTAATTTTCTGAAAAATAATTATCTATGTGCAGCTTGTTTTCATGCCATAGATCAACAACAAGTTAGACTGTTTAATCCTGACTTGTATGCTTTTAAATTTCTATTTTAGAAGTTAGAGAATAAAAATCTGTTAGACTGTTTAATCCTAACAGATAGTAGGTTAGGTAGAGAAGCATATGAAATCAATTGTTTAATCTGAGTTCATGGAGAAATAGGAAGTAGACTTAGATTAGTTTTTTGCTTTCAAAAGAATAAAATGTTTGTAAAAGAGTTTTCCAATCCAAGTGCACTCTGAAAGAAGAAAATATGTTAGATCAGTAGGATTGGCTAGGTAGAAAGCTTGTGTTGATGAAGTTCCATTGTTTTTTCATGGTTGCTAACATTTTTAGAGCAAAAGAAGATCATCCAAGTGAATAAAGTTGTAGCCCAATGGATGAGGCACTGATCAGCGCCCCAGAGAATACAAGTCTGAAGTTCTTGATGCCTTCAAGAAGAAACCATCCCCATGTGGAGCCACTGTTAGCCACCTATAAAATTTGTCATATAAAATGGTGGCTAAATCATTTTTGAAGCCTTCAAGAAACAAGTTTTATTGTAAAATTGTTAAATCTTGAATTCTTGTGAAGATGACTTGTCTTTTGATTAATTTTCACTGTTGTTTCCCTTTTTAACTCTGAAATTCTGCTGTTTTCCTGAAGAAAATACTACTGCAAAAACTCTATTTTACCCTCATTTTACCCCTCCTTTCACTTCAAATTAACCTCCATTTTTATTCCATTTTTCCCATAAAATTCCTCTATTTTCCATTATTTCCCTTCTTCCTTTCATTAAATCCCCTTTTATAAGGTTTAAAACTGTTGATCAGTGGTTGTCATTGATGTCAACCCAAGCAGCACCAGGGGCTAACCCAATATTGAATGTGAATTTTGACCTACCAAATTAATATATTCTGGGTCAATAATGATTTCGATGGTTTCTACTTGTCGAGATGTTTCCGTTGATATATGGCACGCCATGTAATTCTTCACGGTTTGAGAGATATTCATGTTTGAAGTTTGTACCCCAGTTAGTGGGCTAAAACCCCATGGGGTTGGGGCATGGGTCATTGAAAAGTCATAATTAATATTTCTTAAGCTCCTAAAATCCCTCCCATGTTCACTTGTTGAAGTCCCTCTCAACTTAAGCATTCATATATATTGTGATCTTCATTTCCTCTTTAGGCAAGGGATTCGGCCATCTGAAATAGGTCATCGTGGAATTTTCGCTCTAACGTTTTTTCTGCGAAGGCTCGGAAGCTAAAATTTTTATGAGGCAAAGCTGAAATCCTCAGGAAGCTGCAGTAAAAATTTTAGATCAATTTTCGCAATATTTTTGGAGATATGATCTTTGGTATTAAGGGTTTTTGCAAGCTCCTGAAATTCATCTCAAAGAAGTGACCTTGGTAAAATCATCATAACTCTCTCTCTGTGTATCAGATTGGAATTTCGTAAAAAGTGGCAGATAGTGCACAGATTTTGGTTTTTTCTCTATCAATTTCAGAGACAAATGAGGAAACAGTGACACGTGGCATGCCATACAAGTGCGCTCTTCTGAAACAGTCCATAATTAGGGCAGTGTGAGAAATTGGGTATAACTCTCTCTTGAAGAATCCAAATTGGGTCAGACCTATGGAATTGGAAATAAAACTAAGAGGACTACTATAGCGCTAAAAATAAGATATTGAAGATCTGAAATAACAGAGATACACCAGATTCAATATCGAGCTCCTAGAAGGCAAAAAAAAAGCTAGATTATGTGTTGTAAAGGGTTGCAAAGGACCAGAATTTCTACGGCAGAAAAGCAAAGCAAGGTGCAGTAGAGGGTAGCATGACAAGAGAAGCATCCAAGGTGCATAACAACAGCAAGAAGTTCATCATATGAAGTCTTCAAGTGGGCAGCACTGCATATAATCATTGTAAAGGTATCATTGTACCTAGTCATTGTAAATACATTATTGTACAAATTGTACTAGTATCTATCTGCCAAGGGTTGAAGAGGCAGCGTTGGGAGGTATAGGATCATCATTAGGTGTTTGTGTCAAAGTTGGAGTTATGGTCTAGTATATCTTCTTCTTCTACATCATTCTATATCATTGTAAAGTGGACCATTTTCCTTGGTACGGGAGTCCATTCATTTTTTATTCTTATATAGGGTGGTAGGGTGGTGCTAGGGTGAGTTGTAGCTCATTGGGTGTTGGGGAATCCGTTCAGTTGACTACTGAAGAATCTCGGGCGTTGGAGCGTCCATCCAGTGGGAGCTGGAGAAGAATGCTTTTCTAGATTCTAGGAAGTTGGAGCTTTATTTTCAATTGGAGTTGAAAATAATTATTAGAAAAGAATTAGGTGGTTTTTGTCCCGGAGTGGGTTTCCACCTTAAAAAATGTGTGCATTTGTGTTCCTCTTGTTTACTGCTATCATAGTACAAACACTGATAATAATTGAAGATTAACTAATGCTCTAATTGAAAGAATTACTGATTCACCCCACCCTCTCAGTATTTCCAACAATTGGTATCAGAGCTTGGTTCCTTCAATAGAAGTTTAACAGTTGGAAGGAGGTCATGAAGCATACTAAGAATGGTGTACCTCTATTCAATGAAAATAATTATGCACTCTGGAAAGGAAGAATGGAGGTGTATCTCTTGGCGCAAGGTTACGAAGTATGGGACACTGTTCAAAATGGATTTACATCAACCACGGATGAACAAGGTAAGAAGAATTTGGTAAATGATGCAAAAACAAAGAATATTATTATCAGTGGACTTATTGAATCTGCTTATCATAAGGTGTTGGGTTGTAAAACCGCCAAAAATGTATGGGACAAGTTTGAGAATATATATGCAGGTGACTCAAATGTCAAAGAAGCAAAGCTTCAAATCTATAGAGCAAAATTTGAGCAACTCAGAATGAAATAAGATTGCAACATTGCTGCATAATTTCAATACGTTGATGAAATAACCAATACTCTGGAAGGATTGGGAGAGCTAGTTGACGAGAAGACTATTATACGGAAGATTCTTAGAACGTTACCAGGGAGATTCAACCCAAAGGTATCGGTCTTAGAATACAATTCAAATCTGGACAAACTCAGCAAAGAGGAATTACATGGAGTTCTCATAGCATATGAAATGAGACTTGATGAAGAAGAGGGTACTTCGCAACTAGAAACTGTGTTTGTTGCGTCTAAGAAAACCAATAAGGATAAAAAACCTTCAATTGAAAAGACATGCACCTGCAAGTGTGAAGAAAAGGGAGATGATGAAGAAGGTATTTCAGACGAAGAATATGGTTACTTCAGGAGAAAACTACAAATTGGTAAGGGACAATTCAAAGGTAAACTTCCATTGATATGTTTCAGCTGTAATGAGGTTGGACATTTTGCGGCAAAATGTCCAAACAAAAGTAATGGCAACTCAAAAAGAAAGAAAGACTTTAAGAAATTCAACAAGCAAGGATCCAAAAGGAACTTTCTCTCTAAAGAAGATAGCTCATCATCCAATGAAGACAATGACAGTGAAGAAGAAGCCAATGAGAGAGTATTGTTTATGGCCAAGCATAATAAACCCAAGCACAATAAACAAGAGGTATCGAACAATGAAGAATAAGGATGGACCATAGACTAATTTTATGAGGAAGCAATCAAGCTTATAAAAGATCTCAAGGTGGAGAAGATCCCTTCCAAAAATCTTGAAAAACAAGTTCAAGGTCTCAAAATTGAAGTTTAAGAACACAAATGCATTGAAGACTCACTTCAAAAGAATTTGGAAGAAAGCAACCAAGAAAGGGAAGAATTAGAAGCTGAAGTAGTCTCGCTGCATGAGGAAGTGAAGAAAGGAAAAACTATCCAAAACTATGCCAAAAAGCAAATCAAGGGCATTGGAAGAACTCATCAACAATCAACGATCTTACAATGACAAAACTAGAATCGGTTACAAAGAAGAAGAAGCAGGACCTTCTACAACAAAATAAAATGAACCTATGAGATTTGACATGCATGTAGACTTCATTGGACAAGATTTGCAAGAACAACCTTAGAAGACAATTCCTCGACGAAAATTTCCATCTAGGTATCAACATATTTTTTATGGCTACTGTTATTCATGTGGAAAATTTGGTCATAAAAATGTAGAATGTGGCACGTACCCTAGGAACGAATACAATTCTAGGAGATCTGTCAAATATGAACCTCCCAGGGCTCAGCGAAACATCAATAGATATGAACATTTAAGAAATAATATTGAATGTTACAAATGTCAAAACTTTGGACACATAGCGGAATGCAGCAGACTTGAAAATTCTCTAGAAGAATCTTCGAATGCACGGAGATGAGCAGATATGGAAGAAAAAGAAGAATGATAATTGTGCTCTCGCTCTCAAGGCTCAAAAGAACAAAGATGTGTGGTATGTTGATAGCGGTTGCTCAACGCATATGACTGGAGATAGAAATAAATTTGTATCTCTGAAAGAGAAGAAGGATGGAACTGTGTCCTTTGGAAATTATGGATCTTCAAATGTTATAGGATCAGGTACTGTCACTCTCGGAAGCAAATATTCTCTACCAAATAATGTTCTATTGGTTGAAAAAATGAATCACAATCTGCTCAATGTTGGACAAATTTTTTATCAAGGACACAAATACTATTCAACTCCATGAAATGTGAAATCGGAAAGCGTGTATTAATTGAAATTGTGGCTACTGACAAAGTCGAACTCCAAATGAAATATGTTGGATAGAAGCAACTAAGAAAACGCATGTCTAATAGCTAAAGAGGATGATACAATAGTGGGTAGCAATGATGATCGACTAGTAAGAATTTGCTACAAAGGTGCAAAGTGATTTAGAGGTTTCTTTGCTTGGTTTCAAATTGAGCATAGATGACTCATATAAGGATGTGGATCAAAGGTTGTACAGATCTATGATTGGTAGTCTTCTATATGAAATAGCCTCTTAGCCAGTTGTTATGCAAGGAGTTGGACAAGTAGAAATATTCCAAGCAGCAACAAAAGAATCACATATTCGTATTCGCCGGCAGGCGGAATGTCTCTCTTGGCAAAAGCTTTGGATTCTCCCAAGTTCTCATTAGATTTTCCTTTTTCGAGAATATAAAGGGGGAGTGGAGGTGTGTACGGGTGGTGCACGGGGACAGTTGTATGTCAACGTGAGTGGAAGTGTGTATAGGTCTGCGGGATGGTTGTGTTTCAGGGGGAGTTACCCTTTGCCATTGATGTCAAAGGGGGAGAGAATGTTGTAGGAAGAGCTGTCATGATCGCAGGGGGAGTACTTGTGTTGCCATCAATGCCAAAGGGGGAGATTGTTGATCGGCGGTTGTCATTGATGTTAACCCAAGCAACACTAGGGGCTAACCCAATATTGCATGGGAATTTTGACCTACCAAATTAATATATTCTGGGTCAATAATTATTTTGATGGTTTCTACTTGTCGAGATGTTTCCGTTGATATATGGCACGCCATGTAATTCTTCACGGTTTGAGAGATATTCATGTTTGAAGTTTGTACCCCAGTTAGTGGGCTAAAACCCAATGGGGTTGGGGCATGGGTCATTGAAAAGTCATAATTAATATTTTTTAAGCTCCTAAAATCCCTCCCACGTTCACTTGTTGAATCCCCTCTCAACCTAATAATTTATATAAATTGTAATCATCATTTCCTCCTTATGAAAGGGATTTCGCCATCTGAAATAGGTCATCGTGGAATTTTCGCTCTCAATTTTTTTCTACGAAGGTTCAGAAGCTGAAATGTTTATGAGGCGAAGCCGAAATCCTGAGGAATGTTTTGTAAAAATTTCAGATCAAGGTGCACAACATTTTTGGAGATATGATCTATGGAAGTCAGGGTTTTTGTAGGCTCCTAAAATTCATCTCAAAGAAGTGACCTTGGTAAAATCGTCATAAATCTCTCTATGAGTATTGGATTCGAATTCCATAAAAAGTGGCAGATAGTGCACATTCTGTACTTTTTTATCTATAAATTTTAGAGCCAAATGAAGAAACAGTGACTTACGTGACATCCTGCGGTACAATTAAACTTCTCTGTTGAAACAATCCATAATTGCGCCAGGTGTGAGAAATTGGGTATAAGTCTCTCTTAAGAAGAATCAAATTGCGTCGGACACCGTGGCATTGGAAAAGAAGACTCGGAGATACAACGAGGCCAAAAATTAGATAATGAAGATCTGAAATAACGAGATACACAAGATTCAATATCGAGCTCTAGAAAGGCAAAAAAAAAGCTAGATCATGTGTTGTCAAGGGTTGCAAAGGACCAGACTTTCTATGGCAGAAAAGCAAAGCAAGGTGCAGCAGAGGGTAGCATAACAAGAGCAGCAACCAAGGTGCATAACAGTAGCAAAAAGTTCATCATATGAAGTCTTCAAGTGGGCAGCACTGCATACAATCATTGTAAAGGTATCATTGTACTTAGTCATTGTAAATACATTATTGTACAAATTGTACTAGTATCTATCTGCCAAGGGTTGAAGAGGCAGCGTTGGGAGGTCTAGGATCATCATTAGGTGTTTGTGTCAAATTTGGGGTTATGGTCTAGTATATCTTCTTCTTCTACATCATTCTATATCATTGTAAAGTGGACCATTTTCCCTGGTACGAGATTCCATTCATTTTTTATTCGTCTATAGGGTGGTAGGGCGGTGCTAGGGTGAGTTGTAGCTCATTGGGTGTTGGGGCATCTGTTTAGTTGACTACTGAAGAATCTCGAGTGTTGGAGCATCCATCCAGTGGGAGCTGGAGAAGAATGCTTTTCTAGATTCTAGGAAGTTGGAGCTTTATTTTCAATTGGAGTTGAAAAGAATTATTAGAAAAGAATTAGGTGGTTTTCATCCCGGAGTGGGTTTCCACCTTAAAAATTGTGTGCATTTGTGTTCCTCTTGTTTTCTGCTATCATTGTACAAACACTGATAATAATTGAAGATTAACTAATGCTCTAATTGAAATAAATACTGATTCGCCCCCCCTCTTAGTATTTCCAACAAAAAATCATTTTTAAACCTTACCAAAACCCTCAAATTCCTTTGAAAACCATTTAAAATCCATAAAAAACCCACTTTTTACATTATGGGTTTAAGCCCCTTTGGCTAAGCCCTAAACCACTTCCCCTCCATGCGACTTGGCGCTGGAACCAAGCGCAAAGGCCGAAAGCACTTATTGCATCGGAACTTCTGATGAGTGCAAGTCTATTTGTTATGTTAAAACTTCCGATGCTGATTGGCTCCTTTGTATATAAGCCCCAATCCTTTGCTTTCTTTGTGAAACCTGGAGCCCGCAATTGGGTGCTAAAAACATTATATAAACCCTTCCCGATCCTATTTTCCCTTTTTATTGCATAAAAACCCACTTTCCTATGTTTATATTTAAACCCGCCGGTTCATTATTTTTTAGCATAAACCAACCATTGATCTAAAGGCCGATCGACGATCAATAAAGTCTCGCATCAGATTTTTTTCATCGGGCGCACTTGAAAAGCCCCCTCCTTGTCCCAATTCCGATTGGCCCCTCTTGTGCATATAAACCCCTGATCCCTCCACTTTTCTTCATATAACCCGAAGGCCCCGCAATCGGGCACTAAGCATAATATAAAACCCCTCCCCGATACAAAATATCCTTTGTATTTCATAAAAAATTGATTTTCTTTTGTTTCAAAGGGTTCCGCCAGTTCACAGTTTAAACGAATCCCGACTGTTGATCTTAAACCAATCAACGATTAGCCAAATCTCGCATCGGAGATTTCATTGGTCACATTTCAATATTTTATTTCCCTCTCCCGATTGGCAAACCATCGATGGATTCTCAGCCATCGATCTGTTCCGCCAGATCCAGATCTGACGACCCACATCGATCTAATCATAAGCCCATTCCCCTGCCTGTGACCTCCTCTGATTCATTTCCCACCATAGATCTGATCCTGAGATCGATTGCCATCATTCAATTACTTCGGCACCCTTTCCTCTCTCCTCCCCCGATCGCAAAACCTATGATTGTATCTGGGCCGTCCATGCATCCAGATCTGACAGTCCATATTATTCCTCGCCACCTTGGTTAAAATCATAAACCTTCTGTAACAAGTTTGAAATGAAATCTCCACCGTTGATCTCTGCAGATCAACGGCCCACACTGATCCTTTCTTCGCCTCATATTTTATTCCATTTAACCCCGAGATTAAATCTCCACCGTTGATCTGTTTCAATCCAATGGTCCATAAAAAACGTGACAGGCCCAACTCCTTTGGGTCCTACCCGTTCCAGATTTCATCTTAGCTGCTCATTCCCTGATCTGACGGCTCAGATTGAAACGGCCTGCTCCTGCCCCCACCTCTTTCCATCCTTGCATCTTATCAATATCACGCTTTCTCACAGCTTTCAGATCTAAGACCCCTGACGTGACGACTGACATGCATTTTTGTGTAAATTTATGCCCAAAGGTTAATGATTTTAAATCACACGATATGGGTGGTTTTGAAATTCCACGTGTCGGGCTCTGACGCATATCGCGTTCGAAAAGGTGAAATTTCCTATCCGCCTTTTTGCAGCGTGAAACCGCTGGTTTCTTAAGCCGAAACCACCCTTTCCATTTCTATTGCATATCGTCGCATTTGATCACTGCCATTGATCTCTGTGGATCAACGAATCACGTTCAATCTAACCATTACATTATCGCCCTCTGCCATCTTCCAAGGGACTTCGTAGATCAACCTCCGCCATTGATCTCCTTGGGCTAATATGATCTAACGGCCCAGAATCATTTCGGAAACCCCGAATTTCCTTTTAACCTTTTTCTTTCGCCAAAGGGATTTTCACCCTTTTTCCTTTGTATTTCTTCCATTTCGCGATAAAGTGGCCCTTCCTGATCGATCACGACCATTGATCTCTGCAGATCAACGACCCTAACTTAAAACTCCCCACCGTTTCATCAACTGCCTTCCTTTTTAACCTCCGCGTGCAATCCTCGCCGTTGGATGCTTTGATCCAACGGCTATGCTCTAAGCCTAAGCCTCCAAAGTAGTCTGACCCATATGCACAGGATTTTTCTAATTTTTATTTGTTTATGCAGGTTTTAATAGTTTTTCAACTATTTAAAAGAAAAGAAAAGAAAATAAAGTTGAAGGTCGGGGATGACGATCCCCCAGGCCTTTATTTATCAAAGAATATTATTGCACAGGGTTTGACGCCATGTTTCATCAGTCCCTCATGAGCACTGATGCCATTAGAAACCCTCTGTGCACCTGCACATCAACAAGACACAACAAAATTTAATCAAATAAAGAGTATCAGTGTTAAAAAATAAATTCACAGCAGGGATGAAGAATTGAAGATGGTTTACATAGTTTGAGGGATTACCGCTAAAATCATCAATTAAAAGCCTAATCCACTCAATTAAACACAGTTTAAGGAACATAAGACAAAATTCAGGCCTAATTATGCCTAACACACAGATCAGAAGCAGATTAGCCATGTTTTAGGTCAAAACAATAATATCTACCAGACCGGGAATGCCTCCAATGCCACATAAGAGGCTAATTGAATCCTCTTAGCCACCTGTTGCCTCAAAACATTCAAAAGAGGCCGAGTTACTACTAGAACAGAGGATATTAGCATAAATACATCTCAACAATTATTTCAAGCCAAAGAGACTTATTGCAAAATATCAGCAAAGTTATTACAAAGTTGACACAGAGCCTTAAAGTCAAAATTATCTCCCCAAGGAGCTTAATACTTAATGTAAGCCAATTAATACAGAGAAATATCTATAAATATTCTCCATTGAGCCCCTCAAAGGCCGAGAAGCATTAAAATGTATTAATTGAGCCTGTAGATATTTTCTCTCGTCCCACCTCCTCATTTTCCTATAAAATCTTATTGAGGAGCTCATTGTAAAGTGTTGGTTGCAGAACTTTGAAATATACTTGTGCTCGAAACTTTCTACATGTAAATAATGTTCATAGGCTCTTGAAGCTCTGTTTGTAATCAAATAAGTTAGGCTGAGAAGAGAAGATGATTGCTGAACTGAAACATTGGACTTGAAGAATGTAACTGGATTGACATCAATATACAAGCTAATTCTTGGGATTCTGGTCTATATCACTGGTGAAGTGCTGCTTTCTGTGTTATTGTTTTCCTTTCATGTATGCCATTTTTTCCATAATTCTCTGATAAAGAAAAAAAGGCATAGAGTTAGGATTTACTGTTTACAGTACCCTTCTCTAACTGATAAGCTTTATCTCAATGCTTTCCTCCAAATTGTGTATTTAAGAATGATTCAATACGGTCCAAGCAGTTAGGAATGTTGGCGTTCCCTCATCCTACTGTCTAAACGAAAAATTGTTCTTGAATGTTATTTTCATTATTTTCTCAGTAAAGATAGACTAGAAAAGTGATGGTTTGCCATGTTTTCTAGCTTCTTTCTCCAAAGGTAGTTTTGAAAGTTTCCCTAAGAGTATGCCGAAAGCAGTTTAGATTTAAAAGTATCTTATCTGATCTTAGGCTGCACTTTTTTTTTCTTGTCTGTTTTCATCCCTTCTGAAACTAATTATGAGGATTACTGGATTGTTTGTCTATTGAGTTAGCTTTAATACAAACTTGTCCAAATAAGTCTATAGTTAGCCCTGTCCTTTGGTTGGTTTTAAACAGTTACTTAAAAGGCTTTTCTTGTTTGGATAGACTGATAAATCCTAGTTGAAATTATTGTATGTTTCCACCCCTTCAACACTTTTATTGTTTCCATTCCACCATTTAATCTCAAAGATCTTGTGATATAGATGACTTGCCCCTTGGACCACTCTTGAAATTGTTGCACAATTAAAGCCCTTTTATGACTCCATAGCCCAATGGACTAAAAACCAGTGTCATATCTGTCCTATCAGCCAAAACTTGTTCTGATTGCTTGCAACTTCACACCTTTGAAACTCTTTCATTTTAGGACTTTCCACTCAACTAAAAGTAATGCTCAACCACCCAAAAACAAACAAAACCCTTGCCCTTAATAACTAGCCTAATATCACACATAAAAGCTTTAAAGATAAATAAATCTTTGCACTTATAGATATATCCCTCTCTGGATTTAGGAGGGTTAGATCCTAGAATCCCAAAGTGGTTCAAGTGTCCTATCTGTAGTTCTGGTCTGACCAATCTGATGGAATTACAAGGAGCTAACACAAGGTACTCTGTGTAGTCATATTGAGTGAATGTCCCGTAGAGGCCCAACTACATGTAGTGGAAGAACTTACCAAGTAGATATAGAAGAAGGGTTTATTTATAGTCCTCTCAAAGGTAAATATGACCGTGACGAAGAATCAGAAACTAGTAGCTATGGTGAGTCTGTGCATTCTCAAGAAGATGCATTGCAAGATCAAAATAGTCTAGGGTCATTGTCCATAGTTCAGATCTCATCCACTCCACTTTCGAATTCATCTCATTTTAATAAGAAACCCACTCCACCTCCACCTCCACCACCAGGCGCTGAGATGGCTACCTCCATGAAGTTACCTGATTTCTGTGGTACTGGGAATGAAGACACGGAGAAATTCTAGTTTGTTACTGATGCGTTGTAGAGAGCATAACGGGTTAATGGCGACCATGTGAAGAAAGCGCAGTTGGCCACTGCTTTTCACGACGACGCGCTGGATTGGTATATAAGACATGTATAGGTGAACCCTGTTGGGGTTCCCATGTTTTGGCCAGATTGGAAAGACCAAAAGATGAGACAACATCAGAACCACTTTCAGACCTCAGGATCTAGCCCTCCTGGGTCCAGAGAGGGATCTCTCTAGTTTGAGCAAAGGTTTATTTCTATGAAGCTCAAGGTTTAAGATGTTAGGCTAGTTATATGCATGGGTTTGTTTATTTGATTGTTTGTTTTTGGTTGCTGGTTATCAGGACAGAAGGTTTCAACGTAAGACCAGGATGAGAAAATAGGGATAAGGCAGAGGTGAAATATTCTAGGAAATATTCAAAACCATTGGGCAATGGAGTCAGGAAAGGATTTGCTTGCTACTCAACAGGCAGGCTTTCAATTGGGCTAGTCATCTGAAACTTAGGATCTTCAAGAGAATTATGATGTGGAGGGTAAGAGGAGAAGAGATAACACAGATTTCAGAGCACAAAATTATAGATCAGCAGGTCGTACAAGGATCCTAGTGGACAGGGCTAACACTAATCCCCAGTGTTCCCAAATCTTCCAACTGAATCTATAACAAGAAACATCTAATAAATGAGTTCATTTAATTCATACATCAGAGAGTAGGCAATAAAATCCACTACACTGGTTAAACCAACTGAAAAAATTCCTTAGATAATACATTCAGAAGAGAAACATAAATGGCAAGGAGAGCAGAAACATAGGGTACCTAACAAGGGTAAATCCTATGCCAATATTCTGATGCAAGCCAGTAGAAACGAAATGAAATGAATGTAAACAAAGAGATAGGAAAACATCACCGCTGCTTCAGATCAGGATCCAAAGAAATGTGCTTGTCATATTAAATAACAATACCAATCAAGTACAATATTGCCAATAGCTGAATACTCAGTCTGAAAACATATCCTTCAACCTATCTTACAATCTTTACACAGAGAATGTGTCTCAAAAGAAACTACTTCTAGTTCTCTGATAACTGATCAAAAACCATTACAATGAGTTCTTCATGAATTTATAGCTCCGGAGGAGCAAAGGAGGTAGGTGGAGAACTAAATGCAGTATTAAACTTCTGAAAAGAAAGAGGGCCGAAGCCCATTCTGTATAAATCCAACACATTAATCTCTGGTGTTTTTTTGGTGGACGAATGATCTTCTTCAGACTATGGATTACTCTGATATGACTCTAATGTGTTCTGAATGCAGTACTGTGCGGTGCTATTGGTGCATAAACAAAAGATAAAGTAATGATAGAGAAGTCTGCCATACTGATGAAATAAATGCTCTGATAGTGTTGGGGCTGTTTCAAGGTAGAAATTTTCTCCAGAACACGGCTTGGATTGAACACTGCATGGGCGCGTTGTCCTTTACGGATGAAAAACATTCTGTTGCTGTAGAAAACCCTGATATGCATTGATTTATGCACGTTTTACTCTCTGAGCACTCCCTGGGTCTTCAATCTGGTGCTTTGCCTTTAAATCCCTGAGCATAAGGCTTAAAATATTCGTTTGCGTGCCTTAGGCTCTCTGCTGCTCCATTTGTACCTTTGACTGTGAAACCTGTGCTTTTAATGGCGCTGGAAAGGTTTTACAGAGTTTGAAACACTGATTTTTTAATGTGTGTCCCGTCTGGGCTCCTTCCCGATCTTTCTTTGTGATCTCAGCCTCTGAAACATGGTCCTTTCTGCATTCTTTGTTGCCGTAACGGAGACTGTGCATCATGGCGGTCATTCACTGTTAATAACCCTGAAAAATACAAAAACTTGTTACAAAATCCACAAATGGGGGTAGTGGATGAGACAGGGACGACGAGGATGGCCATGCAGACTGGTGGGATGACGGAATAGTGCAGAAACATGGTGGAAAATGCGATTTGACAGCGGACGCGGTCTGGTGGACGTGGAAGAGCACAGCAGAAAATTAAACAAAACATATGGAAAATCGACCTTGGAATGAATATATGCAACAGAATGGGCGGGTGTATGGTGGATGCACGTGGGGGTGACGTGGTGATGGTGGAAAAGTCAATAGTGGGCAAACGAATCTGGGTCGTCCAATCTCGGCGGAGATCGACGGCTGAAAATGCATCGGAGGGCGACGGATGGTGGGCCATACCTTGAGTTATCACATGTGCATCTCGATTAACTACCGCGCATCTTCGGCGAGCGATAGCCGTTGGATGGCCTGCCCCAGATCGGACGGTCCACGGCAATATCGCTGGGCATCCGTGTCCGAATAATAACGCGTGATGGACAACGTTAATGCGCGGGGATGGCGGTTTTTAAATCGTACATGGGGACGCGTGTCGCGCGATGTATGGAATCGCTGGGCCATCGGGAAAAACTACCCACCGTACAAAGGCGGTGCGATAGAAACCGCCGGGTTTTTAAACAGTGAAAGCGGGCGGGGAGCACCGGGACGGGCGGATTTCGCACTGTCGGATCTGTACAGATCAATAGTTGAAAACATGCCCGATATGAATGAACTGCAAACCGTCGGATCTGGCAGGTAAATGGACGGTTAAGATGCAGTGAAGGGAGGTGGACGAGTTGCACGGTTCAAGCTGCGGGGGCGGCGATCGCCGTCCATTCTATGAAGATCAACGGCTGCTATTGCCCCCGATACGAAACATGCTAAGCGCTTTTAGTTTTGGCGCCTAGTCATGGTGCAAGGTTACATGGAGAGAAAGGTTACGGGGCTAGCGGAGAAGGAGTTGAGGCCTATTATATGGTTCGAAAGTGGGTTTTTAACCCTTTCTAATGCATTTTGAGGTCTGAGGAGGGTAACGGTAGGGGAAAGAGGGGGATTTAGGCATAATCAAAGGGAATAGAGATGTTTTAGAGGGGATTTCTGGGATGGAAAGGGGAATTAGGGGAAAGGAATGGGAATCCGAGGAAAGGAACAAAGGGGTGAAAATGAAGAAATTTGCAAGGGTAAAAAGGGCAGAATAAAACCTTTAGGAGCCTGATTTTTGGTTAGCAAGGCATATTGATTCAGAACAGCCAAAGGGAACAGTCACAAGGTAGGGAACTTGACAAGGCTGCAAGGATGATGTGTTTTCAAGGGAAATGCATTCCTTGCAGGCTTACAGAACAAACTAGCCCCTTGCTTGCTAGTCAAGAAATTTATAAGGGGCTAACAGTGGCTCCACATGGGGATGGCTTCTTCTTGAAGGAGTCAAGAATTCAGAGAAATAGATCTTTGGAGTAGGCTAGGTGCCTACTGCTTTACACATCTCTTCTTTCTTTGATAAGCTTCCACAATATGAAAACATTACATCAGCAGAAACTTACTCCAACAAACTACCTACCCATACTACAATCCTAGCATTTTCTCTTCTTCCAGGGTGCATTTGAGCTAGCAGATCCTTTACATCTTTTTATTTTTGCAAACAGAAAATAAACCTATTCTAAATCTACCCTTATTGCTCCATGAGACCAGATTAGACTGTTGGTCTCATATGTTTCTCTACCTAATCTAATATCTATTGGGATTAAACTATCCAGCAGATTTCTTCTCTACATTCTACAATAGGAATTGAAAAACAGTCAAGCCAGGATTAGACTGTCTGACTTGCTGTGGGTCCAAGGCATAAAGACAGTTGCACATGGACAAAATTTGCGGAAAACTGAAAGCAGAAATGTGAAGGCTTGAGATCTGAAACTTGAAACATCCTTCTTTCCCTTTGTGACTCAAGATTTGAGCATGTTAGAGTCACTTCTTTTTCATCTCAGCTCTGGTTTTGGGCATGTTAGAGCTGATTCTTCTTTCTTCTTTGTTGGCCTAGACTTTGAGCATGATAGGACCAGCTGCTTTACTTGCTTTGGCTCAGGTTTTGAGTTTATTAGAGCCACTCTTTTTCATATCAGAGGTTCATGTTTTAAGCATGTATGAACCTCTCTTTTTCCTCTATTTTTTGAAGCATTTTCTTTTTCTTGAAAACAAAAGGCTGCAATGGCATGTAAAATGGAAATGGGGACTGAAAACTATAAATTAGAAGAAGTAATGTTTGAGCATCCTGCCATTGACAGGGCCCCCAAACAGTTCAGTGCCATCTAATTCTTGTAAGAAGAAAGCATTGGGACCCACAGTGCCCTGGATGAGGTATGGACCTTGCCACAAACTGTCAAATTTGCTGTGCTTTCCTTTATCCTCTCTTCTCGAATCCCACTTCAGAACCTTATCTCCAACTTTGAAATCAGTAGCTTTGGTTCTTTTGTCAAAAAATTTCTTTATATTCTCCTGAACCTTCACTTCTCTGTTGTAGACCTCTTCCCTTGTTTGTTGAAGATGGATTGTCTGATTTATTCTCCTCACCATGTTGTCTTCTTCTGTTTGGATCTCCTGGATCAGTTTGATCACTGGTATCCCAAGGCTGGTAGGGAATACTGCTTCTGTTCCATAGACAAGTTGAAATGGAGACATGCCAATGGACTTCTTGGTTGTAAGCTTGTCAGCCCACAAAGCATGTACTAGCTTGTTATGCCATGATTTTTTGTTCTCTTCCAACAGCTTCTTGATGATGATCACCAGGCTCTTGTTAGATTATTCAGCTAATCCATTACCTTGAGGGTAATAGGCAGTTGAATGACCAAGTGCTATTTGGTACCTGTGACAAAAATCAACCATCTTTTTGGATCCGAAAGCAGTAGCATTATCAGTGATTATTTTCCTTGGGCAGCCAAACCGAGAGAGAATGTGACTTTCTAGGAAACTAATGATGACTGAATCTGTGGCATTCCTAATGGGCATGGCCTCTATCCACTTCGTGAAATAATCTGTGGCTGTTAGGATCCATTTGTGCTGAGCAGAAGAAGCGGGGTGAATTTCCCCTATGAAATGTAGGCCCCATTGCAGAAAGGGACCTTCAATAGTAATGGGTTGTAGGGGCAAAGGGAGGAGTTTTCTTTTGCCCTCAAAGATCTGAAATTTGTGTCAAGTAACTATCATTTTATGAACATCATTGAAGAGTGTGGGCCAATAATAACCAGCCCTAAGTATTTTTTTTGCAGTGGCTTTCCAACTCAGGTGACCTCCACATTCTCCAGCATGGAATTCTTGTTTAACCCTCTCTGCCTCATTTTCAGGCAAAAATTTTAGCAATAGGCCATTAGGATTCTTCCAGTACAAGTTTTCATTCATAATGCAGTAATTTCTGGTTTTTAGCTTTAGGAATCTGGCCTTGGTCTTTGATAATCTGGGAGGGGCATTGAGGTGTGTAAGCACATACAGAATGTCGGAATACCAAGGAGAGCTCTGAAATTTTTCCTCAACAGTGAGATCAGGCGATTCTTGTTGCTCATCCAAGATATTCATCATGTTAATGTCTAGGGCTTGTAGGTTTGATTCAGCCATTAATTTAGCTAAGCCCTAACCTTTAATCAGTTTGGTGGGTTTTATCTCAAGGTCATACTCTAAGATCACAGCTATCCATTTGCCCCTTTTCCCATCTGGGTCTTGGGACAGTATATCTTTGACTATGATGTTGGGCACATAAGCTACGGTGTGAGAATGCAATATGTACACCCTGAAGTCTTTCAAGGCCTTAATCAGAGCATAGGCCTATTTCTCCATGATGTTGTATTTCAAGGGTGCATCTCTGAGTGCTTTGCTAAAGAAGGCAATTGGTTGTTCCATTCCCTCTGTGTTTTTCTACAGCAAGACTGCAGCCATTGTATGCTCAGAGGCGAATGAAAAGATCAGGAAATCTTTGGAGAAATCTGGGCTGATTAGGACAGGAGCTTGGGTAAGTGCAAGTTTCACTGATTCAAAAGATTGTTTAGCTCCCACAGTCCATTTAACTCCTGCACCTTTCTTCAGCATGTTAGTCATGTTCCTAAGGTGTTCAGCCAGATTTGGAATAAACCTCCTAAGGAAGTTATTCTTCCCAATGAAAGACTGTAATTCCTTGATGTTTCTGGGGTGTGTGATCTGCAGTATTCCCTCAACTCGTTTGGGGTCTATCCTGATTCCCTTTTCGGATATAATGTGGCCAAGGAGTTTACCCTCTTGTAGCCCAAAGACAGTCTTTTTAGGGTTCAGGGACAGACCAAACCTTCTACATTTTTTGAATACTTTTCTCAGATGTTTCAGGTGTTCTTCTTCGGTCTTGGAAAAGACTGTTATGTCATCTAAGTAGATAACAATGAAGTGCCCTATCTCATCTGAAAATTCTATGTCCATCGCTCTTTGGAAGGTGGCTCCAGCGTTCATCAATCCAAAATTCATCTTCACATACATAAAGGTACCCCATGGAGTGGTAAAGGTTGTCTTGAGTTGGTCCTCTGGGATTACTAAGACTTGGTTATATCTGGAGAAACTATCTAGCAGGGAAATCCTCTTAGAACCTACTACCTTCTAAAGAATATGTTCCATTTTAGGCAAAGGGTAATTGTCTTTGAGTGAGGCTATATTAAGATTCCTAAAGTCTATACACAATCTGATTTCCCCTGTTTTCTTCCTCACAGCCACTAAGTTTGATACTCAATCAGAGAACCTCACGGGCACAATTATACCTGCTTCATACATCTTCATGATCTCTTTCTCTACTGCAGGAAATTGTTTATGATTGATTCTACGAAGTTTTTGTCTGAAGGGCTTCTGATTTTCTTTCAAGGGTATCTTATGCTGAATGATATTTGTTTCATAGGCCTTTAAGTCCTCATAGCTCCATGCAAACACATCAATGAATTCCTTGAAAAGGTCAATGTATTTCTTCTTCATGTCTACAGGTAAAGACTTAGCCAGTTTAATCATTTTGGGCTTATCTTCAGTGCCTATGTTGCATTCTTCCACATCAGAGTCTGCATGTTCTATAGTGGGATTTCTTGCCACATCATCAAAGTCAAAAAGGTCCTCTAAGGGTACCAGGCCTCTGGGTATATTCTTATCTTTGGCCTGCAGCAACTCTACCTCTTCACTATCTGCATTTTCACATTTGTTCTGGATTTCCAGTCTGTTCATCTAAAGAGTTTATTTCTATGTTACAAAGTGTTTCTTCCTCATTCGAGGATTCATCACTTAGGAAACTACTGTCAGTTTGGGAGTCTGAATCAGAAAATTCGAACTCATTTCTGCCTACCAGGAAGTCTTCAATATGTTTATCACCTTCGAAGACCTGCCAATATTTTTTGTTGTCTGGCACAACAGGTCCGAATTTGGTCTGAATGATGATCTGTTGGTCACTAGGAGTCTTGGGGTAGGAACTGGCTAGGCAAGCTAATCCATTTGCAATGACATTCTAACCCCTAGGAACGAACACTAACTTGTATTCAACAAACGTTTTCAGTAGATCCATAGTGTCATTCCTATCTGCTCTCAGCCTAGGATGTTTCGTTGTGTATTCACCGTTCACCTGTTTAATAACTAAGTCTAAGTCTCCCCTTACGGCTATCCTACGAGCCCCTATTTTCTTCAATATATTTAGACCCAGGATCAGAGCCTCGTATTCAGCGACATTATTTGTGCATTTGAAATGCAGACTACAGGTGTGGCTCTCAGCATAGTCGTTTTTTGTATTGTGTAACCATACCCCCGCTCCGACAGTTCTCTTGGTGCATGACCCATCAAAGTTCATCACCCACAGGGGTTCACTCTTGGTTTCGGTGTCATTCTTTTCCCTATGGCTGGTTTCGCCATTATGTTGCGTTATAGGGTCTATATTGGGCTGTGGATCGCTTTGTTCCTTGTGAAATGTATGAGTCTCAGGGGTCTGGCCAGATGGTTGTTCAGGCTCTGTTTCTTGTTCACTCGGGGTTAGGTCTCCACCGCATATCCTACAGGTTTCATTGCAATTTTCTTCTTCGTTGTCCTCTAAATCCAGAGCAGCCATTATGTTAAAAAAAATAGCTTCTGCCTCTCCGTTTGTATCTCTGTTTTGGGACTCTGACCCTTCCAAGGATGAATCATTACAAAAGATGAAGGAATCAAGGTCTGTGTGTATAGAATAAACAGGTGAATTTTCTGGTTTTTTGGGGCTACTGACTAGGAATTTCATCTTTGTTTCCCTATACAGTTTTCTAAGTTGGCCAAAGATTGGGATTATGGCATATGAACCATCCATCTCCATTGTACCCTGCAGCTTGGCTCCCCATGATCTTGATAGTAGCATGCCATACTTGGGTGGCACATCTGCCACCACAACATCCATGACCATGCATTTAGCAGGGATTTGAGTTAAGCTCACACACAAGTCTTTGATCAGGCCTAGGCATTTTACTCTGCTAGAGTCGAAAGAGTATAAATATTTGTAGGGTCTGGTTATCTCTAGACCTAGTCTTTCCATAACTACCTTAGGCATTAGGTTGTGGGATGCTCCAGAATCATGCATTGCATTGTGCAGGATCTTGTCATGAATGTTGAGACTGATATAGAAAGGCGGAACTACCCCCTCCTGAAACTTCCTCTCTATCTTAGGACCAAACAAGAGGGCAAGTTGATCATCATTCAAATTGACAGAGTCACCATTCTCACCTAAGTTGAAAGCTCTCAAAATATGGCCTTTATATACATCCTGAGTGGCCAGCTCAGAAAGTGGGACAGAGATTTTAATTCTTGCAATCTCACTTTCCAAATTGAAAGGGGACTGACTCTTTGGCATACTCATCTCTGTTTTATTTGCCACTGTCTTAGTGGCTAAGTCAGTGGGCTGATTTTCGTTATGTACAGTGTTTGTGGCAGTTTCATCAGGAGCACTAATTGTAGTGCTAGTGACGCTAGCTGGTTTACCTTGTGCATTAATGTTTTGGTTGTCTTTTTCTCTATTCTTTCCAGAGCTCTCAACTACTGATTTGTTGGTTTCAGCAATTGCTTTAGAAGTTTTCTCAGGTCTCTTCTTGATGGTAGTCTCAGAAGCTTTGGGTTTAGCAGTTTCTTGACTCTTTTTGCTTCTAAGTTCATATTTCTCTCTGACCTGCATCATGGCATTTTCAAACCCTAACCTATAGTCTTCAGTTTCCAACCATTCCTCCTCCCAACCAGAGGGTGAGGGCTGGTCATCTTCTGAGTAACAGTTATGGATTTAATCTTCCGTTTCAAACATGTTAATCATGTTCCCTTCAGACTCTTCTATGATTCCCTCATCTTCATCAAGAAAATTCTCTTGGAATGGGGGAATAACTTGCTGATCTGATTCTCTTTGTCTGTTGGGAGTGTTATTGTTTCTTCTAAATTTTTGGTTCTGGTTTTGGTTTCTAGTCTAGTTACTGACTGTGACAACCATTTTTTCCATCATTTGTTGTAGCCTTTCCACATTTTTAGACAATTTATCATAATTTTGGTCAGATGTGGAAGCCACATTGTCATCTCTATATGTTACCCTTCTCTCTGATTTCAGTCTTGCTCTTTTTTCAATCAAATTTTCCTCTATGTTCACTGCTCCTTTCTGCATGTCCTCCAGTGTGTTGTATTCCTTATCCCTAAGCTCATAGGCCATGTTGGCATCAAAGCCTTCAGGGTATTTTGCTAGGGCCATGCCTTGTGGAGGTTTCATATGTGGAGGGAGAGCATTATAAATGCTGTTGAACCTTGTTGTGTAATCGTGAACACTCTCTCCTACATTTCTTTTAAGGGTCATATATTCTGCTAGGAGCTGGTGAGGATTCACCCTAGTTTCCCATTTGTTTATAAAATTCTGATATAGAGCTGGGAGGTCATTTATGCTACCTGGAGGTAGGCCTTTAAACCATTTCTTCACATCACCCCCTAAGCTTTGGGCAAATATTCTCATTTTGACTGTATCATCATCTATTTCCATGTAGTCAAATGAATCTTCCATCTTATCTACATGTTGTTGAGCTGTGATGGACTCTTTTGCAGTGAAGTGCAGAATCTTAGACTGATAATCGTTTGGTAAGGGTACTAGAGGCTGGGGTAAAACCAGAGGTGCATACCAAGCTGCCATGATGATGTTTTGATGAGCTAGAGGGGCTTGGGCAACAGGTATATGAATGACAGGGATGTTATGACCAGCAGAGAACTGATGAGAAGACCTAGGGTGACTGAGCCCCAAATTTTGTAAGAAATGTAAATCAGGAGGTGTAGATGGAGGGGTCTGTCTATTCCCAAGGTGTCTACCACCTTGCTGTGGTGAATCAGGAAGCTCAGGGTCTGGCTGGTCCAAGATACTGAATGACCTAGTTCTAGATAAGCTGTTAAGTAGGTCTAGGTCAAGGTGAAAATTTGATAGAGCTGTAAGACCTTCTAGTGCAGAATTAGCTCTATGGATGTGTTTGGAAATAGTTGATCTTTTAAGTGTAGGAGCTACCTTGAGGATGCTCTCTATGTTATCAACTATTTCAGGTGGGGCTGGGTCAGGGTAAGCTCTTGTATGAATGGTTCTAGAAGCCAGAATTTTGTCTCTGACCAAGCAACTTAACCCTACTTGTTACTTCTACTGTGGTTGATGTTGTTATGGGGGTTTGTATCCCAGTGGAGTCTAATGTGAACCAAGATAATCAGCAGGCCTACTAATCACCAGTGGAGTCTTTGAAACGTTTATGGAATATGGAGTCGCCAGGTGGAAGGTTTTAGGATGTTTTTGAGGGGTATACTATCCACCACAGTGCTTATGCGATGTCCCTTTTCAAGGATATCCTAAAAAACAACAAACTCCAAAAAGAGATTGACTAGGAGGGCATTTACCAGATATGTCACCTCTGAAAGAGTGTGAGATCCGGAGGCTACCTGGCCCTTTCCAGACTCTGTCCAAGAGTATGGGAAAACACAAAAAATTGTATAGAGGTTGATGTGAGAATAGGAGTGTTTAAATACCAACCTAACTAGATATTTTAGGTGTTTTGAGTGCCTAGGAATGTTTAAGGTGTAATGCACTCATTCCCCAGCGGAGTCGCCATTATGTTGGGGTTCCCATGTTTTGGCCATATTGGCAAGACCAAAAGATGAGACAACATCAGAACCACTTTCAGACCTCAGGATCTATCCCTCTTGGGTCCAGAGAGGGATCTCTCTAGTTTGAGAAAAGGATTATATCTATGAAGCTCAAGGTTTAAGATGTTAGGCTAGTTATAGGCACGGGTTTGTTTGTTTGATTGTTTGTTTTTGGTTGCTGGTTATCAGGACAAAAGGTTTCAACGTAAGACTAGGATGAGCAAAGAGGGATAAGGCAGAGGTGAAATATTCCAGGAAATATTCAAAACCATTGGGCAATGGAGTCAGGAAAGGATTTTCTTACTACTCAATAGGCAAGCTCTCAATTGGGATAGTCATCTGAAACTTAGGATATTCAAGAGGATTATGATGTGGAGGGTACGAGGAGAAGAGATAACACAAATTTCAGAGCACAAAATTACAGATCATCAGGTCGTACAAGGATCCTAGTGGACAGGGCTAACACTAATCCCCAGTGTTCCCAAATCTTCCAACTGAATCTATAACAAGAAACATCTAAGAACTGAGTTCATTTAATTCATACATCAGAGAGCAAGCAATAACATCCACTACAATAGTTAAGCCAACTGAAAACAGTCCTTAGATAAATCATTCAGAAGAGAAACATAAATGGCAAGGAGAGCAGAAACATAGGGTACCTAACACGGGTAAATCTTATGCCAATATTCTGATGCAAGCCAGTTGAAATGAAATGAAATGAATGTAAACAAAGAGATAGGAAAACATCACCGCTGCTTCAGATCAGGATCCAAAGAAATGTGCTTGTCATATTAAATAATAATACCAATCAAGTACAATATTTCCAATAGCTGAATACTCAGTCTGGAAACATATCCTTCAACCTATCTTACAATCTTTACACAGAGACTGTGTCTCAAAAGAAACTACTTCCAGTTCTCTGATAACTGATCAACAATAATTACAATGAGTTCTTCATGAATTTATAGCTCTGGAGGAGTAGAGGAGGTAGGTGGAGAACTAAATGAGTATTAAACTTTTGAAAAGAAAGAGGGCCGAAGCCCATTCTGTATAAATCCCGTGCATTAATCTCTGGTGTTCTTTTGGTGAAAGAATGATCTTCTTCAGACTGTGGATTACTCTGATATGAATCTAATGTGTTCTGAATGCAGTACTATGCGGTGTTATTGGTGCATAAACAAAAGATAAAGGAATGATAGAGAAGTCTGCCATATTGATGAAATAAATGCTCTGATAGTGCTGGGGTTGTTTCAAGGTAGAAAATATCTCCAGAACACGGCTTGGATTGAACACTGCATGGGCGCGTTGCCCTTTACAAAGGAAAAACATTCTTCTTCTGTAGAAAACCCTGATATGCATTGATTTCTGCGCGGCGTACTCTCTGAGCGCTCCCTGGGTCTTCAATATGGTGCTTTGCCTTTAAATCCCTGAGCATAAGGATTAAAATCTTCGTTTGCGTGCCTTAGGCTCTATGCTGCTCCATTTGTACCTCTGATTGTGAAACCTGTGCTTTTAATGGCGCCGGAAAGGTTTTACAGAGTTTGAAACCCTGATTTTTTAATGTGTGTCCCGTCTGGGCTCCTTCCCGATCTTTCTTTGTGATCTAGGCCTCTGAAACATGGTCCTTTCTGCATTCTTTGTTGCTGTAACGGAGACTGTGCATCATGGAGGTCATTCACTATTAATAACCCTGCAAAACACGAAAACTTGTTACAAAATCCACAAATGGGGGTAGTGGATGAGACAGGGATGACGAGGATGGCCATGCAGATTGGTGGGATGACGGAACAGTGTAGAAACATGGTGGAAAATGTGATTTGACAGCGGACGTGGTTTGGTGGATGTGGGAGAGAATAGCAGAAAATTAAACAAAACATATGGAAAATCGACCTTGGAATGAATATATGCAATAGAATGGGCGGGTGTACGGTGGATGCACGTGGGGGTGACGTGGCGATGGCAGAAAAGTCAACAATGGGCAAACGAATCTGAGCCGTCCGATCTCGGCGGAGATCGACGGCTGAAAATGCATTGGAGGGCGACGGATGGTGGGCCATACCCTGAGTTATCACGTGTGCATCTGGGTTAACTACCGCGCATCTTCGGCGAGCGATAGCCGTTGGATGGCCCGCCCCAGATCGGACGGTCCATGAAAATATCGCTGGGCATCCGTGTCCGAATAATAACGTGCGATGGATGACGTTAACGTGCGAGGACGGCGGTTTTGAAGTCGTACATGGGGACGCATGTCGCGCGATGTATGGAATCACTGGGCCATAAGAAAAAACCGCCCACAGCGCAAAGGAGGTGCGATAGAAACCACAGGGTTTTTGAACAGTGAAAGTGGGCGGGGACCACCGGGACGGGCGGATTCCGTACCGTCGGATCTGTACAGATCAATGGTTGAAAACATGCCCGATATGAATGAACTGCGAACTGTCAGATCTGGCGGGTAAATGGACGGTTAAGATGCGGCAAAGGGAGGTGGACGAGTTGCACGGTGCAAGCTGTGGGGGCGGTGATCGCCGTCCATTCTATGAGGATCAACGGCTGCTATTGCCCCCGATACGAAACATGCTAAGCGCTTTTAGTTTTGGCGCCTGGTCATGGCGCGAGGTTACATGGAGAGAAAGGTTACGGGGCTAGCGGAGAAGGAGCTGAGGCCTATTATATGGTCCGAAAGTGGGTTTTTAACCCTTTTTAATGCATTTTGAGGCCTGAGAAGGGTAACGGTAGGGGAAAGAGGGGGATTTAGGCATAATCAAAGGGAATAGATATGTTTTAGAGGGGATTTCTGGGATGGAAAGGGGAATTAGGGGAAAGGAAGGGGAATCCGAGGAAATGAACAAAGGGGTGAAAATGAAGAAATTTGCAAGGGTACAAAGGGCAGAATAAAACCTTTAGGAGCCTGATGTTTGGTCAGCAAGGCATATTGATTCAGAACAGCCAAAAGGAACAGTCACAAGGTAGGGAACTTAACAAGGCTGCAAGGATGATGTGTTTTCAAGGGAAATGCATTCCTTTCAGGCTTACAGAACAAACTAGCCCCTTGCTTTCTAGTCAAGAAATTTATAAGGGGCTAACAAAACCTAATGCAATTATTCATAATATGAAGGACACAGTAAAAGAAAAATTGAGGAAGCCGAAATCATTCGCTCAATGTGTAACTGAGTTGAAGGAGATTCACTAAGAATTGAACGAATATGTATGGGATGTGGATGAGAGGTTGAAGTGCACTATCAGGGATGAAGTATTTACTATTGATGATACCCAACAAAAAGAATGGTTTATTTCCATGCTTCTACCTCATCTGTGCCAACCCCTGAGTCAATACAATATTTCCACGTAGGTTGAAGCTATCGATATTTCAATGAGACTAGAAGCTGCACCGGTTCCCGTTGCGATCGAAACTCAGAAGATCCAAAGGAAATTTGAAGCGATGCACTGAGAAATTCAGAGTCTACGCAAAGATAGAGGTAAGGAATCATGAGTAGAAGTTTGGTGTATACGCTGTAAAGTCATTGGGCTTCATAAGGATCAGTGTCCTATATTCAATGATTATCTACAAGCTGGAGGACCAATCCCAGTGAAGAATTCAGTTGGACCAAGTGGGACTCCTACAATATGGTGCAAAATTTGTCAAGCTATGGGTATGCACACAAAAACTTACTGTCTGAGGATTGGTAAATGTGTGCCTAAGATGTGTTGTCACTCTGTAATTCTTAAGGTTCAAGATAAAACTATGGAGGGAAACATCAAACCAACTTTGGAATCCAGGACCTAGCCTTCCTGGACTCAGAGAGGGCTCTCTCTGTTAGATATAATTTTTTTTACAGGGGCATTTTAGGCTAGCTATTAGTGCATAGGTTTGTTTGAAGATGTTTGGTTGAGGCAACAGGAAAGGGCCATTGTGCTATGGAGTCACACAAGTGTGAAAAAATTTAGATGGATGAATAACCGAGGTTAGGTGCAACCAGGCAAGCTAGCCATGCCTATGGATCTTAATAGCTTATGAAATGGAATAGAGGAGGAGATTAAGGTTCTACATGAATGCAAAGCATAACATTTCTAAATTATACATTCTATTCTCAGAAGAAAACATAATGAACTGTTTCAAGACTATGCAGGGTACCCTATGGTAAATCCTACACAAAATTTTCTATCTGCAATTAAGAAAAAGAAAATAGTATGAGCAAATAGGAGAATAACAAATTACATGGGAAAATACCTCACCACATAGCATAACACATGAATCTAGAAAACAGCTTAGTCCTTCATTCATCCAACAAAGAGGTCTTACAATAGAATGAATCTTATTACAATGGTTTTTCCATTTTGGGGCCTCCTCTCATACTGCTAATGCATAAAATATTTATAGAAAACTTGAGTTGGCTAATATGTCTATGACAATAATTACATTCAAGCAAAATTGGACAAGTGGAAACACACATGCGATGATGAGACAAGCCTGGCTTCCAACAGTGGCTTTTGGCAGTATGTTATTAATTATAGAGTGGTTAGAAACTGGCTCGAGTAACGCTAAAGAGGCAACAAATCAAGTATTCCTGACATCTGGCCATGCTTCTCAGAAAACCGGCATTGGGTAATTAAGTTTGGTGTAGCATTGACTATCTTTGTTGATTAGTGACTGTGCTAATGTATTCTCTATTTCCCCTTTGGTTTCTGCTATTATATCTCTGCCCCAAAGCCCGACTCGACCTGTTATCTCTGTTTCTTTGTGGCGTTCAGCCCCGCTTTGCCTTTTTCCTCTTTGTCAGAGCTCTGTCTATTATAAGTCCTTTACGTAATTTTTTTAGCCTTTTTTATTCATAAAACAACGTGAAAACTGTAGAATATCTGACCTGAAAACCTTTAAATTTTACTCCTAAACTTTATCACATCCATAGAACCATCGCATTTCAAACATTTTAGAATTTGAGTTATAAGAAACAGTTTCAGTGATGAGATGTGAAGTACGGAGTCGACGTGGCAGGACAGGTGTAACTGGACTGCAACCCGCAGCTTGTAAGTTTTAACATTTAGAAACGGAGTGACGTGGAGGAAGGTGGGACCCGATCTCAACCCGTAGATCGCAAGTTTTAACATTTAACAGCGAACGTAAAATTTAACGGATGCGAAGTGCGATGTGTACCGATTGGAGGATGATGTGGCAAGATGGGGCCCTCAGTGTCAACAAGTTATAAACGTGTTTCAAATGGCTGTGGAGTGAGGGGCAGAGCTGTTGTGGTGGGCCAACCGCTGCATCGCAAGCTAAACCAAATAGATTGCGAGCGTTTCAAAGTTAAGTTGAAACAAATGCGATGCGATACATCGCAAGTCGGTGATCATGGTTTTTAAGTTCTTGTTGCAATGTGAAAGGTTTATAATATGCGATCTACGATGAAGGGTGAAGTGGAGGGATGGTCCCACCTTAATTGCAATCGGGGAATAAGGAAGTGGATGGTAAATGAAATCAATGATATGTGATGGAAAAGGTAAAGTAGCAATATAAAGAAAAAAAGTGGAAAAGGTAAGGCTTATGTTGTAAACCACAACTGATAGTGGGTGGGCGGAGCTATGAAAATAGTATTGCAGACTTTAACATAAAAGGGTTTATAAAGAAATAAGTCCCAAATATTATACATGTGGGTTTTTAGGTTTGAATGGGATTCAGAGCATTTCATAATATAGAGGAAATGAGGGGGGAAAAGAGGGTGAATGAAATGAAATGGAACGAGGGCAGAAATGAAGTTTGATCCCCATCACACCTTATCAGAAACACTTCCATCCCTTTACTAGATGGAAAGACAAATTGATTCCTTTAAAGCTCTTTATAGTCATGAGTTCCCTTTCTTTCTTTGAAAATAAGTGATAGCCATGGAATATTATTTTCAATAAAAAATATAAGCAATAATCAGTCACCTTTTGATACTGTAAATTACAGGACTCTAATATGGCTCCAGTTGGGGATGGAAGCTCCTTTAGGAGGTGTTAATAACACCATAGACTAGTGGCCTGATCCATTGGGCTGATCCGAAATCTACAACTTAATCTGCTACTAAAACTTCTATGGCTGAGCAAGCTCAGTACAAAATCAATAGTCTCTGAAAACTTAAGTCTAGAAAATACTTGTACTGAAAATTGGAAAGCAATATGAAAATAGAACTGGAAAGATGCTCAGATTACTGAGCTTATTTGCACACCTACCTACCCTACTCTACTGAAATTTCTGTTGTTCCAAATGATACAATAATGCCAGTGCATCAAGTCAAGTAGCAGCAAAAACAGATGGACAACTTGAATTTTTGTCAGGACAATCAACAATATAACTTGATTACGCATCCTGATAACCTAAGTTATAATATGTAATGGAAACTACTAATGTATTTGATCTTTATAGAGAATACATGATTGAACACTTGAACTAAAAATAAACTTCATATAATCTGATATAGGATCAATTAAAGAATGATGTATAATAACTGATTCTAGGCCTTCCATGACTATTTGGTCAGTTTAATCCGCAATATTAAACCTTGAAACCTCATCTTCAATCTGGTACTTGAAAGCACAATTGTAATATTCCTTCTTGGAAAATTCAACAATATAGAAAAGTAAAATGCAGTTTCCAGAAAATTACGCTATAAAAATGAGAAACAACACTTGGAACCCTTAGTTTATACAATATAGCTCTCACATACAAAAGGGGATCAGAAACACCTCCCGCTAGCTATGTTAAACATGTCAAACCAGGAGGTAACTCCTCAAATCAGAATGTGTATTAGCTGAAGAATGTACATGCATTTATACATGGAGGTGAGGCTATTAGGATTCATCTCCCAATGACTCTTGGCCTTCCTTATTTCCTAATATTATTTATTATACAATATTACATATCCACACCCAACCCATAGGATTATGTGTCAACATTCCCCCCTTTAATCCGAAGGGATGTTGGTGTGTCCAAGCATTGATTTGAACTTTTCAAACTTTTCTCTTCCAAGTGCTTTGGTGAAGATATCAGCAGTTTTCTCATTTGTGGAACAATGATGTAGATGGATGGTTTTGGCCTGAACATGATGTTGAATTAGATGGTATTTTGTATTGATGTGCTTTGTTCGATGATGGAACTTTGGGTTCTTGGCCAACTTTATTGCAGAAGTGTTGTCGATCATGAGTGGTGTGGAATACATTTGTTTCATCTGCAAATCTTCCAGGATTTTCTGGAGCCACACAATTTCCTTTGTTGCTTCAGCTGCTACTACATATTCTACCTTGGTCATGGAATCTGCTGGAACTGACTGTTTGCGTGATCTCCATGAGACAGCTCCTGATCCAAGAATCATGGTGTAACCTATAGCAGACACCCCTATTTCTTTGTCACCATCAAAGTTTGAATCAGAGTATCCGATCAAGCTGAAGTCACCTACCTGTGTATATTTGAGTCTAAAGTCTTGAGTCCCCTTCAAGTACCTTAGCACTCTTTTTGCAGCAGACCAATGTCCTTCACAAGGTTTTTACATGAACCTTGAGAGGATTCCAACAACAAATGAAATGTCATGTCTGGTGGTGGTCAGGTAGATAAGACTTCCTATAAGCTGTCTATACTTAGTTGCATCCTCAAATTCCTTCCCTTCAATAGATGTGAGCTTCAAGTTTTGTTCCATTGGAGTGGTTAAGGGATTACATTCATCCATGCCAAATTTTTTCAAGAGATCTCCAATGTACTTCTTTTGAGAAATAAATCGAAATTTAGGATGTTGAATTACTTCAATACCCAGATAGTAATGAACATGACCCAAATTAGTCATTTCCAAACCTTTCTTCAATTATTTCTTCATGGATGCAATATAGCTCTCATTTTTCCCTGTTATCAAAAGATCATCTACATATACCACAAGATATACAACTGTTTTTCCAACTTTCTTAACAAACAAAGTTGCATCATCAAGATCAAAATGTTTGAAGTCAAGTTTCAGAAGATGCTTGGTTAATTTGTCATACCAGGCTCGTGGTGCTTGCTTGAGGCCATACAAGGATTTTATAAGCTTGCAAACTTTGTGTTCTTGACCCTTTACAAAAAATCCTTCTGGCTGGGACATACAAACTTTCTCCTTTAGATCTCCATTCAAAAAATCTATTTTTACATCCATCTGATGGAATTTCCATCCATTCTGAGCTGCTAGGGAAAAGAGAGTCTGGATGGTGGTCCATTTTTCCATGGGAGAAAAAGTTTCTTCATAATCGATTCCTTATTTTTGTGCAAAACCTTTTTCCAGAAGCCTGGCCTTGTGCTTGTCAAGTGAGCCATCTGCTTTATACTTGTTCTTGTAGACCCACTTATAACCAATTAGTTTTGTTCCCAAAGGTGGATCAACCAGCTTCCAAGTGCCATTCTTTATCAAGGAATCATACTCCTTCTACATCGCTTCTTTCCATTCATCAAGAGAAGCGGCTTCTTTGAAGGAAGTTGGTTCATGATCTGTAGACAAACTCAATTCACAGTTATAAGCAATATCCATATCAACAGGAGAATCAGAATTATCTACATCACCTTCGATTTGTTGAGTGGAACTTCTTGTTCCCGTTTTTCCAACCTCATCAAGATGAACATTCTCCAGTGTCTTTGTCAGCCATTTGGGAGGACCTTTCTAAGATGGCCCAGGCTGGTCATTTGACTGAGTTGGGATTGATTCAAGATTCAATCTCCCAATTCTGTCAATCACATCATCCAATGTGTCATCTGTGGTTGTTTCTTCATGTGGGGGAGAGAGTGCTTCAGGACATGATTCCACAGTTTGATTCAATATCGGAATCCCCCCTTCAAGATGTGGAATCTGATTATCAAATTCTTGGAAAGACTTTGCATGTGTGAATCTATCCAGGCGATCAAGTTGCTGCTCAACAACCTTGTCACTCTTGGAAGATTCAAGAAATATGACATCTCTTGATATTAAAAACTTCTTATTTGTTTCATCATAGAGACGATATCCTTTGGAGGTATTGGAGTACCCCAAGAAGATACATTTCTACTTCTAGCACCAAGTTTGTTCCTTTGACCCTTGGGTATCAAGGCATAATAGGTGGACCCAAAGACCCTGAAATGCTTTACCGAAGGAATGTGGCCATGCCACATTTCAAAAGGAGTTTTGTTTCTAATTGAACTTGAAGGACACCTATTCTTTATGTAAACAACACATAGAACTGCATCAGCCCAAAACATCAATTTCACATTCTTGAAAAATAACATGGAGCGAACCATATTTAAGATAGTTCTGTTCATTCTTTCAGCTACACCATTCTGTTGGGGATTATATGGCACAGTTGTTTGATGTTTGATTCCATGTTGATGAAGATAATTTTCAAATTCGTTTGAAGTGTATTCTTTTCCATTATCAGTACGTAGAGAGCCAATATGTGTTTGTGCATCATTTTCAATCCATGCATGAAAATTATTGAATGTTTGAAAAGCATCAGACTTATTCTTCAATAAGTAAATCCAACACATTCTGGTGTAGTCATCAATAAATGTCATCATGTATTTATTTCCATTTACAGAAGAAATAGGCATAGGGCCACATGAATCTGAATGAACAAGCTCAATTTTTCTATGTGCTTTGGAGTGTGAGTCATGAAATGGCTGTTTGCTATGCTTTCCTAGAATACAAGCATCACATTCCTTAGGTTTTCTAGGAATTGTAGGCAGTCCATTAACACCATTTTTCTTCAACAAATGAAGGCTTTCATAGTTTAGGTGTCCAAATCTAGCATGCCATAAAAGACTTGATGGGAATGTACCTTCATCATGATGTGAACTGAATGCAAAGTTTTGAGCATGAGCAGATGAACCTTTAAGCTTCAAGAGTCTCCCTTCTTCTATTCCCTCCATGACAAGTGAGTGATATGATGCTTTTCTGACCTCTGCCTTGCCATCAAACAAGTGAATGGAGTGTCCTTGCTGGCGGATTTGGACCAGGGACAACAAGTTTCTCCTCAACTCAGGGAGGTATATAACCTCATGTAGAATATGATCTGGAAGACCAGGCAACTTAAGCCTGACTGTGCCAAGCCCTGATGGCTTGAGTTTGGATTTATCTGCGAAATATACTGCTCCATCAACTTTGTCAGTGAATTCTTCAAAAAAATATTTTCTAAATGTCATGTGACATGTTGCTCTTGAATCTAGCAACCAATTCATCTCTCCATGAAGTAAATGAAACATCAAATAAGTCTTCAGTTACTCCATTGTTACAATGTGCTAGAACATAATGAGCGGATTCGAGTGCTTTACCTTTGTCTTTGTCATTATTTTTACCTTTGTCTTGATTTCTTTGCTTGCTCAATTTTCTCCCAAGGTGTTCGCATTTGGATGCATCATGTCCATCTTTATTGCACCGTGTGCAATGAAGATTGATTTGTCAGATTGTCTGCGCCCCCTTTCTCGTGAAGTTTCTTCTTCCTCTTCCTCTTCGCCACCTCTTCCTCTAGATGAATCTGGAGCATGAATCTTTTCTCTATGTGCCAAGTATGCCGCCTCTTCTGAAGACGAAGGGACTGTCATCTTCCCGAAAGCTTTCTCTCATTCCCTGCAAACTTTTTTCTCAAGTGTATCAAAGGTGATATGCTCAAGGTTCCCACTTGCTTGTAAAGACTCAAGATAATGTGAGTAAGTCGGATATAATGCCTTAACATATGCTATGAGAGGTATGTCCATTTTTACACCAAGTGCTATCAATATCATGCATGATAGATCTAACTTCCGAAGCTAAAGCAAGGGGATCATCATTCTTCATTTCAAGATTGAACAACTTAATCATCAATTGAACAATCTCTAGTTCTGAATGTGAGTCATAGAGTTCTTTTAGCTTGCTCAAGGCATCATAGGCATTTGAGAATGATGAAATATGACGACTCACCTCTTCATTTACGGAAGCTGCAATCAAGGCATAGGCCTTGCAATTATTGTTTTCCCAAATGGCAAGCTCTTTGTCTGAAGTGGGATTTTCTGGTGGATTTCCTTGTCCTTCACAGATTCCTTTCCACAACTCATTAAAAATGAGTGTGTGTTTAATCTTCCGAGACCATTCAAGATAGTTCTCTTTGCCGGAGATAACCACCCCAACAATGGATATGAGAGAATGCATTAGTTTGCTGGAAAAAATTCTTTTGAAGAGGAAACATTCTGCTAGAAAATCTTCAATTCTGGAAATTTGCTCAATTAAAGGGGACAAAAACTCTTGCTAAAAATTGAATTCTGCACCAAAAAAAAATATATCTTTTTTTTTTGTTTGAATAAAAATTGTATTTAAAGTATGGTGGGGGGGGGGTATTATGACTGAGGGGATGCGGTATGAAGGGTGGTATGGAGTGTTAAATGGGACAGAGGGGTGATATTATGGTGGGAGGGTAAATATGATAGCGCGGTAATGAGAAATAGACAAAGAGCGTATTATGTAGACAAAGGACAGAGCGTATGAGCAATCAACGGAGGGTGGTATTATATATGAATGGTATTGAAAGTGGAAGAGGGGGGCGGTATTGAATAATGTAATAAAGAGCGTGGATGACAGTGCGGGTAGGGAGAGAAAGAGGCCGACAGGCCACAAAGAGAATTAATGTGGGAGCGTTGTTATGGTGGGAGGGGCGGACTGTATCAACAGACATCAATAACAACGTTTTATATATATGTCAGCGTTTTATATATAATGGTAGTGGTATATATGGACATAGGGCGGTATTATGGCAGTATCATATATGTAGACAATGATATTAAAACAGAGAGCGTGCAATTGTGAACAACGTATAGATGAACCAGGCCAGCGATAAGGGGTGGATCGGAACGAGTAGAGTGGGTTTAATGTAATATATATAAAAATTGAATTGTGCAGGGAGAATAGTGTATGCATGTAACAATTGTGGAGGGCCGAGAGGTATGGTGAGGTGATGAAATGGAGTGGCGGTATCAAACCAGGAGTCGAGCCAGCGCAGGTAGGGAGGGGAGGTGAGCGATGGGGAAGAGGGGAGATGTGAGGGGCAGGGAGAGATAGCAGATGGTGGGTGAGGGAAATGTGAGGTGCGTTGGGTAGGTGAGGGAGAAGTGAGGGTGAACGCACTGGGTTGGGTAGGTGAGATTTTGAAATTGCAGGACTTTAATAACCGAATTTGTAGGTGTGTGCAGGGGCTGCAATTTGCAGTGTTTCAGGAACTGCAGAATTGCAGAATCTTCAGGAGCTGTAGGAGCTGCAAATGTCAGAGCTGTGCATAAATTGCAGAGATAAAAAAAATGCAGAATAACAGTATATAGCATCAATTTAATGGAGCAGCAAAACTATACAGAAAAACTGACTGAGCAAAGGAATGAGGGAGTTACACCACAGGCAGAAATGCCAATAGTGGGACTGGCTCTGATACCATGTCAAACCAGGAGGTAACTCCTCAAATCAGAATGTGTATTAGCTGAAGAATGTACATGCATTTATACATGGAGGTGAGGCTATTGGGATTAATCTCCCAATGATTCTTGGCCTTCCTTATTTCCTAATATTATTTATTATACAATATTACATATCCACACCCAACCCATAGGATTAGGTGTCAACAAAACAGATCTCCCCAACTTAATATGGCTTAGAAACACCCAAACCCCATGACTTATACCATACAGAAATTATGAAGCATGTAACAGCGTAATTAAATGAGGGTTTCTACAAAAATAAGATATGGAACCACAAATTTGGAATTATATTACTAAAAGAGTTGAGAAAATGGAGATCTAGCCCCTTTTATACAATATGAAAGTAGCACGGTAAGGGTTTCATGAAAGCATGAGTACAAAATGGCAGATCTACAGATCTAGATCTATAATCACATATTCCAATTGCTGCTATGCAAATATATGGCTGAAGAATACAAGAAATGGCTGGAAATCTTCCTCACTAGTCTTCCGGGAGAGGGATTGACCCTTTTCCTAGGAAACTAGCTCAAAATCTGAGGTTTTAACCCTCCCACTGCAGAACCATGAGAAATGATGCAATTTCTGCAAGAGACTGCACTATAGATGTGGGTGAATTCTTGACCCAATGTCTGATAGTGGAAATGTAGCCCAAAATGCTCCTCTCAAGCCCCTTCAACAAGTTTTCCAAGAAAGAGTGTGGAATTCCCTCATGAGAATCCCTTGCAATAAACAATGCTGCAACCCCAACTAAAAAACTGAAGCATGCAAGAAGTCATAAGACCCAAACATTAACAATATTTTGAATGATCTTCATGGCTACCTTCCCTTCATTTTTATTCTTGGTGACCCTTCTTACCCCTGACCCCACTGAGGTTACTTCCTTGCAAAGAGTCCTCCTCCAAAACTGCGTTGTCCCCATTAGATTTAACTCCTCTCTTGGCAGTGCTGTTGATTTGTTCAACATAGATCTAGTCCATGTGCATTCCCCCTTTTCAAACCCAAGGTGGCTTTATTTTTCCTTCCTAAACATATCCCCATTCACATTGGGAATGTTTTATTCCCATTAAAGAGATTTAAGGGCCTCCCTACCCCTTTTATTCTTCTAGACTGCAAAATAGAGTAGCATATAATATTCCAACTAGCAGCAAGCTAATTGGGAATATTACAGTCCTCCCCCCCTCCCCCTAAAGGTTGATTTTACTCAAGAAACAACAAATAAGGATGCTGCAAGGTATTCTCTCCTTCCCAAGTGGCATCCTCATCAGGAAGATTCCTCCATCGAATAAGATATTCTTTGATTACCTTGCTCCTTAGCTGCCTCTCCCGTGTATCCAAGATTTCCTCTAGTTGCAAAACTTGATGGCCTTCATCATTAATAGGGGGAAGATCTAGGTTGGAAACAACATTTTTTCCAATGGCCTTCTTAAGGCATGAGACATGAAAGATGTTATGGATCTTGCTCCCCTTAGGAAGCTCCAGCTCATATGCTACTTCCTCGACACGACAGATGACCCTGTATGGCCCATAGAATCGAGGTTTGAGCTTCTCAGACCCCTTCTCCCTGAGAGTATATTGTCTATAAGGCTGAAGATGAAGATAGACCAAGTCATCTACCTCAAAATGTCTCTCTACCCGACCACGGTCTGCATATATTTTCTGTTGGTTTTGTGCAGTAGCAATGTTGTCCTTGAGGGTCCAGAGTATGTCCTAATTCTCTTGGATCCATTCCTTTGCTCTAGGAGCCTTGGTTGCCCCAAACATAACATCATCAAATGAAAGTGCATCATACCCATAAAGAGCTCGAAATGGAGTCATACCAATGGACATATGGTGAGTTGTGTTGTAGCAGTACTCCCCCAAATGGAGCCAACGTAGGCATGTTCTTTTTTGGCCTGAGACATAGTTCCTCAAGTAGCCTTCCAACCACTTGTTCACTATCTCAGTCTGTCCATCAATTTTTGGGTGATAGCTGGTACTTGGTGTCAATTCAGTACCCACTAATCGGAAAAGTTATTTCCAAAAGGCACCCATGAAGCAACTATCCCAATCACTGACTACGGTCTTTGGAATACCATGGAGTCTAAACACATCTCTGAAGAAGAGCTCAGCCACTTGTGAAGCAGTATATTTTGCAGAAATAGAAAAGAAATGTGAATATTTTTTTAGTCGATCAACAACTACAAATATACAATCCTTACCCTGAACTGTAGGTAGGCCGGTGATGAAGTCCATTGAAATTCTCTCCCACTTTCCATCCGGAATAGGAAGTGGCTGCAATAATCCTACATGATGGGTGTGTTATCCATTGTTTTGTTGGAATACTATGCACTCCTTGATGTGTTGGAGTACATCCTCCTTGAGACCTTTCCATGAGAATCTCTCCCGTATAGCTCGATAAGTCTTGGTGAATTCATGATGCCTTGCAAGTGGGGAATCATGTGATGAATGCAAAATCTTCTCCTTGAGCTTAGAATTCCTAGCCAAGAAGACTTGGTCTTGGTAATAGATGACCTCATCCATCACTCTATACCTCTAATCAGATATCACCCCATCTAGTATCTCACATGCAAATTTGTCTTTGGAATACTCCACCAACAATTGAGCCTTCCAATCTACATCTATGGCCCTTGGGGACAACGTTGTTTGCCTCTTGGATAGAGAATTTGCCACCACATTAATCTTCCCCTTGAAATACTCTATGTCAAAGTCATATGCTTGGATTTTACTTACCCATTTTTGATGTCTCTCCAAAAGCTGCTTCCGCTCAAGAAAAAATCGGAGACGTGATCAGTCTTTACCTAGAATTTATTCCCCACCAAATATTTCCGAAATTTGGCTAAAGCATGCATAATAGCCAACATCTCTTTATTATAAATGGGGTATAGCCTCTCATGTGGCAGCAACTTCTGGCTCTCAAAAGCTATAGGGTGTCCCCCTTGCATCAAAACTGCTCCAATTCCTTCCCCCGATGCATCACATTCCAATACAAAAGGTTGAGTAAAATTTGGCAGGACCAATACCGGGTAGCTACTTATTACCTCTTTGAGCTTATCAAAATATTTCTACACTGTAGGTGTCCATATGAAGGCTCCCTTATTTGTTATATCCATGAGTGGTGCTGCTAGTTGAGAGAACCCTTTTACAAACTTCTGGTAATATGTACATATGCCCACAAACCCCCGAAGCTCTGTGACATTCCTTGGTTGAGGCCAATCTCTGATAGCTCAGATCTTCTCTTCATGGAATCTCACCCCATCCACTCCAATGATGTGGCCTAAGTATAGCATCTCTGTGAGCCCAAACTCACATTTGGAGAGCTTAACATAGAACTGCTGCTCTTTAAGAATGTGTAGTACTGCCTCAATATGCCACAAATGTTCCTCCCATGTGCGGCTGTAAATAAGAATGTCATCAAAGAAGACCAATACAAATTTCATCAAATGACCATAGAAGATGTGGTTCATGCACGATTGGAATGTTGATAGAGCATTGGTTAGACCAAAAGGTATGACCAAAAACCAAAAATTCCCATAGTGACACCTGAACGTGTCTTGGGGATATATTGATCCCTCACCCTAATTTGATGGTACTCGGATCTCAAATCAATCTTGGAGAAGTACTTGGACCCTCTTAGTTCATCCATCAGCTCATCGATCCTGGGAATTTGGTATCTATTCTTCATGGTCTTCTTATTCAAAGCTCTATAATCAATACAAATCCTCAATGTGCCATCCTTCTTCTTTACCAAGACCACTGAAGAGGCAAAAGGACTAGTGCTAGGCTGGATATGTCCAAGAGACAAAAGCTCTTGAATGGAATTTTCAATTTCATCCCTATAGGCTTTGGGGTGCCTATATGGTGTGGTAATCACTGCTTGGATCCCTTGCTCCAACTCAATGGTATGTTCAAATCGTTGGTGAGGAGGCCTCCCAAATGGTATATCTCCAAATACTGTAGAGTATCGATCCAAGAGATATTGTATATCTGGATGTACTAGTGAGTCCTTGCTCCCTGATTCAGACAAACGCAGTTCTACTGCCCATTCTATGTCTCCTCTGCGTAAAACTGCTTCCATCCTATGGGCTGAAACAATCTGAGGTGGATAAGTGTGTATGCCTTGGATTTTCTGATGTTTTCCACTCCCCTTTTCTGTCCATTCCATCTCTAAAGTTTCCCAATCAGTGGTAACCTTCCCCAAAGTGATTAACCCCTGCACTCCCAATATAACATTGGTGTCTAGAATATCAACCACAGAGAAGTGGTCTGTCAATGTGTAGGTTCCCATGGTGATGGATAGTGCTGGAACATATTTGGCACACTAGATGGTTCTAGCCCCCGGAACCAAAACTGAGAAACCCTCAAAGACTTCTATGTGAATGCCCCTCCTTTGCACCAGCTATGTATCAATGAAGTTATGAGTGGCTCCACTGTCTACCAAAACTGATACTCTTTGCCCCATAATAGTGCCCCTAACCCTCAATGTTAGGTACTTGGGAACTCCTCTTAACACTGTAAGAGCTCCTCCCATTGGAGCAAAGGTCTTTACTACATCTTTTGTGGGAGGTACATTGCTGGTCTTTTCCTCCTGATAAGAGAATATCTCAATGTAATGTGCCTTCCCTGCAACACATTGGTGGTTTGGCTCCCATGGTTCTTGATAGGTGAAATAGAGTTTTTTCTTCCTTAGACTCTTTTGATCATTTTCAAGAGGTATCCTCCCTTGATTCTCCTTTGGCCAAGAAGAGATCTTCTATTGGAAAGGTGCTTTGGTCTTGATCAAGGCATGTTGTAAATCCCTAGCCTTCTCCACTGCTTCTTGGAGTGTAGTAGGTCTAGTTGATCTCACCAATACATGCAAAGGTTCAACCATCCCATAAATAAAAATGCATACCCTCTGATCGATAGTGAGGTCTGAAACCATCACTGAAAGCTTCAAATACTCTACCATATAGATTTCTAGATCTCCTATTTTCTTGATCTTGGTTAGCTCAACAAAATGAGCCTCTGGATTCCTTGGATCAAATCTCTCTACTAACCTCCAGGTGAAATATGAATATGAAGTGATATGAGCATGCCCAAGTGTAGATAACCCATGGAACCACTATTCATGATCCTCACCTTCCAAGTGCAGCGCTGCTATTTTGATAGCTTCTATTTTAGAAACTCTGTTAAGTTGGAAATACATGTCCAACTTCCCTACCCAAGCCTTGGCTGTGCATTTGGGTGATCCATCATAAGAGGGAAAAAAGAACCTTCCCAAGCTGCTATGTAGATCTGAGCTCTGCATAAACCCTCCCCTTCTATGGTGATGAAGGGACCTCCTGCCATCCTTGATCCGAAAGAACTCCTGAAAGCTCAAATGCTCTTTGAACCTTCGTGATTGAGATTCATATTCCACAAAATAGCCACCAAGGGTTTCTTCCTTCCACGGTCTTTCTTCCTCACCTTCCTAAAATAGGAATGTGGGCATATTGTAGCATTGTGAAGAAGGTTTTGTGTTTTTTGTACCCAAATATGTGATGTGTCAGAGCTTTCTCCATGGTGAAATCCCCTAGGGGATTCCTTCTGCATCATCTCCTTGACATCTTTGGCAATGTCCTACACAGTTTGAAGAAGATTTTTTGGGATTTATTTTTTTTCCATGGCTATAGATATATTTTCCCCACAAGATGAGCCAAGAACAGAGCTCATATACCACTGTAATATTCCTTCTTGGAAAATTCAACAATATAGACAAGTAAAACGTAGTTTCCAGAAAATTATGCTATAAAAATTAGAAACAGCACTTGGATCCCTTATTTTATACAATATATCTCTCACATACAAAAGGGGATCAAAATCAAACCCCTCTAGCTATGTTAAACATATCTCCCCAACTCAATATGGCTAAGAAACACCCAAACCCCATGACTTATACCATACAGAATTTTTGAAGCATGTAACAAAATAATTAAATGAGAGTTTCTACAAAAATAAGATAGGGAACAACAGATCTGGAATTATATTACTGAAAGAGTTGAGAAATGGAGATCTAGCCCCTTTTATACAATATGAAGATAACACGGCAAAGGTTTCATGAAAGCATGAGTAAAAAATGGAAGATCTACAGATCTAGATCTGGAATCATGCAGTCCAACTGCTGCTCTGCAAATATATGGCTGAAAAATACAAGGAATGGCTAGAAATATTCCTCACTAGTCTTCTGAGAGAGGGATTGACCCTTTTCCTAGGAAACTAGCTCAAAATCAGGGGTTTTAACCCTGCCACTACAACAGCATGAGAAATGACAGATTTTTTGAAAGATACTGCGCTGTAGATGTGGGTGACTGCTTGACCCAATGTCTGATAATGGAAATGTAGCCCAGAATTCTCCTCTCAGGTCCCTTCAACAAGTTCTCCAAGAAAGAGTGTGGAATTCCTGCATGAGAATCCCTTACACTAAATAGTGCTACAACCCTAGCTAAACAACTGAAGCATGCAAGAAGTCATAGGACCCAAACATAGAAAATAGTCTGAATGATCTTCATGGCTGCCTTGCCTTCCTTTTTATTCTTGGTGACCCTTCTCATCCCTGACCCCACTCATTCATGAGGTTACTTCCTTGCAAAGAGTCCTCCTCCAAAACTACGTTGTCCCCACTAGCTCTATCTCCTCTCTGGGTAGTGCTGTTGATTTGGTCAACATATATCTAGTCCATGTGCATTGCCCCCTTTCACACCCAAGGTGGCTTTATTTTTCCTTCCTAAACACATCCCCATTCACATTGGGAATGTTTTATTCATATTAAAGATATTTAAGGGCCTCCCTACCCCTTTTATTCTTCTAGAATGCAAAATAGAGTAACATATAATATTCCAACTAGCAGAAAACTAATTTGGAATATTACAGCAATCATCCTCAATATGTAATTCAAGAGGTAGTACAATTTCCTCTTGCTTAGGGGAAGGGAGACTTTCCAAGAATCCTTTAGGATCTCGGAAATTGTATGATTGAATTTGAGAATTCAAAAGTTCATACCAGTTTCATATCTTTCAACAACTATCTCCAGAATTTTTTTTTTAGATTCAAGATTAAACTTGCTTGACTTAAAAATGAGAAAGACAACCTCTAGGATATATTCATCAAGCTGAAATTCTGATAACTTATTCCTGACTGCATTTATAACTTCACTAGATAGAAGGTCTGCCACAAACCTTGTCATTTTATTCAGTAGGAACTTTGGTCAGCATGTTGTGAAGTCGCCATGAATGCTCAAAAGCTGGTTTCTTTGAATCAAGGAGTTGCCAAGTGAGTAATGCAGCCTTCTTGTGTCTGGTCACTGTCGACCATCAGTAATCAGATGTGAAATTTGATGTGCTTTATGAGGAAGATAAATTTTTTTTGTCCCTAGTGGAGTCACCATTATGTTGTCACTCTGTAATTATGAAGGATGAAGACATAACTACATAGGGAAACATCAAACCAACTTTGGAATCCAGGACCTAGTCTTCTTGGACTCAGAGAGGGCTCTCTTTGTTAGATATAACTTTGTTTACATGGGAATTTTAGGCTAGATATTAGTGCATAGGTTTGTTTGAAGATGTTTGGTTGAGGCAGAAAAAAAGGGCCATTGGGATATGGAGTCACACAAGTGTGAACAAATTCAGATGGATGAATAACTAAGGTCAGGTGCAACCAGGCAAGCTAGCCATGTCTATCGATATTAACATCTTGTGAAATGGAATAGAGGAGGAGATTAAGGTTCTACAGGAATGCCGAACAGAACATCTCTAAATTCTACATTTGAGTCTTAGAAGAAAACATAATGAACTGTTTCAAGACTATGCAGGGTACCCTATGGAAAATCCTACACAAAATTTTTTAACCGCAGTTAAGAAAAATAAAACAGTATGAGAAAACAAGAGAATAACAAATTACATGGGAGAATACTTCACCATAGAGAATAACACATGAATATGGAAAACAAATTAATCCTTCATTCATCCAAAAAAGAGTTCTTACAACAGAATAAGTCTTATTACAATGGTTTTTCCCTTCTGGGGCCTCCTCTCATACTGCTAATGCATAAAATATTTATAGAAAAATTGAGTCGGCTAATCTATCTACGACAATAATTACATTCAAGCAAAACTGGACAAGTGGAAACACACATGCGGTGATGAGACAAACTTGGCTTCCAACAGTGGCTCTTGGAAGTCTGTTATTGATTACAGAGTGGTTAGAAACTGGCTCAAGTAACGCCGAAGAGGCAAAAAATCAAGTATTACTGACATCTAGCCCTGCTTCTCAGAAAACCGGCATTAGGTAATTAAGTTTGGTGCAACGTTGGCTATCTTCATTGATTAGTGATTGTGCTGATGTGTTTTCTGCTGCCCCTTTGGTTTCTGCTATTATATCTCTTCCCCAAATCCTGACTCGACCTGTTCTTTCTGTTTCTTTGTGGCGTTCAACCTCACTTTGAATTTTACTACTTTTCCATGGCTCATTCTATTATAAGTCCTTTACACCGTGTTCTTTGCCATTTTTATTCATAAAACAATGTGCAAACTGTAGAAGCTCAGACCTGAAAACCTTTAAATTTTACTCCTGAACTTTATTGCATCCATAGAATCATCGAATTTCACACATTTTAGAAGTTAAGTTATAAGAAACGGTTTCGACGATGTGATGCGAAGTACAGAGTCGACATGGTAGGTAAGGTGGGACTGGATCACAACCCGCCAATCATAAGTTTTAACATTTAGCAGTGAAGGTAAACTCTGAGGGATACGAAGTGCAAAGAGTGACGAGGGCAGAGTGATGTGGAGGAAGGTGAGACCCGACCGCAGCCCGCAGATCACAAGTTTTAACATTTAATAGCAAAGGTAAACTTTAACAGATGCAAAGTGCAATGTGCGACGATTGGAGGATGATGTGGCAAGATGGGGCCCACAACGTCGAAGAAGTTCTAAACGTGTTTCAAATAGTTGTGGAGTGGGGGGCAGAGATGTTGTGGTGGGCCAACCACCACGTCACAAGTTAAATTAAATATATTGCGGGCATTTCAAAGGTAAGTTGAAAAAAATGTGATGTGATACATCGCAAGTCGGCGATCGCAGTTTTTAAGTTCTAGTTGCGATGTGAAAGGTTTATAATATGCGATCTACGATGAAGGGTGGGGAAGAAAGGGTGAAGTGGAGGGATGGTCCCAGTTTAATTGCAATCAAGGAATAAGGAAGTGGATGGTAAACAAAACCAATGATATGCGATGGAAAAGGTAAAGTAGCAATATAAAGTGAAAAAATGGAAAAGATAAGGTTTATGTTGTAAACCATGGCTACTATTGGGTGGGAGAAGCTATGATAATAGTATTGCGACTTTAACATAAAAGGTTTTATAAAGAAATAAGTCCCAAATATTATACATGTGGGTTTTGGGGTTTGAATGGGATTCAGAGAATTTCAGAATATGGAGGAAATGAGGGGGGAAAAGAGGGTGAATGGAATGAAATGGAACGAGGGAAGAAATTAAGTTTTATCCCCATGACACCTTATCAGCAACACTTCCTTCCCTTTATTGGATGGAAAGGCATATTGATTCCTTTAAAGCTCTTTACAATAAGGAGTTCCCTTTCTTTCTCTAAAAATAAGTGATAGCCATGGAATATTATTTTTAGTAAAAAATATAAGCAATAATCAGTCACCTTGTGATACTGTAAATTACAGGACTCTAACAAGATGAAGCAACCTTTTTGCAAATTCTACTCATCATTGGGAAATGATGAACAACATTTTTGTGACTTTGATTTGGATATTGGACGAGCTGACATATATAGAATGCACAATGAACCTACCTGACGAGCCTCCCCGTCTACGAGTGGTGGATTTCAAACGAGAGGACGAGGAAGAGGAGGATGGGTTGGTCGAGGGAGGGGGCAGGTCATATGCTACAATTGTGGAGATGTGGGTCATTATGTGCACGACTTCCCAAACCCAAAATGACAATCTTGCAGTATTTTTTGAGAATTTGATCATGTTATGGAAGATTGTCTTGTTTTGATTGCCAAGATGGAGGAAAATAAAACCCAGACTCCTACTCAAAATATTTAGATTGTAAGAGTAGAGTTGTGCAAGGAATAACCAAGTGTGAATATTGTCACTAGGAGTGGTGCAACCACTGGTGAAGACAAAGGGAAGAAGCCTGAGACTGATCTATGGATCCGAAAGGTGTCTGGAAAGAAGGAAGGATTCAAATTGCAGCGTGAAAAATAAACATTTCGAAAAGTGAAAAATGGTTTCACAGAATCAGGCGCCTCATCTTCAAGCAAAACCTTGGACATGGCCATAGTAGATGAAGAGATAGAGCCCTTATAGGCTTGCATCAAACTATTATGCAATAAGAAGGCAGTCAAGAAACTCCAAGCATTGATAGAAAACTATAAAAAGAAAGAACAACCCCAGATGGAGCAGAAGGTTGTCAACAAGATATATAAGAACAAGAGAAGAATTGGACAAGAGATGCGCTTGACTGCTCATATTGATGCGTATGAGATGGATCATGTCATTTTTTATCTACAAACTGATGTGAATGTTTTACCGAATCAGACTTGGCAACGCATGGGGAAACCTAATTTGGAGTGGTATACTATCCAGTTGCGCATGGAAAATTAGCAAAATATTATCCCCTTAGTAAGACTCTCGCAGGTCGTAGTGGATATCGAAGGAGTAAATGTGCTTGTAGATTTTGAAGTTATACATATTGTGGATAATACTGATCCCCACCCTGCGTTTTTGGGTTTATATTGGGATATTGATATGGGTGGCATCATCAATATTAAGCGCAAAAGTATGGTATTTGAGAATAATGGAACCAAAGTTGTGGTTCCATTTGATCCTGCAGAAGGTGAAATATATATAGAGCCAGTGCATGCAGAGGATTATTTCAATCATATATATAAGTTGACTATGAAAAATGAAGATTGGATTGTAGTTATATGCATTAAGCATGCATATGTCCAAGATCCACCTGATCTCACACTATTTAACTTTATGCAAGATACTAAATCTATTCCACTTGTTAATATTTTGCGAAAAGAATTAATTGCACACACATGTGAAGCATAAACAAAAATTATCAATCGCACATAACACAGTTTTTAACCTGGAAAGCTTGAAGCTGAAAACCCAAACTATATATTATGTAACATGGAGATCATATGAAAATCTCATACAAACATACAAAGCTTATCACAACCTCTCAGTACAGTACAATCGTCATACACTATACAGGCCTAATCTTGCAAATCCATGCACCGATCTATGTCACCTGCTAGCCTACCTCCAATGTGAAATCTCTACTGAAGAATAGCTCTGAATGAATTTGAATTACTCTTGGATTGACTGCGCAATTCTCATTGGCATCTCCACTGTGTGTTTGATGCAATCAATGCATCACTAATAGTCACAACAGATAGTCTATCTTGCCCTTTCACCTATCTCTCCACTGGTCTCCACTGAAACTGCCATGCACTGTAGTTAACTGTTGTATTGTTCAGTTGATTAATGAGTTATTATTTGTGAATTAATTAAATAATTAATTCACTCGACTCTCACTAGTGTATCAATCAGTTAGAATAGATACAACTAGCTCAACTGAGTCTAACTGAGTTAAATTGAATACAACTCCATAACTACTTCTTCCAACTGTTTCATAACTCTGCCACTTGAGTTCTAACTGAGTCCTCCATGCAATAGCTCCAGTAAACCCTCAGGAATAGCGTAATTCCTTCTGTCAGCTGCTGTGCCACATCTGTGCACTGAACTGAAGTGTTCCAAGAGAATAAGTTGTTGTTTAGAGTCTAATTATTATTAAGAGCTAAGAATAATCGACATGCATCTATTTTTAGATTGAAGATCTATAAATAGACTTCGCCCAATATTCTAAAAATAGAATTTCATCCATTTTTCCAACTTGATCAACCATACACAAATAGCATCCTGCAACTTCTAAAATATGATCGACATGTCTAAAAATAGACTTGCGCCAAAAATAGCCTGCAGGCCCACTTAGTGAAGGCGTCTCTTTTCACTAATCTCATCATCCTTTTGAATATCAACATGGATCAACCCTAAATTTGATGGAAGTCTCAACTGGGATAAGGATAGTTCCTATTTCTCAGATTTAGATGAAGAACTGGAGAACTGGAAGAATCGGCTGCATGAAGTATTTGCACTTCGTTGCAACCGTGTGACAAGAGCTCTTCGATGCATATCCTTAGAAGCACAAGAATTGTCTAATTATGATGGTATGACTAATGTTAAAATGTTTTTAGGGGAAACTAAAAATGCTATTCCAGAAGCACAAAGATTTCATGCGCTTGATATAGCTTTATGCTCCACCCTAGCACATTGGTGGGAGACACACAAAGGAAACTTGGGTATCTGAGAATAATGCACGAGGATGATGAGACTGTGATTTGAGAATCCAAATACCAGAATGGAAGAGACCTATTATAGAAAAGGTGATCCATGAAAACTTCTGGCTAAATGGACTGATGCATGGGGCATAGATTCGAGACTAGAATGGGTGCATATATTCATCCATACTTTGGGGAAGGTACCTATGGATTACTACCTAGAAACTGAGTTGCGATGAGGAACTAATGAATGGATTTCTCTAACATAAATTTCCCTCTTGAACTTTAGTTTTGAAATTTGGTTCAGATGCATGAATGAAGCATTGCAAGATATTCAAGAGGTCAACTTTGACACCAAAAAACCGAAGGTAGAGCACACCTTGCCAGCATGGGATGCACATATGAAGGACATTGTGAATTGCCAAAATTTGACAGCTGAAGATAACGAGGAAGATCCAAGGAACATTACAATCCCTTAATATGAAGGTCAGTGAGCAGTTGCTGGACCTATGATTGATCCACTTGATGTAATTAAGCCTATGAAGATCTGCCTGGTTAACATTGGCTCAGAAGAACAACCAAAATTTGCGAAGATCGAGGATTACTGGGATGATGATATGGTGGGAAAGGTCGTTGAACTATTGAATAAATATCAAGACCCGTTTCCTAAAAAATATTCTGAGCTAAAGCGAATCATAGGAGATCTCGGGGTGATGAAGATTACCTTAAAACCGGATGCGCAACCGGTGAAGTAGCGCCTGTATAGGTTGAATCCCAGATATAAGAATAAAGTCAAGGAGGAATTGGAGAAAATGGTTGCTACAAGAATCATAGAACCAGTGGAGGAATCAAATTGGGTGAGTCTTATGGTGGTGCAAGATAAGAAAACTAAGGGAGAAATAAGGATTTGCGTGGATATGCGCAAATTGAATGATGCTTGTGTGCATGAACCATTCCCAAACCCATTTTCTGATGATATCCTGGACAATTTAGGAGGACAAGAGGCCTACTAATTTACATATGGTTTCTCAGTATATAGTCATGCCATTTGGTCTGAAGAATGTGCCAGCTATCTTCTCACGCGTGGTAGTAGCTGCATTCAAAGAATACATCCACAAGTTCTTAGAAGTATACTTTGATGACTAGGCTGACTTTGGATTGTTGAAGAAGCATGTATCAAATATGTGCCTAAAGCTGGATACTTTTCAGAAGTATCAAATCTCACTTAATATGAAAAATTGTATATTTTATGTGCCATTGTGTATCTTGCTCGGTCATATTTTCTGTCAGCAAGTATTGATGGTGGACCCAACCATGATCATTGTTATTGTTAATATAGAAGTTCCTACAAATGTGAAACAACTGTACTCAATTTTGGGGTATACAGGGTATTACTGATAGTTCATTCAAGGTTAGGCACTGATCACTACGCCCATGGAGAAATTTCTCATGAAGGATTCCTCATTTTGTTGGGATGAAGAATTCCAAAAGAGTTTTTAATTGGTTAAGGAGAAGATGGTCACTGCACCCATATTATTCTTTCCAGACTGGTCAAAGGTATTCCATGTACATGTCGATGCTTCCTACATTGCGCTAGGAGCTATTTCAGGGTAGCCGGGAGCTGCGGAGATTGATCACCTTATTGGATTTGTAGGTTGTATTTTTTCGAGCGCGGGGCGTAATTACTGGAGCACAGAAAGTGAAGGATTGGCTATGGTCGATGAGCTGTAGAAATTCTGCCACTATCTGTGGAGGCAATTTTAAGATTTTTACTGATCATTCTACGCTAAAGTACCTAGTCAATAAGCCTGTGTTGGGGGGGGAAGGTCTACAGATGGTCGCTGTTGTTTCAGGAGTATGAATTTGAGGTAATTTTGAAACGTGGGAGACTGAATGCTGGGCTAGACCATCGATTGCACATTGAAAGCAGAGAAGATCCAACTAGCTTGGAAGATGGTTGACCAAATGTGCAATTATTTTCTATAAAGGTAGTTGATGATAATTTCCACATATTATTCATTTCTTGACCACTAGAAGTTCACCCACAGAGTATATGATTCAACAGAAAAAAGAGTTGGTCACGCGTGCAGTTGACTTTACTCTGATTGTCGGTCAGCTGTACAAAATGGGTGCAAATGAAATTTTGTGAAGATATGTGCTGGAATTTGAGGGACATGTTATCTTAGTTGAGGCTCATAGAGGGATTGGAGGAGGTGACTATGCAAGGAAATAAATTGAGTAGAAGATACTATGAGCTGGTCTATGGTGGCCCACACTGCACAGTGATACACAAGCATATTTCCGCTCTTGTGATGTATGCCAAAGGATGGGGAAGTCACCACGCAGAGATGAGATGTTCTTGCACTCACATATGGCTTTGCAAGCTTTTGAAAAATGGGCCATTGATTTTTTTGGACCCATTGACCCTCCAGGAAAGAAGACGGGTGCACGTTACATAATCACTACGACATACTATGTGACCAGATGGTCTGAGGCTAAGCTTGTGTAGGATTTTAGTGCTGACACAAATCCACACTCATTTTTTAGAATATATCGACTTGGTTTGAGTGCCCTAAAATTTTGATGAGCGATCGAGGTACACACTTTCTGAATGAAATTATTGAAGCTCTAACGGAGGAATTCCAGATTCATCATTAGAAGAGTACTCCATATCATCCACAGGAAAGTTGTGCGGTGGAAGCTTTTAAAAATATATTGGAGACAACGCTGACTAAGATCTAGAATTCTAATCGCAATGATTGGGATGTGCGCATATCTGCGGTTCTTTGGGCATACAGAACCATGTGTAAGAAGCTGATAGGAAAGACACCATTTAGAATGGTGTATGGGTAGGAAGATATCATGCCAATGGATTATATTGTTCCAAGTCTATGCATTGCAGCATTCACTAATATGGTAGAGTACAATATCATGGAAGAACGATTGTTGCAGTTGGTCATGTTGGAGGAGGATCGATTCATTGCAAGTTTCCATCAACAGGTGCAAAAGGCGCATGAAAAGGCTTGGCATGACAACACATTAGGAAGAAGGACTTTAAGAAAGAGGATTTGGTATTGTTGTATGAAAACAAGTTTGCGTGCCACCTAGAGAAGTTCAAGATGCATTGGCTCAGATCATATGTTGTGAAGGAAATCACAGACAGAGGTGCGGTACGCCTGGCCACCTTAAGCTGAGAAAACCTTCCTGGGTATATCAATGGAAGTCGATTGAAACCATATAGGGATAAAACTCTCCCCATGGGCGCCAAATGACTATATGGTTAGAGATATGGATATGCGCAGTGAGGATGGAAGATGTGTAGACAGGTGCGACGCGTGCACAGTAGCTGCGTGTAGAGGTTGACTGGGTCGCAGAAGTGCCAGAATATAGTTGTTGGAACAGTAAATCTGGACAAGACAAAATGCTTAACGCTTGGAGGACTGTCTAAAATGCATTTAATGAGGATATTATACCATATTTGTTACTGTTTTATAATTTATGGGGCTACATTAATGTGCAGAATACCGTTTAAGATGCGCCTAAGCTATAAATATGATCGACGGGGTCACATTATTTCCCTTTAATTTATGTGTTATTTTTTCGAGTCGTGCTCTCTGATTTTTCAAGATTTTCTGAAGCCTATGTCTGGAAGTAATCCACTCTTTGAGGAGGAGTTACACCATTGAGGTTTAGGTCACCTAATTCTGCCAAGCATGATTGCCACCAAGTCAGGTAAATAAATCACTGCGCAGGTTGCTAAGACCCCTACATTGGTGGAAACCAATAAGGGACAGTCCTCGGGGTCTCAGATTTCACCCCGTGAGAAGACCCCAAAGCCGCGCTCCACTGCTACATAACGCTAGAAGAAGCCTATGGCGAAGTTTCTAGAAACTATATAGGAGGAGGATGTTGTCAAAATTTTTGACCTGATCTCATGCTAGCCTACATATGTCGCACTACACAAAGCCTCAGTGAAGGTCCCGAACATTTTGGATAAGGTGCGGTCATAAATTAATATGCCGCTATTCCTAGAGAATGTCATTTTTTAAGGCGATATGTTCGCCAATATCCCGACTCTGAAAATGGAGGACTGGGACCTCGCAGATCAGGAGAAGTTTCCGAAGCTCGTGCCTGATATGTATTTAGACAGGTTCCTCTATGATCATGGCGTAGTAAAATTTGAGCCAATGCCTTCGGTTTTGGGCCTCCACAATTCGGGCTTTGTAATATTCTGAAATTAGCTTGCAGCTAATGGGAATATTAAAGTTTTGTTTTGTCACTTAGATAGGTGAATAAGTGGGTAGGGAGACCTATAAATTTCTTTATGAAGAATAAAACCACTTCTCATGTGAAAGTGGATAATCTTTTCAGCTTAGTATAGCACCCTAAGGTGTGAAGAGGGGCTAAAACATGTGGACTAGATCAACTTTGACCAAATCAACAGCGCTGTCATGGAGGAGTGGACATTAATGAAGGATAAACGCAGTTTTAGATGGAGACACATTAAAAGGAAGTATTGTCATTAATGGATGGGGCTTAGGGTTTGGAAGCTCATATATTATAAAAGGAAGAGGATGGAAGCCATATTATTCATCTTGGTATATTTGATATTTTGATATATGGTCTGTTTAGACATATAGCTTTCTTCAGTTGTTTAGCTAAGATTGCATGTGCTGGTTAGCACAGGGTGTTCCTGATCGAGAATCCCACCTCTTCCATTGACAAGCTCTTGGAGGAGTTTGCACTATGCTTCCACAATTAGGATTTTGGCCAAGCTTCAGTCTCGTGTACAATGCAATTCTGTTTAGAGTTGGGTTGTGTTGCAGGGGTGTAGTAGTGGAGGAGAGAAATATCCATTTTTTGAGCTAGTTTTCCATTAGAGGGATCATCCTTTCATCCAAAGGATTGTGAGGAAGTTCTCAGGGCTTCATTACAAATTTTGGCACCAGGCCAAGTAGAAGTCATTAGCTATAGTGCAGTTTCCTGCAAAAGACTGCGTTATTTTGGAGATCAGTTGTAGCAGTGGTTTTATTGCCCTATTTGGAGTGTTCGATTTTCCTATGTGGGGATAAGCCCTTCATTTAGGATATGTGTTGGAGGATGATCATCCATCTTGTATATCAGATCAGCCATCTCCCATCAGTGATTTATTTGTAGAGATTATTTAGCCCTAGAGCCAAATCTGCTATATTTTGTATAGTGCATATTTACGGAAACCTTTTCTGGGTTGTCCTGTGTTAAGTCCCTATATTAATAGTGTAATCCCTTATTATGTTAGTGTAGCCCCACTTATTGTTATTGTTGTACCCCTGTAACCCCCATATTGTTATTATTATGCCCTTACATTATTATTGTTAGGTCGGCTCGGATTACATTGTGTCCCCACTAGGATTATATTGTGGCCCCATGGACTCCTATATATAGAAGGAGGTTTTGTTCATTTGTATCATCCAAGAATTGTTAATTTATGTAATGTATTGGAGGTTTCCCCCTTGAAGTGGCTCATTTCTAAGGCGTTGATATCTCTTTTTCTTCTATTTTTGGAGCTGGTTACACAATATTTGGTATTAGAGCTTTGGATTCTAGGGTTTTGCTGCTCCAAACAGGTCATCGTGGCATTTTCTCTATAACTTTTTTTCTACGACGTTTCAGAAGCTAAAAGTTTTAGGGTGCGAAGCCAAAATCTTGAGGAAGTGTTTCTAAAAATTTCAGAGCTTGGTTCGCAATATTTTTGGAGATATGATCTGTGGAAGGTAGTGCTTTTTCAGGCTCCTAAATTTCATCTCAAAGAGGTGATCGTGGGAAAAGTTCAATAACTCTCTCTGTGGACATTGGATTGGAGTACCGTAAAAATTGGTTGCAAGTACATATAATATAGTTTCTTGGCTATCAATTTTAGAGACAAAGGCCAAAATAGTGGCACTTGGCAAGTCGTACAACTTCGCTCTACTGAACCAGTCCATAATTAGGTCATTGTGGGAGATTGGACACAACTTTGTCTTGGAGAATCCAAATCAGGTCAGACCTGTGGCATTCAAAAGAGAATTCAGAGGGATATTTCATTACGGAATTTAAGATATTGAAGAGTCACAATCACAGAGATAATCGAATTCCAATATCGAGCTCCTCAAAAGCAAGTAAAAGGTGTATATTGTTTTTCCCGAATTGCATAAATCTTGTTTGAAAAATCAGTTTCAAGTGATTCCAAGGGCCTATTGAGCATATATTTCAGTATTGAGTTCTGAAATGCCTCCTAAAAATAATTCAACACCCATTAAGCCCTTAGAAATCTATATTATGATGCATGAAGTGGAAGAATTGCAGTATGAGATATTAAAATTATGGTACCAAGTGCAACAAATTTCGATCTTACGAAGAGCAACCGAAGCTGACATAGATGGTTTAAAAGAAGAAATGGAGGCTAAGTTGGATGGTTTGAAGGATAAAATAATAGCTAATATGGATGATAAATTAGTGGAAGATGACATCGAGCATCAACAACAAGTTCTCCAACTCTCCAAGGATAACCTAAATTTGGTGCAGAATCTAATGAAACAACAGGAATATCAACATCACATCGAAAGAAGTTCTGAAGCGGTCACAAAAACAAGAAATCGACAAGTACAATCAATTTCAGAGTATCTTAGCAAGTGGAAGAACTTTCCTGTAAAAGATTCCATATGGGAGGATGAGAATTTTATACAGAAGCATCAAGAAATAATCAAGCATTGAGGACAACACTTGTTTGAAGGAGAGGGGCATGTTAAGTCCCTATATTAATAGTGTAATCCCTTATTATGTTAGTGTAGCCCCACTTATTGTTATTGTTGTACCCCTGTAACCCCCATATTTTTATTATTGTGCCCTTACATTATTATTCTTAGGTCGGCTACGATTACATTGTGGCCCCACTAGGATTATATTGTGGCCCCATGGACTCCTATATATAGAAGGAGGTTTTGTTCATTTGTATCATCCAAGAATTGTTCATCTATGTAATGTATTGGAGGTTTCTCCCTCGAAGTGGATTATTTCTAAGGCGTTGATATCTCTTTTCTTCTATTTTTGGAGCTGGTTACACAACATCCTGGAATTCTGTTTTGGAGCATGGTGTTAGCCACCTATAAAATTTGTTATAGAAAAAGGTGGCTAAGACATTTTAAGCCTTCAAGGAAAAAATTTTATTACCAAAAATTTTTGGCTCTGGAAGACTCTTGAAGGCCTCATGCCTATCTTCTTTCCGAACTTCACTACTATTCCCATTTTACACTTAGAAATCCTGCTGATGCCCAAGAAAAAATACTGCTGCAAGACCCTTTTTCCCATTTTTTCCCCTTTTCCAAAGCTAACCTCATTTTCTATCCCTCTATCTCCCATGAAAAATCCCTCATTTTCATAATTTTTCCCTTTCCCCTTCATCAAAACCCCTTGACAAGGTTGAAAACTCCTTTTTTCGCCTTATCATAACCCCTTTAACCCTTTTAAAATCATTGAAAAAATATAAAAACCCACATTTTGGGCATATATGGGTCCTAGCCCTTTTTCCCATTGACCCTCGGTCACATCATTTCCCATGCACCCACGGCCCCGCAATCGGGCGCCTATCCGCTTCATATAAAATAATTCCCGGCCAAAGTTAAAACCTTGGTTAAATACTAAAAATCGTCGGTTTTATTATTTTATTATTTTTCCGCCGGTTCAAATTTTAAACCATTCCGCACCGTCGATCTGATCTGAAGATCGGACGGTGCGGAGTCTGTGTCCCCGGTGGTCCTTTCCATCCACTAACCAATTCCAAAACCGCGTGGTATTCATCGCACCACCTTTGGGGCAAAGGTGGTTTTCTCCCGATCACCAGCGATTCCATACGTTGGCTGACACGCGTCCTGGGTACTGTTCACAAAACTACCGTCCATCGCACATTATCATTTGGTCGTGGACGTCGAGCGATGTTGCTGTATATCGTCCGATCTGGGGCAGGCCATCCAATGGCTATCGCTCACCGAAGATGCCCAACAGTTAACCAGGCTACGACGCGACATTCAACTGATCTCCACCGTCGATCTGATCTGTAGATCGACGGCCCACATTCCATTGCCCAGATTCGATTGCCCAGTCAACGTTATCCACTTTGACTTTCCATTTTCCACTCCTGACCGTTGATCTCTGTGCGATCGATGGCTCTGATTTAACATTATTCCACATTCTCCCGATCAATCCTGACCGTTGGATGATGCCATCCAACGGCCACGCTTCCTCCACATGCGTCTGCAGTAATAAACCTTTATATCCAGGATTTTTTAATAGTTTTTTGTATTTTGCAGGGTTTAAATGGTTTTCTCGCCATTTTTGAAGAAAATTCGAAGGCAGAGGATGACAATCTTCCTGCCTCCGATTCACCAAAGAAAGTCATCACAGGGTTTATAATCCACGTTTTATCAATGATTTGCGAAGCATTGATGCTACATAACCCTGCACAGCCCTGTGTATCAGAAAAAACATGAATCAAGCACAGTGAAAGAGTATTAGTGACAAAGACCAAAATTTATCAGAATAGAGGATTAAAAGATAGATTTTGCGGGGATCATGGCTAAGAACAATTATCAAAAGCCTAATCCCCAAGTAAACCACATTTTAAGAAAAATCTGAAGTGTTTTATCGACAGGAAAAACTCCACCACCACAAATGAGGCGAATTGATCCCTTTAACTACCACGATGCCACCTGTGCCTCAAACTATTCAATCAGAGGCTGAATTTATTGATCAGGACCAAATATCTGCCTCACAACGCAACTAAAGGGTAAATTCTGTAGGAAAATTAATGACAAAAATTCGTAGAGTTACTTCGACATCACACAAAGCCTCAAAGGTCGACACAAGCTCCCACCGAGCTTAATATTAATGTGAATATTTTAATACAGAGGTCATCTATTGTAAATTTTCTTCATTGAGCCCCCCAAAGGCCAGAAACAATTAAGTCTGTATTAATTGTAATCGAGATATTTTATCAGATCTCACCTCCTCTTTCTTATATATATACTTCTGCAGAAGATGAGTGAGAGGTTGGTTGATTAGGTTGCTGAACATTGTAATGTAATTGAGCTTGGGAATTCTATCTGTAAATATTGTTCACTGCCCTTGGAGCTCTGTTTGTGTTAGATTAGTTAGGCTGGATAGTGAAGATGATTGCTAAACTGAAACATTGGACCTGAATACTATAACTGGTTTGACATCAATAAACAAGCTGTTTCTTGGGATCCTGGTCTATATCACTGGTGAAGTGCCTTTTTCTTTGTTATTGTTTTCCTTATATGTATGTCATATTGTTCACTATTCTCTGATAAAGAACATCATTTATAGAGTTAGGACCTACTGTATATCAGTAACCTTCTCTGATTGATAAGCTTTATCTCAATGTTTTCTTCCAATTCGTTTATTTAAGAATGATTCAATATAGTTTAAGCAGTTAGGAATGTTGGTTTTCCCTCGTCCTACTGTTTGATTTAAACATTGTTCTTGAAATTTATTTCCATTATTTGTTTATTAAAGTTAGACTAGAAAGTAATGGTTTGCCCTGTTTCTAGCTTCTATTCTCCAAAAGCAGATTCTGAAAGTTTCCCTTGGTGTTGACTGAAAGCAGATTACGTTTAAAAGCACCTTATCTGATCTTAGGTTACATTTTGTTATTATTATGTGTTTTCATACTTTCTGAAGGTAATTATGTGGATTACTGGATTGTTTGTCAATTAAGCTACTTTAATACAACTTGCCCAAGAAGTCTATGGTTAGCCCTATTCTTAGTTGGTTTTAAACAGTTACTTAAGAGGATTTTCTTGTTTTGGACTGACTATAAATCCTTTGTGAACTTATTATCAGTTTCCACCTCTCCAACACTTTATTGTTCCGATTCCATCATTATAATCTCAATAATCTTGTGATGTAGATGACTTGCCCCTTGGATCACTCTTGATGTTGTTGTTCAATTAAAGCCCTGTTATGACTCCATAGCCCAATGGACTAAAAACCAGCGATATATCTATATTTTTAGCCTAGCTGTTCTATTCACTTGCAAATTCTCACCTTTGAAACTCTTTACACTTAGGACTTTCCACCTCAAACAGTATTCATGCTCAATCATCCAAAAAACAAAACAAACCATTGGCCTTCATAACTAGCCTAATATCATAATCCCAAACTTCAAAGACAAATACATATTTGCACTTATTGGAGAGATCCCTCTCTGGATTCAGGAGGGCCAGATCCTAGAATCCCAAAGTTGGTTGAAATGATGTTGCTTCTGTAGTTTTAGTCTCACCAATCTGCTAAAAATTACAGATTACTAACATTTTTGGTGACTCTGCTGGGGAGCTTTCCTGAGTTAATAAAAGTTCCAAAACCCCTTAAAAACTCTAGATTACCCCTGGTTTTATGACAATTGTTCTATTTGACAGCTGAGCCACCAGTAACTAACATTTCTGGCGACTCCGCTGGGGAGCTACTCCCCTTAAACTTCATAAAAATTGTGAGTAAAAAGAACCCTTTTCAAGCACTACCAAAGAATGGTAATCATGATAAAACTTGTTTGAATCTGTGACAAACTAGGTAAACCCTAGGATTCTCCTAAAACTTTATCTAAACCTTGAAAAATCAGCTGGCTTAGCCCTAAGTGTGGACTGTATTTGTCTCATAACCGTAGCAAAGTTTTGAAACAGAGTTAAGACATTCTTAGAAACCACACAACTAAAAAATAACTCAAAAAACCTAAAAATATTTCAGATTGGTATCCAATAAACATGGTGGTGGACCATAAAACCTTTTACCTCTGAAAAGAGCTAAACAATTCCACTTGGCAACTCCACAATCCTTAACAGACCTTGAGACTCCACTGGGAAGAACCCTTATCATCATAGTATCATTCAAACTCAGTTAGAGGACTGTAGGATTCAATTTTGTGACAACAGACTAGTTAACCTCTTAAAGATTGTCATATCTGGTTGCACTTTCCTGTTCATTTGGGTCTGAAAAACACAACATAGTGGCTCCTAGAAAGATTCACACTAGAGCCCATCCTGACCCTAACCCACCTGACATAGTTGATAACCCAGAAAGTGTCCTCAGGAAGTCTCCTAGGAATAAATTATCAACTATTTTCAGATCACCCTTGAGAGCTAATTCAGTCCCTGAAAATATTTCAGCTCTACAACAATCACAAGCTAACTTAGTAAATCTCTTTAGAACTAGGTCTCTTGGTGATTTAGATCAGCTAGATTCTGAGTCTTCACTTTCATCTCCTGAAACAAGTGAACATCCTGGAAATAGAGAAACAAAACCTCCTGATTTGCATTTCCTACACAACTTAGGTGTCTCTCACCCAAGATCATCTCAGCAATCTACTCCTGGTTCATCCACTTTTGCTCACCCTACATCCACTGTTCAAACCACTCCTCTTCAGCCCACTTTCCCTCTTGTTAATCCACCTCTTGTAAATCCACCCCCACCCCATATCATGGCAACATGGTATGCCCCCTTAGTCCTTCCTGCACCATTAGTCAATCTTCCACAGGACTATCAGTCCAAAATTCCATTATATGATGCTAGCAATGCTACAACTGCATCACAACATGTGGATAAGATGAATGACTACTTTGACAGAAATGAAATTGACAATGATTCTGTCAATCTTAGATTATTTTCTCAGAGCTTAGGGGGAGAAGTAAGAAAATGGTTTAAAGGTTTAACCCCCCATAGTATTAACGATCTCTAAGTCTTCCATCAAACATTCTTAAACAAATGTGAAGTAAAGAAGAATCCTCTCCAAGTCCTTTCTGACTACAAGAACCTCCATAGAAACACTAGGGAAAGTGTGCAAGCTTATTGCACTAGATTCAATAGTGTGTATAATGCACTTTCCACAGAACTAAAACCTCCACAAGGCTTAGCTTTAAACAAGTTTCCTAAAGGTTTTGACCCTGAGATGGCCTATCAGCTGAGAGAAAGAGATTTTGCAACTCTTGAAGATATGCAAAGAGGCGCTCTTTCTGTGGAGGTCAACTTAATGGAAAAGAGAGCAAGAATGAAAAATGAAAAGAGAGTGTCCTTTAGAGAGGAATCTACACCCTCTACTTCCAACTCAAAAATGGAGAAAATGATGGAAGAAATGATGAAAGAAATGAGCCTAATTAAGAGAGCACAAGCAAGCCAAAACCAAAATGCTCCTCAAAATAGAAATCAGAACCAGAATCATAATTTTAGAAGAAACCAACCTCCAAACATACCTAGGGAAGATGATCAACAGATCGCTCCCCCCTTTCATCAAAATTATGTGAGTGAGGTTGAGGAAACGGATGAGATAACAGAGGAAGATGATGTCAACATGTTTGGGGTAGAAGATGATGACTTTGAGATTCATTATGATAGAAAACAAGGTCTATACACACCTTATGATGACAGAAGAGATGATGATGAAAATTATTATCAAGACATGGAAAATGTCATCATAGAACCTCAAAAAGAATATGACCTTAGAAGCAAAACTAGTCAACAAACCCCCAACAACAAAACCTCTGATAAATCTTCACAAAATAGCACTACAACCAAGCCTAGAGTTGTCAATCAAAAGGATAAAATAGTGGCTGTAAATTTAGGTAATGATAAAGAGAAAGACACTCAAATCAATGAAAAACAGAGTGTAAACATTAGTAGTACTAACACTTCAGCTAGTACTCCTGTGAAAACAATTTTGTCAAGTATAAATAAAACAAATCAACAAGCTGATGTTGCTAATAGAGTGGCAGCTAATAAGGCTGAAACCAACACTTTAAAGAGCCAGATCCCTTTCAACCTGGAACAGGAAATTTCAAAAATCAAAATCTCTGTTCCCCTCACTGAGTTAGCTACCCAACATGTATATAGGACCCAAATTTTGAAGGCTTTAAAAATAGAAGAAAATGAGGATACATTCAATCTTAATGATGACCAACCAGAGCTTATTTTCGGTCCAAATATTGAAGGTAGATATCAAGAGGGACCTATTCCTCCCTTTTATGTAAGTTTAAACGTTCATGACAAAATTTTGCATAACGCTATGCATGACTCATGATCTTCTCATAATTTAATGCCAAAATCTGTAATGGAGAGCCTTGGTTTAGAAATTACCAGACCTTATAAATACCTTTACTCCTTTGACTCAAGTAGGGTAAAATGTTTGGGATTAATCAAAGACCTCTGTGTTAACTTAGCCCAAGTTCCAACCAAATGTCTAGTCATGGATATTGTTGTGGTTGATGTGCCCCCAAAGTATGGAATGTTATTATCAAGATCTTGGGGGGCTAAGTTACAAGGAACTATGCAAATGGACATGACCTATGCGACTATACCTGTTTTCAATCAAACTAGAAGACTTTACAGGGAGTCCCATATGAAATTCACAGTTACAAGTCAAGACAGACAACAAAACTCTCCCCTGTATTCTGTAAATACAGGCCTTGATTCTTTTATTATGTTTAATGATGAAACATTTAGTGAACAGGTCACTATAACAGGATTAATGACAGATAGAGAGGAGGAACAAGACAATGTAGGTGTGTCTGAACAGTTTGCTGAACCTGTAAAATCTAGCAAACAAAACACAGGTCTTGAGCCATAAATTACGTCTCCTTTCTTTTAAACATTGAGAGTCAAGAAAGCAGTCCTCAACCCAATAATATATCTGAGGAAATGAAACAAATTCAACTAAGTGCTGATACTCAAGAACAATCAGAAAGCACAGTAGTTGAAGAGGACAATAACCAGGATGAAACTAAGAAATGTCATCTATGGAGTATGTATTTTGATGGTTCCTGCACAAAGAACAATGCTGGTGCAGGTGTTTGGATTACTAACACTGAAAACAACCACATAGAAAGCATTTCCTGCAAACTAAACTTTTAGTGTTCCAATAACATAGCAGAATATGAGTCCCTTCTCCTAGGCTTATGTTTGTTGAAAAAGATAGGAGCCAAAATAATTAAAGTTCACGGGGATTCAGAGGTAGTCATTAGGCAGGTCAATGGGGAGTATAACGCAAATCATCCTAGACTTAGGGCCTACCGAAACGATGTCATGGACCTTTTGAAAACATTCGAGGAGTCCAAACTGATTTTTGTCCCAAGAAAAGGAAATATTGCGGCCCATAATTTAGCCTTTGTAGCTAGAACATGGTTAATGCCATATAACACCAAAGACTACACAACTCAGATAAAATTTAGACCAGTTGTGCCTGATAATGAGAAGTATTGGCAGGTGTTTGACAATGACAAACAAATAGAAGACTTCATGCAATTCAGAAATGAATTCGAACTAAATACTTTAGACTTAGACTATGAAACAGACTACAGGGAAGGAAATTTTCTTGATCAAGAAGAACTGTCTCCTGAACTTACTAATATAAACATGTTAACAAACAAACTTATAAACAAAACAGAATCGAATGCAGAGTTAGAAACAGAGGAGTTAGAAACTCTGCACTCTAAAGATGAAAGTTTGCCTAAGGGTCTGGCCCCTTTAGAAGAGTTGTTTGATTTTAACGATGTGGAAAATAAACCAAAACTGGAACCTGTAGAGACTGAAGTGGAAGAATGTAATATTGGCAGCGAACTTGAGACAAAAATGATTAAATTGTCCAAGAATTTACCAACTCACATTAAACTCAAATACATAGAGCTGTTTAAAGATTTTTCTGATGTTTTTGCATGGAGTTACGAAGATCTTAAATCCTATGACACTGAAGTAATACAGCACAAAATTCCCCTCAAACAAAACCAAAAACCATTCAAATAGAAACTACGCAGAATAAACCCTGTCCAGATGCCTTTGGTTCAGAAGGAGATCATGAAAATGTACAATGTTGGTATTATTGTCCCTATTAGATATTCTGAGTGGGTGTCTAATCTGGTGTCTGTTAGGAAGAAAACTGGAGAAATCAGGCTTTGTATAGACTTTAGAGACTTAAACAAAGCTTCATTAAAAGACAACTACCCTTTACCCAAAATGGATCATATTTTACAAAGGGTGGTAGGGTCTAGAAGAATTTCTTTGCTGGATGGCTATTCAGGGTATAATCAGATCTTAGTTGACCCTACTGATCAATTAAAGACAACCTTTACTACACCATGGGGCACTTTCATGTATGTGAAGATGCCTTTTGGTCTAATAAATGCTGGAGCAACTTTTCAAAGATACATGGACATAGCATTCTCGAAAGAACTAGGCTACTTCATCATTATATACCTTGATGATGTCATTGTGTTTTAAAAAACAGATGAAGAGAACTTAGAACATTTAAGAAAGGTTTTCGAGAAATTCAGAAAGTTTGGGATATCTTTAAACCCTAAGAAGACACTTTTTGGTCTCCAAGAAGGTAAAATTCTTGGGCACATCATTTTAGAAGAGGGTATTAAGATAGATCCAAAGAGGATTGAGGCCATATTGCAAATCTCTCGTCCTCGAAACATCAAAGAGTTGCAATCTTTCATTGGAAAGATTAAATTTTTGAGAAGGTTCATCCCCAACTTAGCTGAGCTCCTTAGGAATATCACAAACATGTTAAATAAGGAGCAAGGTGTAAAATGGACCTTGGAAGCAAAGAAGTCCTTTGAACTGGTGAAACAATCATTAACCAAAACACCGGTTCTTATAAGTCCTGATTTTTCAAAAGATTTTTATATTTTTTCATTTGCATCAGAACATACCATAGATGTTGTCCTTTTGCAGAAAAATCCACAAGGACAAGAGAAACCTATTTCATTCTTTAGTAAGGCATTGAGGGATGCCCCTTTGAAGTATAACATTATGGAGAAGCAAGCTTTTGCTTTGGTTAAAGCTTTGAAAGACTTCAGGGTGTACATCCTTCACTCACACATCATTTCCTTTGTCCCAAAATCAGTTGTTAAAGACATTCTAACACAGGAACCAGACGGTAAGAGAGGTAAGTGGATTGTTGTTATCCTTGAATACGATTTAGAGATAAAACCCACTAAACTCATCAAAGGCAAAGGTCTAGCTAAATTAATGGCTGAATCCAATTTTGAAGTTCTTGATATTAATATGATTAATGCTTTAGATGATCAAGAGGAAGTCTCAACTCCCATTGTTGAAAACCATTTGATGAATTCCTCTTGGTATACTGATATTGTTTATGTTTTACTTAAGTTGAATACACCTCCTGGTTTGACAAAAACAAAGGCAAGGTTCCTAAAGTTAAAAGCTATAAACTATTGCATTATAGATAGATGTCTTTATTGGAAAAATGCAAGTGGTGTATTTCTTAAATGTTTGCCTGAGTTTGATGCAGAGAATATTAAATACCAGTTCCATGAAGGAGAGTGTGGAGGTCATTTTTACTGGAAGACAACAACCAACAAAATTTTGAGGGCTGGTTTCTATTGGCCTACTCTTTTTCATGATGTGCACAAGATGATCCTAGCCTGTCATAAATTTCAACTTTTTGAAGGAAAAATAAAACTGCTACCCCTGCCTCTGCATCCAATCACTGTTGAAGCCCCATTTCAACAGTGGAGACTTGACTTCATAAGAGAAATCCATCCCCCATATTCTTCCCAACATAGATGGATTCTCACTACCACTGACTATTTCACTAAGTGGATAGAAGCCATACCTTGTAGACAGGCCATTGATTCAATTATTATAAAATTCATGGAGACTAAAATTCTCTCCATATTTGTCTATCCTACTAATATTATCATGGATAATGCAGCAGCATTTGGATCAAGGAATATGGTTGATTTTTGTCACAGATATCACATAACATTGGGGCATTCCACGGCCTATTAACCTCAAGGTAATGGACTTGCAGAATCCTCAAATAAAATTTTAGTGAACATAATCAATAAACTGTTGGAGGACAACAAAAAATATTGGCACACAAAGCTGGTTCATGCACTATGGGTTGACAGATTGACTTTGAAGAAATCTATTGGTATGTCACCTTTTCAACTAGTGTATGGTACTGATGCAATTTTTCCAAACAACCTTGGTGTACTAGTGATGAATTTCATTAAAGAGTTGCAAACTGAAGAAAATGACATGATCAGAAGAATAAACCAGACCATCCATCTTCAGCAAACCAAAGAGGAGGTTTATAACAAAGCATTGCAAAAACAGGACAGCATTAGAAAGCTTTTTGACAGAAGAACAAAGGCCAGAAATTTTAAAATTGGGGACCAAGTTTTAAAATGGGATTCAAGAAGGGAAGAAAAGGGCAAGCCTGGAAAATTTGACAACTTATGGCTTGGCCCTTACTCTATTCACTCAGCTGCTGGTAACAATGCATTTTTCTTGCAGGAGTTGAATGGAGTAGAATTGTTTGGGGATCTTGTCAATGGAAGGATGTTGTGTAACCAGCTCCAAAAAGAGAAGAAAAGAGATATAAACGCCTTAGAAATGAGCCACTTCGAGGGGGAAACCTCCAATACATTACATAAATGAACAATTCTTGGATGATACAATTTACAAAACCTCCTTTCTATATATAGGAGTCCATGTGGCCATAATGTAATCCTAGTGGGCCACAATGTAATCCTAGCCGACCTAAAAATAATAATTTAAGGGCACAATAATAACAAAATGGGGTTACAAGGGTACAATAATAACAATAAGGGGGTTACACTAATAACAATAAGGGACTATACTAGTAATATAGGGACCTAACATGCCCCTCTCCTTCAAAAAAGTGTTGTCCTCAATGCTTGAGTAGCTCTGGGTGCTTTCGTATAAAATTTTCATCCTCCCATGTAGAATCTTCAGTGGGTAAGTTCTTCCACTTGATGAGATACTCTGAAATTGATCGATTCCGTAGTTGCCGAGTTCTTTTTTCCATGACTGCTTCAGGTTCCAATATGATTTTCCCTTCCCCATCAAGTTCTGGCAATACTGTTTGAACTGGAATATTTTCACCTATAACCTTCTTTAAGCATGAAACATGGAAAATCGGATGTACTCGCGAAGAAGAAGGAAGCTCCAATTTGTATGCCATAGTACCAATCTTTTGCAACACCTTGTAAGGACCATAGTACTTTGGCGATAATTTATTATCCTTCTTTGCTTGCTTGAGGGACATTTGTTTGTATGGTTGTAGCCGTAAAAATACCCAATCTCCTACATCAAAACTTTTCTCGCTACGATGTTGATCTGCCTGTTGTTTCATTCGATTTTGTGCCAAATTCAGGTTATCCTTTAAGAGTTGGAGAACTTCTTGCTGATGCTCGATGTGATCTTCCACCGCTTGAACCTTCGAATTTTCCCTTAAAGATGATGTGATGGATGGTGGATGATATCCATAAAGTGCCATAAATGGGGTCATTTTTGCCGCAGTATGGAAGGAAGTGTTATACCACCATTCAGCAAGAGGTAACCACTTGACCCATTGTGTTTGTTTATCAGATACAAAACAACGAAGATATCCTTCCAAACATTTATTTACTATCTCAGTTTGACCATCAGATTGAGGATGATAAGTTGAGCTATGAGCTAATTGAGTACCCAAACAAGAAAATAACTTCGTCCAAAAATTTCCAGTAAAAATGGGATCTCTGTCGCTCACAATAACCCTTGGGCTTCCATGTAGCTTTTGAATTCTATCCATAAA
>CM076582.1:1613334737-1613485408 GCA_034641835.2 Pinus albicaulis
TACCCAAGCTTCGCAAGGGCACCCCCCAGAAGTACTGCTGGAAGTGATACGATGTCTGCCTCAGGTACCACGGGTATTCCCCCCCGCAGTCACCTATGTGGAACCTAGGAATGGCAACTATGGGCACCAATCCGTGTCAGAAGCCGGGCGGAACGGTCTTGAGGTCAGATCCAGCAAATCAAAGAGGGGGTATCTCTCTTCTCGGCCTTCACTTCCCCTCGCGCTTGACTCTCTGGAGGAGAGCTTTCCCGGTCCACCTAACGGAATTGGATTTCGCTCAATTAATAAACTTCTATGTTTTTGTTTGAGCGGCCTTGGAGAGTTAACTCTCCACTCACCTAATCCAAGGCCCTACAACCTAGCTAGTTGGTGTATGACACTTAATAAAAACACTTGCTAGTTGTTTTTAAATTATAGCGCTTATTTTAATCGGCTGTTATATTAAGTCAAAGGGATACGGAAATGAAAGTCATGGTGTTTTGTGACGCAGAAAAGAAATTAATGAAAACCAAACTACATGCAAATGCAGTAATTTCCTTTCGATGAAAATAAATTTCTACACAGGTTCTACGAGATTATATATTTTTTCTTTTCAGATAACAAACTCACACTTGCAAAATCTATGAAAATGACTATAAATGCTTAAGTGCACCTAATGCAAATAACTAAGAGCATGCAAATTCTAAGATGCAAAATCTACTAAAGCAGAGAGAAATTTCCCAAAGATCCTTCAGTTTTATCACTTTTTGATTGTCCACAAAACTAGTTCCCAAAAGTAGAAACTCTCAATATGAAGACATCAAAATATGCTTGAAAACAAGAGGAAGAAACCAATGACAATTCCTTTCCAAAATCAAGTCAAAAACCAAAGGTAAGAAATCTCAACAAAGCTTCAAAATATGTAACAAAACGAAAACAAAAATGCAAAACAAAAGCAAATGACAAAACAAACTATTTTTTTGAGCTTTTGAATTTTATAAAAAAGAAGAGCTCGAAGAGACCAACAAGACTATCAAATCCCAAGTCAAACAACTCTGAATTTCAAGAAAAACCTAAAAAACGCTCCAAATCTTATAGGGCTACTTAGTAGCAAGATTTATATGAGAAAAAGAAGACAAGAAACTCAGTAACTCAGCCCAGAAGAATAGTACAACCTTGCTGCAAACAAAAAACTTCAAAGAACCAAGAAATACTCTTCAAAAAATTGCAACAACACCTAGTCAAATGAACTCAAGAAAACTAACCAAAAGCAGGCAAAAATCCAAGCGCAAAGAAAAACATAAAATGAGGAAAGAGTATATGAGCAAAATCTCTCTGTTCTGATTAAGTAGAACAACCAAGAATCCCCAGAAAGAGATCTTGGTACTCGAACCAGAAATGCAAGCACTAAAAAACAAGATTTGCCGAATAAGCCAGTCTTCAAAAAAGAGAGAAAAAGACTAATAACCACTATCAACCCAATCCAGAGACTCTAAATACACTGCAGGAACAGGTCTCCACAGGCAGACAAGACTAAAAAGTCAAGAAATAAAAAATTTCAAAATTTGCCCAGGCATACGCTACTTGACAGTTTTGAAACAAACGTGCATACGCGACTGTGTCAAAGGAAACCCACGTATACGCGACTTCCTTTGAAGCAAATTGCATGTATACGCGTCTGTGTATAGAAAAACTCATGTATGAAAAGGTAAATAATGAAAAATGAAAAAGATCAAGCCTGGATAAAGAACCAAGTCTTCAGTTTGACTAGGAAAAAGTTAACTGGATTGGAAATAATAGTTAAAACTGTTGGAAACCTTTCAAATAGATGAAACCACCCAACAGGGGAATCACAAGAATGCGATCCCCAGTGGAGTTTCCAGTTCTGTTTCGGGAAAAAACACCCTAGAGGTTTGTTGGGTCAAAACCTCCACAGATCAGGGCATGCTATTCAAGAAGGACTCACACAACCACACTTGTATGCTAAAAACTAGATAACATCGATAGTAGAACTCACCCGTAATCCTACGTTTGATGTAGATCCCGCGGGGTCCAAACCCCCAGCAACCCTTCTTCCTCCTTAACCTGAAAACCAAGAAGAAACATGCACGGAAATCTAGTTGTATAGCATATAATTACCCTAAATGTCAGTGAAAACCATATGAAACATCATATAAACAATAATAAATGCTTAAATAATAATATTTTCACATATACAAGCAGATGTTAACACGTGACTTCAGGAACAAGATGGTTCTTCTTCATTATGAACAACAGTATAGTAATAAAATGTGGATAGATCACCTGAATCCTTCCACGATCTTCGAACAGACCGTCGTCTAGATCGTCTCGCCCTTGCCTCGCTAAGATACTTTCAAGACTTGTGAACTTGAGATGGCATATAAACTGATGAACATCTCCAGGAAACAAGGGTTTCCTGTAAAAATCTGGGAAAGTGCAGGAGGCACGGGAATTCAGACTTGAATTGGGATTCCAACAGAGTATAATATCTATAAAATTTCTCTCTCCCTTAGGCCATGCACATGAGGGGCTTTTATACTACCTCAAAGTAGTTTCAATCAGTTGGAAACAGTTGGCCACGTGCTGGGGTGGTTGAACAACTGGAGTAACCATCAACCCAGCCTGAAAATAGGGAATTTTTATATATTTTTTAATGATTTTAATGGCATACGCGGAAAAGTACATGTGGACTCGCGTATACATGCGGAAAATTCTGGGCATACCCACGTATGGGATTTTTAACACTGTTTTTTATGAATTTTATTCAAGTCTGTGGGAATGGGTGCCCAAGGCCATAGAGACAATCATGAATCACATGAGGGTGAAAAATGATGCTATAACAGAGAGAGCCCTCTCTGAGTCCAGGAAGGCTAGGTCCTTGGGCTCCAAAGCTTGGTTTGATGTTACACTGTCATTTGGCTTGCCAATCAGCCAAATCACGGGACCCTAACACAAGGCTGTCTTGTTTTTATCAAAACATAAAAGGATCTTTGTAAACATACCCAGCCACAGTAACATTTTCACATTGTGCTTGTTATTTTGATAACTTTGGTTGATTGGCATAAAAAGGGAGACAGACAGTGTTTTGGAAAGAGCAGTGAGTTTTGTGTTAAAGAATCATTTCACATAGCATTTGAAGAAATCTGCCTTGGTCAAACAGTGACTAACAGAGAGGACAAAGTTGTCTTTGAGAAAGCATTTCAAAAAAACCATTAGAGGCAGTTTGGTGTTGCAGAGAGAATTCAAAACAAGATGCCTCCCAGGCAAGACAACAGGAGTGGCCTGCACAAGAGATTTGAGCCCGTTTCCACTGAAAAGGAGCACAGTGTGGCAGGGCAGCAAGGTGAAGAAGAACACAGTGATGAAGAGCAGCGCCATGAAGAAACTCAAAATAGTGATAGATGATGAGGGCTTTGCAAGTTTGAAGGAAGGAATTTTTCTTTGAATAGTGAAGGATAATGCAGTACGAGGGAGGAGGTTTTAGGAGCTAATTTGAAAATATTTCCTATGCTATAAATGACCTAGAAATTTTTTTTACAAAGCATGTGCTAGCTGCCTCTCCTAGGGAAGGGGCCATGACTTCTTCACCAAAGCTAAGAATGCCAAACAACAAAGAAGAAAACCAAGAAAAGCTCAAAATTGCCCAAAGAGGGCGCCCGGTGAGAAAAAAGGAGAGAGACACATTTAGGCTTGGAATTTTGGCGCAAGATTCTAGAAATATTTCTAAAAAGCCTTGAGGGACTTGCTTGCCAAAATTGAGCGAAATTCGACATGTTTTGGTTTTTTGTCATTTTTGGGTTTTTGGCCAAAAATCATGGGCATTGCCATTTCAGTTTGGGGCATCATAAAAAGATGAAAATGGTATCATTTGATGCCATAATTTTAGGAGCACATACTCAGCTATTTTCAGAACATTTGAAGATTATTTGCTCCCCCAAAATGGCGAAAAACACTCGCTTTTTCTACACTCTGCCCCGTTTATCAGCAAGGCTTATTTTTTGGGTTTTTACACACAGATATGTTTTTTGAGGAGTTATAGTGGTCAGTTGGGCGAAAACTAAACATTTTCAGAAAGTAGACACTTAGAGATGTCCAACGAGCTATCATGAGCTTCATTTCGACATCAGGAAGGCTTCCAAAAGTTTCCAGCATGTCAGGGGACCTTTTGCTCATGTATTTTTTGAGTATTTTTGTAAAAGTTGAACCTTTCAAAACTGATCTTTCCTCATGTTCGTTTAGCTATTTTTGTACATGAGAAGTTATGAAAATTCAATTTATTTCCCTCTTTAAGCATTTTTTAGATATTTTATGAGATATTTTGTGCCTTGGGCTTTGCAAAGCCTCAAGGACAAAATAAGATATTTTGGATAGGCCAATGAGATTGCAAGTTGAACTAAGAGGTTTTCCTCACTTTGGCCTATATATTCCAAAGGTTTTCATTGTAAACAAGGCTGAACTTGATGAATAGAATCAATATATGGTCATATAAGCTTTGGAAGAAATACTTGTCTCATGCTTTTGGATAGTTTCTTGGATGTTCTTGGATGATGAAAGAGGATTGTTGTTGGATTCCATGACTTGGTAGAATGGTATAGTGTCTCTCTCTCTGTTTTGTTTCCTAGTTTTCATTCATAATTCCATGTTCTTGCTTGATATAAGACAGTAGAGAATAGATTTGAGACATGCCCTTGGAGGCACCTCAAATTTCATGTTTCTTTATAGCTTCCATGTTTTTTTCATTCTTAGTCACATTAAATAATCCTTAATTTCTCTTTAATAACTCAAGAATATTGTTTGCTTGTTTTATTTATGGTTTTATGCATGCTAATTATGATTCACGATATGCCCTACTTACTCATGGCTAGCCATAGCTCCACCTATGAAACCTCTCTTTGATTGATTAGATTGTCATTTGTTGAACCAAGGAGGTCTTGTACTGATCTTGCCCTTTTCCTAAAACTATGCAATCTTGTCTTCAAAGTTCCCAATAGCTTGAAGTAATATGTTTAGGCATTCCTACATAGTGATTTGAGTTGTTTGTCTGTCTTCAATGTATTTCCCCAAAGTCTGATAACCATTTCCTAAAGTTAGAGAGTCATATATCTCTATGCATGGCTTGAATGTTTATTTCTATGCATTGATCAGTTTACAGTTACATTTCTCATGATTAATGGTTTTCCCTACCATGTTTATGTCAGCTATTAAACTAGTTATGTTTGAAATCCTTTTTTCTTCACAAATTTAATGTCCATCTCACTCCATTTTTCCCAAAGATCCATTTTACCTCGAATCAAATCGGCCCTTCAACAACCTTGTATCACCATCTGAAAGATTTCTTGACCTTTTTGACCCCATAGCCCAGTTGATCTGACATCTTTTTACCTATCTTATATCTTTGATCAGTTTCATCCCTCACAACCTAAAAACCAAAACCAAAAACCTACTTCATAACTAGCCTAAAATTAGAACACAATAAGCAAACACACAGATATCCCTTACACAAATAGAGAGAGCCCTCTTTGAGTCCAGGAAGGCTAGGTCCTTGGGCTCCAAAGACTGGTTTGATGTTACACTATCATTTGGCTTTCCAATCAGCCAAATCACGGGACCCTAACATAATGGCGATCACGGTGGGACTTTGAGTTAAAACATCCTAGGTATCCCTTAGGAACTCTCAAAATCTAAGTCAAACTTAGAAGAGTATAATCTGGTTGTCTCACCATCTTAGCAAAGTGATGATTCAGTTATAGGAAACTCTTCCAAACCTCATAGGCTACATAAAAAACTCAGAAAAACCCCAAAAAATCCCTTAGATTGGTTTTTTTTAGTATTGGTGGTGGACCATACACATATACCTCAAAACAACTTAAAATCCACCTGGCGACTCCACTAACCTCTAGTAGGCCTTACTACTTTACTAAACTCTAGGCTACTATCCGATTGAGCCACCTCATCGCCTCACTAACATAATGGCGATCATGGTGGGACCCTGAGTGATATACAAACTTAGATTCCCTAAACATTCTAGTAGCCTTAAGAATACTATCTGATTGACTTATCCCACCGCTCACTAACATAATGGCGATCACGGTGGGACCTTCCGAGTTAGTGAAAATCTAAGTACTCCTTAGTAACTCTCGAAGTCTCAATCAAACTTAGAAAAATTAAGTGTTGTTTGAAGAGTAGAAGCTAGCTCCTTCACCATCTTAGAAAAATGATGATTCAGTTATAGGAAACTCTTCCAAACCTCATAGGCTACACAAAAACTCAGAAAACCCCAAAACATTCCCAAATTGGTTTTTCTGTAGTTACTGGTGGTGGAACATAGCTACATCTTTACAAAAACAGCCAAGTTCCACTTGGTGACTCCACTAGCCTCCAGTAGGCCTATTACTCCACTAGTCCTTATAAAGTCTTCTAGGAATGCATTAAGCAATCCCAATCATGCTGATGGTGGACACCACAGTTCAAATCCTCCACCTGGCGACTCCACAACCTTCATTAGACCAAAAGACTCCACTGGTAGAGAACTTTAGAGTGATTTAAAAGACACAGTGAACCTTTCTGATTAACAAAGATGCATCCAAGGACACAAAGGAGATATGCTCCGATGAGCAGAGAACATATCCCTGGATTCCCACACAAAATGCCTAAAGACTTAAATTGGATAGAAAACCTACCTATATTACATCTCCTTGATGACCCATTGTTACATCTCATCAATTTTCATATACATGTATGGAGTTTAAAGGTTGAATCGCATGAGGACTGCCTCATGAAAATGTTCATGGGTACATTAGAAGGAAAGGCAAGAGAATGGTATGAAGGCCTAGAACCTGGCATCTTGTTTTCTTTGAAGGATTTCCACAAATTATTTTGTAAACACTATATAGGGCATTTTCCATCTCTATCATTGGCTGAAAATTGTTGTGATCAATCTAAATACCTCATACAACACCTTGTAAGCATTGATGAAAACTTAGGAGATTGGCATCCTGAGGATTATTTAGAGGAGATCCATAATTTTCTTACCCAAAATAACCATCAAGATGACTAAGAAGAGTTGATACCAGATGAAATCCATCAAAAAATAAGAGAGGATCCACAAGAGCTCTTTGAAAAGGTTGAAACAAATAACAATCCATCTGCCCTTCCTTGTAAAATACAAGAGGACATTCAGCCACAAGATGAACTTCCACAAAAAATGGAAAGAAATCGTTGCCCAATCCAAAGAAAACAGAAAATACCTCCTCCTTTAACTGAAGAGGAAATAGATCAGATGTTATCCACTATTGCCTTACCTACTAAAGAAATTGCTCATAAAGAAACAATAGAACAAATTGTTGTTGAGGTTGAAATACTTCCTCAAAAATACATTCATCCTTGTGAGCATTCACCAAAGGAAGAGAGACATCATAGTTCCACCCAGAAGAAGAGAAAGACACCACCCCTTTCAACAAAAGAAGAAACCAATGATAAGCATACAGCTAGCATCCAAACCTTTTTGTAAAGAATATATGTATATGTGTTCTACTGCTGATTTATCTACTAATGCATTTTCTCATACTAAAAGAACAGAACAGACTGATGTTGATACTAAAATTTCTTCTCAAGAAGACCTGGTGCTAAATAATAGTCCTACTCATCAGGATAATGGCTCACAAACAGGAATCATCTCACTAAATCAGGGTGTACCAAGATTGCTTGAAGGTAGCATAACATTACTTTCTGAAGTTTCCAAATCAGATAATCCTAAAGAGGGAGAAGGGATTTTTTCTCAAAAGAATCCCAAGGTTAGTCAAGTAAAGGAGGGAGTATCCTAAATGAGGTCTATTGTTCAAATCCTCTAGGCCAACTATTATTCGAAGACCCCTTTGTTGTTTCACTAGAGACCTTTAAAGAAGGAGTAGTGTGTTCTACCACGAACAGTTTGCTGCAAAGTGTGAGGAAAAACTTAAACACTACTGCCCGAAAACAAATAAAGTGGAAGTGGCCTTTTGATTTCTTCAGCATCATGAAAGAACTGAAACAAAGTCCCTCATGGAATCATCTGCTTGATTGGCTTTGTTGAAAAATATATTTCACTAAATGAATGTATATTGTGTATAGGTTAGATTAGGATAGATAGATAGCTGTGGAAAATAAGCTCAGCCTTGTGAGCATCTTTTCAGTTCTAGATTGTTTGAAGAAAAAGTGAAAAATCAGAAAATACAAAAAACAGTAAAATATAGGAAAAGAGGGCAGTTTCTAAAAAGCAATGGTAAAGCCCCATGTTCAAAGAAATAGTCATTCGGAAAGCGCGCAAGTCTAAATGCTGCTACTAGTGCTCAAATGACTTGTTCAGATATCTAGCCTAATCATAACTGAACATGCTTTAAATTTATTTGCTAATAAGTTAGTGAGTGGAAAATATGGTCAACATTGTGTAAGCTTGACTTATCAAAGAGAGTAGATTAGGAAAAGATACTGGTTCCACATGCTCAAAACAGAACCAAAGAGGAAAGCAGGGATGAAAAAAAAATTGTGTATCCTAGCCTTGTTTTTCCAGATTTCATTTTATGCAAAATAATATTTGTGTGCAGCTTGTCTTTCAAGCCACAAGTACATGAAAAATCAGACTATCTAATCCTGATTTGGTCATTTTTCAATTTCATGTTTTAGATTAGAGAATAAAATCCTGTCAAACAGCTTAACCTTGACAGTTGATCTAGCATAGGTAGAGAAGAAAAGGAGTTCATCAGATTAATCTGAACTCTCGGAAGGTAAAAGTATAGCATTAGATAGTTTCTATTCTAAAAAATATCATGTCAAAAGGTTGCTAGTCAAAATGCACCTAAAGAAGAAAAATGTTAGGAAATATAGCTGGGTAGGTAGAGATGTTTTTGAGGCTAATCATGCTGTCAATTTTCAGAAATGGCATCAAGAAAGAATGAAATTTGCGCCAATGGATAAGGCACTGGTCTTCATAAGCCAAAGATCTACAATTCTGGACACCTCCTGAAAAGAAGCTGCCCTCCCCAAATGGAGCCACTGTTAGTCATCAGTATTTTTCACCTGTTGTTGATGACTAGATTCCTAGCTGAGTTTTCTAGAAACTGATCTCCATATGTCAATTTATCATCTAGAAAACCCCAAAACAAATTTTTGCCTTCCTAGCCCTTCCTGTCAGCCTATGATCAGAGCAATCTTCAGTTTCCAAAGTCTTGTCCTGTTTCAGCAAAATATCCCTGTCTATAGTTGTCTTAGTCATGCTGGTCTGCTATCATTTTCCCCTTGGTTCTCATGAAACTCACTGTCCAATGTTTGACAAAGTGTCTCCTTTCCTATCCTTGATCTTCTTGTCAAACACAATCAGAATCAATGAAAGTTGCGCCTAATTTAGGTAGTTGTGCTTTAGAGAAATCCATTCCTCGACAAAAATAGCCTGAGCCAGAATCCTTTGTTCAATACCAACCAAACCTGAATTAGCACTTAATCTGCAAAAGCAAACCTTGATATACCCCTAGGTCGCGCCACTAAGAGGTGTTGTTATCTCAGTCCGGAAGAAATTCTACAAAGATCTAATACAGAAAGAGATGAGCATGTGCACAGTCTAAAGGAATATGCTTAAGATTGGGCAAAATCTCCATAGAACACTAAAGGAGATTTTAACGTTTCAAATTCATATTGTTTGCATCTCTGCAGGGGGGAAATTGAATGACAAACAGTTTCCAGACAAAAGCAAAGAGACAATCCAAATAAGTCTCTCATGTTGAAGGAATTTTCCATCATTAAGTAGATGGAAAGCTGAAATGAAAAGAGAGCAGGAGTACATATTTCAAAAGTCAAAAGTTGTCAAAAAAGCAGAGATATATATTTCAAGGAAAGACGGCACAGTTTTGGAAATAGATGAAATAACATGACTATGATGACCTCCTTCAAAAGAGAAAATGTTAGAAAACATCGTGCTGATAACCTCATCCAGCAAAATAGCAGATGGTTAGAAAGGCATGATGTGGCCTCCTTCATGAACAAGCAGAGGGCCAACATGTTTTTAAAATGATTTCAGGGCCGTTGTAGGCCACCTCCTTCCAAGGGATAAAACAAAGGATGCATCAGCAGGTTTTAAAGTGTGCTTGAGTATTTTTTCTATTGGAAAAGACTGCACATTTGGAACAACTTCAAAAAGATATGTGTCTTTTATGCACTGAAGAAATCATAAAGAAGAAGGCTGCTGCTAGGATCAACAAATTTTGCTGACAGATTTAGGTTCAACAAATGTTTCAATCTATTTTACATCACAAGATGGGAAAGTAATTTGGCCAGCATTCTTAAGAGGTTATGAAAAGTGTTGCATGCAAGCATCTGCATATCAATAGGTTGATCTATTGTTTATACTTTTCATACACCATTGCAGTCGTAGGGATGTCACATGAAAACCTGATAAGAAAATTAGCACTGGAATGGAATCTGATGAAATCAAACTAGAATTGATTTTGGATTCCAGTTTTGAGGTTGCAGACCTCCTTCACAAAGAAATAAAGGACCAGCTCCTCAAAAAAATTTACACAGCAAATCAACTCATTCATAAGGCCAAAGGTGTGATAAAACAGTGTTTCCCTTTCAGTCAAATAATTTCCCCATCGAATGAAAGACAAAGTTTTTAGAAGACACAATACAGTCATCAAACATAGGCCTGCTTCATAAATAAGTAGAGGGCCCACCATTGTTTAAGAATGAAGAGCATTTATTTCAGTATGACAGGGATTTCAAAAAAGACTGCTGTCAAAAATGGTAAAATGAGTGAAGTTTCACTATTTTTTAAACCTCATTTACAGAGAAGCAAAGGGATAGCTCCCCAAGGTTTTCACCATGAAAATCACCTCATACAAATGGTTAACAGGATGCTCAAAACAAGTTTCATCTTCATATCAAAGTATCCTCATTAGCAGATAAAAAGAAAAGCCCCATGATAAGTTTGAAAGGTCTTTTGGGAGGGCTGCAAATAGTGTCTTTGTAAGTCTCCCTCGAAAACAAACTAAAAAAAAGCACAATCTCTTTAAGACCTTGTTCGCTTCTTCAAAAAAGGGGACAAAATCTTGGTGGACACATAGCAAGATGGCATTAGGGTTCCAAAGGGTTACATTAGTGGTTTCAAAAAGTGATGATCTCCTTGATTCATAAACAGAGGTTTTGATCATAGTTTTAAAAAGAAAAAGCTTCCTACAACACAAACTATGAATTACCATATGATTTTGAAAAAAACATTCCATTCAATATGACAAAGGTTGCAAAAGACAGAGGTTAAGGAGTGCCCGGGAAGTTTGTTTCAAAATGATTTTCTGACCAAACGGAGATGAAATTTACAAAATTGAGAGATTTTTTTGTCCCTCATAGGTTCAAGAAGAAAAACCTCCTTCCGTTTCTACACAGGTATCATGGTTTGTGAGAAATGTAAAAGATACAGATGTCACGGGAGAATTTTTGCACCAGGATTCACCATTTTGACTAGTGTTGGGACAGTCCTATTTTTTACAACCAAATGGATACCAAATGAAAACAATCAAGAATATTTGGAATTTATACTTCCATATCTTTCCAATGATCCATATCGGGCCAAATTCCGACAATAGGAAGGCATCCAAAAGTAGCCTGCAATCAACACTATGTTTTTCTGCACCAGCATTCACCATTTTTGACCAGTGTTGGGACAGTCAATTTTTGAACACCAAAATGGACACAAAATGAAACAAATCAAGCATATTTGGAAATTATACTTCCATATCTTTCCAACGATCCATCTCGGACCCAATTCCGACACTGGGAGGGCATCCAAAAGTGGCCTACAAACAACACTATGAATTTCTGCACCAGGATTCACAAGTTTTGACCAGTGTTGGGAAAACCAATTTTTGAACAACCAAATGGACACCAAATGAAAAAATTCAAGTTTTTCTAGAAATAATACTTCCACATATTTCCAACGAGCCATATTGCGCCCAATTACAACACCGGGAAGGCCTCCAAAACGGGCTGCAAAGTGTGCGGCGCGTTTGAAAAATTGTGCGGCGCGCCTGGGAGAGAAAATACAAGGGTTTTCTATTGATGCGCGGCGCGCCTGTAGCAGCGCGTGTTTCTCTTGCTTCTGAACGTGCTGCTCACCTAAAAAAATTCAAAAAAACTCTTTTTAGAGCTGCTCAAATGTTTCAAACAAGGGCTGCCATCCATTTTTGAGGCATTTCTATTTGCCTCCCTGGTATAAGTCAAGTTGCTAAATGAGAGATCGCTGCCATGTTTTCAAAACTAAATGGTGATCAAATAGAGAGGGTCTTGCTATAAATCAAAGTGATTTGTTAAATATTTTGAAGAATTTTGTTATGGTGGGAGGCTAGTGGAGTGTTCTTTAGTTTCAAAGAGCTTAGAGCTACCCTCAAGACTGTGATAAAACCATAACCTTTGTCAGCAAATGTAGTGGTGAAAAAAGTGGTAAGGAGGGTTAAATTTTTGTTGAAAATCCGAGACTGTTGTGGCTATGATTGCCCAAGGATGACATAGTGATAATGGTGTGTTTATGATGATGTCAAAGGCCTAAAAAACTTCCCTCAATACAGTGCTAAAATCATAAAACTACAAGTCAAAATATACACAGTAGTAGAGTTTTGTCAAATTGTTGGAGGTGCCCTAACTGAGATAGGGCAAAGTTAACCTCTGTCAGCCCAGTGTATGGTGGAAACATTTTTAGGAGGTAAGCAGTGTTTGCAAGGAAAGCATAGTGATTATTGAAAGAAGTGAAACAGTGAAACAATTGATGCCTCATTTTTCCCATAAAAAAAGTGTGGTGAAAAATCTTTCAAACTCAGTCTAGAGGTTTTTATCTGCCTGTGAATGTCAAACAGTGAAGTACAAGAGAAGTATTTTGATGAGGAGGGGTGTTTGTCTCCTACAAGGCTGTCTTGCTTATACCAAAAAACACAGAAAAGCTTTGTGACCTTACCCAACACAGTGATCATACATAAATGACTTTGTCACTTTCAAAAGTCCTCTCTGTGTGTTGAAAAGCAAAATCAATGCTTCCTCTTTATACATGAAACAGACTGTAGTGAGTGAAGCTGCTATTACAATTTGAAGGTGTTTTGTCAAAACTGTGTGTGAGAAATAGTGAAGTACAAGGAGGGTGTTTTTGATTGGAAGCAGTGTTTTGCCTCTGTCTAAATACAAGGCTGTATTGTTTTTATCAAAACATAAAGGATCTTTGTAAACATACCCAGCCACAGTAACATTTTCACTATGTGCTTGTTATTTTGATAACTTTGGTTGATTGGCATACAAAGGGAGACAGACAGTGTTTTGGAAAGAGCAGTGAGTTTTGTGTCAAAGAATCATTTCACATAGCATTTGAAGAAATCTGCCTTGGTCAAACAGTGACTAATAGAGAGGACAGAGTTGTGTTTGAGAAAGCATTTCAAAAAAAGCATTAGAGGCAGTTTGGTGTTGCAGAGAGAATTCAAAACAAGATGCCTCCCAGGCAAGATAGCAGGAGTGGCCTGCACAAGAGATTTGAGCCTGTTTCCATTGAAAAGGAGCACAGTGATGCAGGGAAGCAAGGTGAAGAAGAACACAGTGATGAAGAGCAGCGCCATGAAGAAACTCAAAACAGTGATAGATGATGAGGGATTTGCAAGTTTGAAGGAAGGAATTTTTCTTTGAATAGTGAAGGATAATGCAGTACCAGGGAGGAGGTTTTAGGAGCTAATTTGAAAATATTTCCTATGCTATAAATGACCTAGAACACACCTAGTCTCTAAGAGAAAAGCAGACATAGGTTGAGGTCTTTAAATTAGTTTGCAAGGGTGTTAAAACATTGATTTCAAAGCAACTTTGATCATCTGAAACCACACAAAGAGACATTTATTGGAGATAGGGTTTTTTTGTCAAAATTATAGAGATCTTCTTGCTGTGAGTGTTGAAAGAAAATTCTTGGCTGAAGCAAGGATAAAAACAATGATCAAAGGAAAGAGGTTTTTGGTGCCAAAAACACAAGGATACTTCCCTTCAAAAACCACAAACATGTCTTGTTAAATACCTCTTGGCTCAAACACAATACTGAAGAGATGACTTTAGTGATGATGAGGAACAAGGAAAAGAGTCTAAACATAGCAGTGATAATGAAGAGCAAAGTGATGGGCAGTGAGGCAGTGATGAAAGGGAACATTATGGAAACCAGCACAACAATAAGCATAAGGGTGATGAACTACAAAACAGTGAAGGGAAAGAGCATGAAAATCATAAAGAAGGCATCGACAAAGACAAAAAAGGCAGCCCTCAAGCAAGAAATGATGAGGGCAAGCAAATACAAAACATGGATCATGAATGGCATTCTACAAAGCATGTGCTAGCTGCCTCTCCTAGGCAAGGGGCCATGACTTCTTCACCAAAGCTAAGAATGCCAAACAACAAAGAATAAAACCAAGAAAAGCTCAAAATGTCCCAAAGAGGGTGCCCGGTGAGAAAAAAGGAGAGAGAAACCTTTAGGCTTGAAATTTTGGCCCGAGCTTCTAGACATATTTCTAAAAATCCTTGAGGGACTTCCTCACCAAAATTGAGCGAAATTTGACATGTTTTGGTTTTTTGTCATTTTTGGGTTTTTGACCAAAACTCATGGGCATCACCATTTCAGTTTGGGGCATAATCAAAGGATGAAAATGGTATCATTGGATGCCATAATTTCAGGAGCACATACTTAGCTATTTTCAAAACATTTGAAGATCATTTGATCCCCCAAAATGGCGAAAAACACTCGCTTTTTCTACACTCTGCCCTGTTTATCAGCAAGGCTTATTTTTTGGGTTTTTACACACAGGTCTGTTTTTTGAGGACTTCTAGTGGTAATTTTGGAGCAAACTAAATTTTTTAAAAAAGTAGACACTCAGATCTTTCCAACGAGCTATCATGAGCTTCATTTAGACATCGGGAAGGCTTCCAAAAGTTACCGGCAAGTCAGGGGACCTTTTGCTGATGTATTTTTTGAGTATTTTTGTAAAAATTGAACCTTTCAAAACTGATCTTTCCTCATGTGCGTTTAGCTATTTTTGTACATGAGAAGTTATGAAAAATCAATTTATTTCCCTCTTTTAGCATTTTTTAGATATTTTATGAGATATTTTTTGCCTTGGGCTTTGCAAATCCTCAAGGAAAAAATAAGATATTTTGGATAGGCCAATGAGATTGCAAGTTGAACTAAGAGGTTTTCCTCAGTTTGGCCTATATATTCCGAAGGCTTTCAATGTAAACAAGGCTGAACTTGATGAATAGAAGCAATATATGGTCATATAAGCTTTGGAAGAAATACTTGTCTCATGTTTTTGGATAGTCTCTTAGATGTTCTTGGATGATGAAAGAGGATTTTTGTTGGATTCCATGACTTGGTAGAATGGTAGAGTGTCTCTCTCTTTGTTTTGTTTCCTAATTTTCATTCATAAATCCATGTTCTTTCTTGCGATAGGACAGTAGAGAACAAATTTGAGACATGCCCTTGGAGGCACCTCAAATTTCCTGTTTCTTCTTAGCTTCCATGTTTTCTTCATTCTTAGTCACATTAAAGAATTCTTGATTGCTCTTTAATAACTTAAGAATATTGTTTGCTTGTTTCATTCATGGTTTTATGCATGTTAAGTACGATTTACGGTATGCCCTGCTTACTCATGGCTTGTCATAGCTCCATCCATGAAATTTCTCTTTGACTGATTAGATTGTCATTTGCTGAATCAAGGAGGTCTTGTTCTGATCTTGCCCTTTGCCTAAGACTATGCAATCTTGTTTTCAAAGTGCCCAATAACTTGAAGTACTGTGTTTAGGCGTTCCGGCATAGTGATTTTAGTTGTTTGTCTGTCTTAAGTGTATTTCCCAAAGTCTGATAGCCATTTCCCAAAGTTAGAGAGTTATATATCTCTATGCATGGCTTGAATGTTTATTTCTATGCATTGATTAGCTTAAAAGTTACATTTCTCATGATTAATGGTTTGCCCTACCATGTTTATGTCAGATATTAAACTATTTGTGCTTGAAATCCTTTGTTATTCACAAACTTGATGTCCATCTTACTCCATTTTTCCCAAAGATCCATTTTACCTCGAATCAAATTGGCCCTTCAACAACCTTGTATCACCATCTGATAGCTTCCCTGACCTTTTCGACCCCATAGCCCAGTTGATCTGAAATATTTTTACCTATCTTATGTCTTTGATCAGTTCATCCCTCACAACCTAAAAACCAAAACCAAAACCCTATTTCATAACTAGCCTAAAATCAGAACAGAATAAGCAAACACACAGATATCCCTTACACAAATAGAGAGAGCCCTCTCTGAGTCCAGGAAGGCCAGGTCCTTGGGCTCCAAAGATTGGTTTGATGTTACACTATCATTTGGCTTGCCAATCAGCCAAATCATGGGACCATAACATAGATCTTCAAACATTTCATCCTCATAAGGATGTGTGAGCAGATTTATATCAGCAAAAGAGGGCAACTCCGATTTATGATCTTTATCTTCAAAAGGACCATCTTCCTCATGTTCTAAGCTAGGTTTAATCAATGTAAATCAATTCCTAGATTGTAGGAAATCATCAATTTGTTCATCACCCTCAAACACCTGCCAATGGTTAATGTTGTCAGGTACTGTAGGACGACGTTTGACTTTGATAGGGTATTGTTCGTTTGCAGGTTGTATTTGGCAATTGCTGGCAGCAAATGCGAGCTCATTGGCGAGGTTATTTTGGGCTCTAGGAATGTAAGTGAGCTTATATTTATCGAAAGTTTTGATGAGGTCTAGGGATGCATTTCTATACTATATTAATATTGGGTTCATGGCTGAGTATTCACCTTTGATTTGTTTAATGAAAAGTTTTGAATCTCATTGGGCTAATATTTTCTTAGCTCCTAAGTCTTCAAGTAAGTGTAAACCAAGGAGGAGAGCCTCATATTCTGCAATGTTATTAGCACATTGAAATTCTAATCTATAATAATTACCCTCATTTGTGTTATGTATACAGACACCAGCTCCTGAACCGGCCTTGCCACATGAGCCATCAAAGCTCATGTTCCAAAGTGTTTCTACTTCATGTTTGTCATTGAGTTGCTATTCAGGGCTGCTACAGTTTTGGTTATCATTTTCTTCATTTGAGGATGAGTGTGAGTGTTCTAGAGGGCCTAGTTCTTTCTCAACTCCTTTTACTTGTCCACTAATCTCATTTGAATTATACAAGATAAAAGATTCCAAATCTAAATGAATGGAATAAACCAGGGTGTTGTTGGGTTTTTCTAGGCTACTTACCATATACTTCATGTGAGTCTCTCTGTACAGTCTCCTTGTTTGGTTAAAAATTGGGATGGTAGCATAAGATATGTCAAGTTGGAGGTTTCCCAGCAGCTTGGCTCCCCAATATTGGGACAAAACCATGACATATTTGGGAGGGATGTCAGCCACTACTATGTCCATAACCAGGCTCTTAACAGGGATTTGTGCTAGATTGACACATTAATATTTGATTAAGCCCATTCATTTAACTCTGCTTGAATCAAAGGAGTACAGATCTTTGTAGGTCCTGTTTATTTCTAGGCCTAATTTATCCATCAATACCTTTGGCATGAGGTTGTGAGAGGCACCAGAGTCTAGCATGGCATTATGTAGGATTTTGTTATGTATGTTTAGGCTAACATAGAAAGGGGGAATGGCTCCTTCTTGGTATTTTCCATCTACTTCGGGTCCAAACAACAACTCTTGTTTTTCATCTGTCAAATTCAGAGTATTTGTATCATTTCCTATGTTAAGAACTTTCATAACTTGAGACCTGTACATATCCTGAGCTACCAGTTCAGTGAGAGGTATGGTTATCTTAATTTTAGCAAATTCTCCTTCGAAATTGAAAGGTACTTGGGTTTTAGAAATATTTACATTAGCTTTATCAACCATAAATTTTTCTACATTTTTAATTTGCTGACTCTGATTTGGGGTTTTGGTCAAAATAGTTTTGTCAGGGCCACTAGTAGAGGTACTAGGGCAGCTTGTGTCACCATTTAGTTGGCTAGTTTTGTCTTTGTTAGGGTTAGTTTTCTTAGCCATGGTGTTGTTATTGTCTACTGTTCTTTTAAGAATGTTTTCAAGGGTTTTCCTATCAGTAGTTTCTAAGTTGTTTTTCTTGGAGTTGTCTTGGTTTTTCTTGCTCCTAAGGTCATATTGCCTGTGGACTTCCATTATGGCATTTTCCAATCCCAAATCGTAGTCTTCGGAATCTTCATGGTTTGTTTCATCTATATTCGAGGAGAAGAAAACTTGTTCTTATTCTGTGAGAAAAAACATCACCCTCGTTATCAGAGCCTATTAAGTTTAGGTGATTTTCATCCGGTTGTTCAATATCTCTTTCCCCTTCATCTACATAGTTATCTTCGAAGGGTGGTCTGATTTTTTGATCATTTTCCCTTTGTCTAATTTGGGGTGGATCTCTTCTGAAGTTCTGATTCTGGTTTCTGTTTTGGGGATTTGGTTGGTTCTCCCTAGGATATGTTCTTTCGTTTATGATTGTTCTCTCCATCATTCTTTCCATGGTTCTAAGTAGGTTGTCAATCTTGTAATTAGATGAGAAGGTTGAGGGCATGGTTTCATCTTTGTAGGTTACCCTCTTTTCTGATCTTAGCCTAGCTCTCTTTTCAATTAAGTTGGCCTCTACACTTATAGATCCCTTTTTCATGTCTTCTAAAGTTAGGGGCTCTCTTTCTCTTAGCTGATAGGCCATGTCAGGGTCAAAACCTTCTGGGAATTTAGCTAAGGCTAGGCCTAGTGGGGGTTTCTTATGAGGTGGGAGGGCATTGTAGACACTGTTAAACCTGGTGCAATAATCTTGGACACTCTCCCCAGTATTCTTCTTAATATTGTTATATTCAGAAAGGATTTGGAGATGGTTTTTCTTGATTTCCCACTTGTTTATGAAAGTTTGGTAAAGGGAAGGGAGATCATGTATGCTGTTGGGAGTCAAGTTCTTAAACCATTTTTAGCTTCTCCTCCTAGGCTTTGAGAAAACATCCTCATCTTCATGGTTTCCTCTTCTAATTCCATGTACTCAAAGGCATCATTTATTCTATCTACACGCTGTTGGACAGTGGTAGATTCAGCCCCGATAAAGGGAGGGATTATGGATTGGTAATCATTTAGAAAAGGTACCAAAGGTTGCGGTAAAACAGGGGGGCATACCAAGCTGCCATGATAGGAGCTAATGGTGGATTTACAAGCAAAGGATTTGTGATATGAATTGGAGTGGTTTGCATAGTGGAGGTGTGAATGGGTGTGGTAGAAGTATTTGGACCAGTAAACTGATTCTAAGCAGACTTGGGGTGAAAAGAGCCAAAGTGGTGGAGAAGTTGGAAATCAGGTGGTGTGGAAGGAGAAGCTTCTCCGCTAGGACTCTGCTGCAAGTCTATGGGCTCAAGGTCTGTATGGTATATTCTAATTTGTGACTTGGTTCTAAAAAGTTTTCTCGTGTGATGCAAGTCAAATTGGGGGTCTTGCAAGGCTGTAAGATTTTCAGGTACAAAGCTTGCTTTATGAATGGTCCTAACAGTAGTTAAGTTTCCAGTTTCAGAAGTTTGCCACAAAATCTTTTCTGGGTCCTCAACTATGGTGGGAGGGTTTGGGTCCAGATGAGATCTGGTATTGATTCTTCACGAAGCCAGATTTCAAACTCAAAATTTAGAGAGGCTGAGAGTTTTTGAACTTTTTTGAAAAGTTTACCTATTTTTGTGTTTGCTAAAATCACACAGTGTGTGACTAGGATTCTAGACTTCTCAAGGTTGATTCGGCACAATCCTATAGGAGTCTATGGACACTAGTAAAGTTAGAAGGCCTACTGGAGGCTAGTGGAGTCACCAGGTGGATATTTTTAGTTGTTTTGAAGATATGTGTCTATGGTCCACCACCAATACTGACAAGAAGCCAATCTAGGAATGTTTTGGGGTTTTATGAGTTTCTATATGTAGCCCTAAGGTTTGTAAGAGTGTCCTATAGCTGAGTCATCATTTTGCTAGGATGGTGAGACAACCAAATTATACTCTTTGGCTATTAACTTGAGTTCTCTATGATTTGATGAAGGTTTTTGAAGTCCTAAGGGATACTTAGATTGTCACTGACATCAGAGTTTGCATCATGATCACCATTGTGTTAGTGATAGTGATGAGGTAGCTATAAATCATAGGATACTTTTTAATCAAGGGATTATGGAGTCCTAAGGGGTACTTAGATTGTCACTAACTCAGAAGGTCCCACCGTGATCTCCATTATGTTAGTGTCTCGTGATTTAGCACATTGGTAGACCAAATGCACAAGGTAACATTAGATCAGTCTTTGGAGTCCTAGGACCTAGCCTTCCTAGACTCAGAGAGGGCTCTCTCTATTATGCAAAGGATGTGAACTTGTTCGCTTTAAGTGTTTGATTTTCGGCTAGTTGTTAAGTGTAGGTTTGTTGTTTGTTTTGGTTAGGGTAAGATGATCAAGTAGGATAGGTGGAGTGAGAGGTTATCAAATCAATGGGCTATGGAGTCTATGAAGTCATTGATATCTCGATAATAAATCGGGGTACATCACAGGGAAAATCTAGTGTAGTTAATGGATCTTTAAAGTTTATGTGTGAGGTGAAATGGACATTAAGTTTGGGAACCAAGCTAGGGAAAATGACAGTTAAGAATCCTTTGTCAAATACCTATGAAAATAGAGATCCTAAATACTGATAAGAAAAATATTCTAGTCATGAGATAGGGCACACCATTTACTTAATGATAATACCTTTAAACAAATACACATTCAAGACATACAATCCAGTGGAACAAATAAATTAAGACAACTTATCTAACTTCAATGATTCTACTTTCAATATTTTAAAACATATAAGAGACAAATAGCATAAATAAATGAAGAGGGAATGCCTAAACATCATTCATTAAACTATAAATAAATTTGAGGCAAACTGATAAGCATATACAAAGGGAAAGATCGAAACAAGACCTCTTTGGCTTAACCTAATCAATCAATACATCAAAGAGAGATTTCAAGACAGAGTTTAGATAGCATAAAACAAGCAGGGCTCACCATGAATCATGTTTTTAAACTAGAAAATTAATGAAATAATGAAATATAAAATCTTAGGTGGGCCTAAGGAGCAACTAAGAATTCCTTAAACTAACCCAACAAAGGAAAACATGAAGACAATAGCAAACAGGAGGACTGAGGTGCCTCAAACAACATTTCTCATCCTATACTCTTTTGAGCTATTGAAATATAGAAAGATGGACATATGAAAAACAAGAAAAACATGAAAAAATAAGAGATACTTCACCATTAACTAAACTCAGGAATCGTGCAAGCAAGCCTTCATCATTATCAACCAAGGCAAATCATCCACAAGCTCCACAACACTAGATTGTTCTTCAACTTCCAAAAACCACGTATTTCTCTTAAACACATCAAAGCCCAATATTAAAATGAATCCTCATGCCTTATATAACAAGCAAGGAGGAGGAACGCCTAATAGAGCATCTAGAAGTCTATTGGTTAATCAGAAGTATCTATATTGTCCTTGAGGCCTTGCAAGGCCCAAGGCACAAAAATATCTAAAATAAAAACTTTCCGGCCATTTTTAGCAATTAAATTGACCTTTAGGCTCTGAAAAGCCTACAAAAACTTGCCAAATACACATTCTGACTTGTCAACCACAAGAGCGTAGCATTGTGTGTCAAATTTGAATCTCCATGCCAGGAGCGTAGTACAGGAACAAAAAAAATGGGTCTTCTTATAGCCATGTTTTGAAGGCCTTCCCGATGTCAGATAAGGGTCCATGATGGCTTGTTGGAAAGAACTTGAAGTCTAATTTCCATATATATCCTTGGTTTTCTGATCTAACCTCTACAACCTGTCCAAAAAGTGAAAATTCCAAGACTGGTAGGAGCGCAACACATGTCCTGAAAAGTGGGCAGAATGGTGAAAAAATGAGTGTTTTTGACCCTTTTGGGGGACCAAAACAACTCCAATTGAGCTGAAAATTGGTGAGCATGCTCCAATCATGATTAGGAATCCAAAAATGTAAGGATTTTCTCTTGAAGATGCTATGAAAAAGAGCGTAGCACCAGGTGTGTTGCACTCCTAGCCTCAATATTTGCAAAAAACAAAAACTTGTCCAATTTCTCCCAAATTTGGTAGAAAAGTGCCTCATGGGTCCTGGGAGACCTTTAGAGAAGCTTGAGCCAAAATAACAAGGCGAGCTTGGTCCTTTTCCTCCTTTAGTGCTCAGATCTCAATTTTGGCCCTTTTGAGTTCTTGTCTTGCAAATTGGTCTCTTTGAGAATAATGCTTAGCCATTTTTCTTTGTAGATCCAAGTATTTATTGGCCTTCTCCAACTTGGCCTCAAGGTGTGTGTTAGCCCTCTCAGGACATGATTCCCTATCATGTTCAATTTCTAGTGCAAGGAGTTCTTGGAGAGAAAGTTGTCCCGATTGGGCTGATTCTTCTTCTCTCTGCTTTTCCAATGCTTTCCTAAGACCCATAGTTCTAGGTCTCCTTATAGTTTGACCCTCCTCATCACTACTCTCCTTTTAAGTTTCCATGAATTCTGCCAACTTCACCTGTGCCCTTTGAGCCTCTTTCCGGTACCTGAGTGTTCTTGTTTCATGAATGGCTTGTTGGGCAGTCATTTGCTTGTTTTTCATCTGATAAAAGTGAATGACATCCTTTGCTCTTTCTAATTCAACCTCCAAGTCCTTGATTTGTGCATTCCTGTCTTGGAGGAGGGAGTTTGAAATTATTTTTTCATTATCATCATCACTGTCTATGTGAATGAGTTCAAACTCTCTTTCTTTTTCATGATCTTCCTCTTCTTCTCTCACTTTTTTCTTACCTTTGTCCAATGGTTGAGCTGAAGTAGATGGCAAGGTAACTTGCCTCTTAGAGGCAACAAACACTTGCCTTGATCCTCTTTGGTAAGTGAGAGTACAAGTTTTAACATGTTTCCCTTGAATACCTTGATCATTGGTGACCTTAGGGCTGTTTGTCTTCTCATTGATGATTTTTGTATGTGTGTCTTCCTCACTTTGCTCTTGACTGTCTTTTTGAGAGGCATTTTCATTTTCTCTCATGCTAGTATCACTATCAATATATTCATGATTGTCATCCTCTGTATTTGCAATATTAGAGGTGTCTTCATCATTGCTTTGTATATTTTTATCTTCATGACTGTCCTCTTCTTCATGATTTGGCCCACTGTCGTCATTTTCAAATTTTTCCTCTGTCTCTGCATCTTCATTCTCTGTATTATTGCTTGCATTTTCTGTGGGGTCACTGTCAGAGGCATCTTCACTGTTTTCTTCATCTTTTCTATGCCTACTGTCTTTGCCCTCAAATTTTTTTTCTTCATTATCACTGTTGTGTTCATGAGCACTGCCATGATCTTCTTCTTCACCGTGGCTGTCATTTTCTGCCTCATTATGTGTGTCTATACCCACACTGATTTTCCCACTATATTCACTTTCAAACTTTGGCTCTTCTTGACTACTAACATTTTATGTGGGGTCACCATTAGAGGCACTTTCATTAGTCTCTCCTTTACTTTGATTTTCACTTTCTTGACTGCTATCTTCATCTTTTTCACTGATCCTTTTATCACTGTTATTGGGCTTACTGTTTTCTTCTTTACCTTCAAACTCTATCTCTTCTAAATTTGCCTCTGTACTTGGGCTGTCATTGATTTCCTCATCCTCATTTAGCTCGCTATCTCTGCTTTCTTGTTCACTTTTTGTTTCATTGCCTTTTTCACTACTTTCTTCATCATCAACCTCTTTGTCATCACTTTCTTTGTTACCTTCTTCATCATTTAGCCCACTGCTTTTGTCACTGTCTTCTTTGCTGCTCTCATCTTCCTCCTCTTCACTTTCCTTGGTATCTTCTCCATCATTTTCACTTTCTTCACTTTCATTTTCCTCCTCTTCATAATTTTTTTCTTCTCCTTGACTATCATTTTCTTCTGGACTGTCATGTTCCTCCTTGTCACTGCTTTCTTCATGTTCTGAGGATTTAGGGGAAGGTGAGAGAGGGAGGTTTGTTTGGGGAGAGGATTCATGTGAAGAGGATGAATCATGGTCAGTGGAGGGTGATGGAGGTGTGGGAAGAGGAAGTTGAGATGATGATGGTAAAATTTGCAGAGGAAGAGGCTGTGGGTTTGTGAAAACACCATGGGCGATGAAAAATTTCCATGGGATGCCTTGTTGCTCCAATTGGTGTAAGACAACCATTTTGATGAGGGAATGGTGGAAAAGACTTGACATTTTTTGGGAGGGAGGCCTTTTTTGCACAATGGATCAAATTTTATCAATACTTTTACAAAGGTAGTAGGGAAAATGGAGTAGTTTGGCCTTAGTAAAATGCATGAGAAGTCTTATGTGGTAGGAATAGGTCTTAGAAAACCTACCCTCATAGGTGAAGTATTTCATAATGATCTTCATCAAAGGAGCATACCCGTCCAACAAATGAGAAAAGGGGAAAATGGTCTTGCAATCAACTTGGCAACTTGGTTTTAAGAAGGGCTGATAATGGCTTAGGTCTAGATACACCTGTTTTAACCATTTCTCCCCCATGCAAGGTATTCTAGTGGCCATAGAGATTGCATTGGTGGTTAGCTCAAAATCCACTCCAGCTAGATGTACATGGTGGTCATGGAGGTTAAGGACAAAAATTTTGGTCAATTGAGGGTGACTTTGGACTTTCTGCACTTTCTCACAGAACTCATAGCATCCTACTTCTTGGAAACATGAAAATATAGTAGGAGAGGCTGTCAGTTCTTTAGTGTTTATAGGCTCAAACCTATTTTCTTTCCCACCCTTCCTCTGCTATTCTCTAGGCCTTTGACTTACCTCACCACTGTCAACACTGCCTTCTCTAGGAATTTCTGTCTTCAATGTGCTTGCAGTGTGTGGATGGATAGGTGTTTTTAAATTATCTATGTTTGCAAACAAGGGGACCTTACTTTATTTCTTGGGTTTTGTCAAATTCCATTTAAGCCTTCCCTCCACACTTCTCTATATTTTACCTTTAAACAATATTTTAAAAGGTAGGTAAAAACTCTAAATACCTCTCAAATCTTCTTAGCTGGAGCAAAGGGTCACATGAGCGTAGCATAGGCCAGTCAGGCACCTTCTGCACGAGTAGTCGGGCGGCCTCTGCACACAGGGTCGAGTAGCTCTTGAACACACAAGAGTGCAGCAGGTCACCTCTGCATGAAGGGTCGGGCAACTCCTGAACGTGTAGGAGAGCAGCAAGTCACCTCTGCACAAATCATCGGGAAGCTCCTGAATGTGTAGGAGCGTAGTAGGTCACCTCTGCATGACCTGTCTGGTGTCTCCCGGGTAAGCGCTGAATGCATAGGGGCCCAGCACGGGCAATGTGTGAATGGACAGCCGGGCACCTCTGCACACAGTGTCGGGTGCCTCCCAGGAAAATGCTAAACGCACAGGAACGTAGCTTACTGTTTCAGGAGTGCAATGCCCAGTAGAAAATTGCACAGAGAGTGTTTACAGGTGTGCAACACGATTCAATAGGCACGTAGCATAGGTTTCCTACCCAAAAATCTGCTAGAAAAGCACTGATTTTTATGCCTGAAGCTTTTTATCTCTTGCTAGTAAATGAAAAATAAGTTTGAATGATGACCATATTCTTTTTATACCCTTTGGAAAGAATAATTAAAACCAAAACCCTCTTTTCTAATTTTTTTTTCCTTTCTTGCTTTTTCACTGAATTTTTGGTCCTTTTTGTCCTATAGGTGGTAGAACTCTGAGAAAAATGGTTTTTTGCCTTTGCTGGAGCATCTTGATGTTTCCCTTGGATTTGAAAAACTCTTTAACAAGCTTAAAATTTGCCTCTTACCCAAATTTTGGAAACATGAACTAGTTCTTGAAAAGAAAAAGGTCATTTTGACAAATTTTTGAGGAAGAAGTCATATAGTGACATTAGTGCTCTTTTTTGAAGGTTTTCTCCACTTTATCCTTTTCATGAATTTAAACACCTTTAAACAGTAAACTTGTGATTATTTTGGCACTTTCACCTTGGAATCTTCAGTCTTGCATCTTCTATGCCTTTGATTTCTTGGTGGATGAGACTGGAGAGAAGAATTTTGACCTTCTTTCAACTGACATTCTGTCATGTTTTCACTTTGAAGCAGTGAAAACCCTAGCAGTTGGTGTCAACAGCTCCTTTAGTATTTATATGTGCCATCATCATGAGATACATCAGGTCTATTTGATCTTATCAATCTTCCCGTAGGTAGCCATCTTTGACAGTCCTGCAGAAGTGTCACTCATGGCTAACTATCTTTTGCAAAATATAATTTTGATAAGGAAACCCTTGTTGGAGGCTTCTCTGCTTTGTTTTTAGACCAATTACATGTTTTTTCCTTTGACCTAATTCCATCTTTCTTATTACCTAAAAACAATGCTTCTTGAACATAAAGGCCAACCCTAGCACCTATAAACTCTAGTGACTTAGTGGAAGGGGTTTTTGACTCTTCTATGGACTGAAGTTTTGACTTGGGGCTGTTTTAGGAAAGAGGAGGAAACTGAGTTATTTTTGACAAGCTAGATCATTTTGAAGATTCAAAAACCACTGAAATTGATTTTCCTGAGTTTTCAATGGAAAATTTGGGTTTTTGAAGGCTTTGAGGCATTAGGTTAGCATGGTGAAAAGTAGGCAGAGGAAAAATGGAGTGTCCAAATCATAGGCGTAAGAAATGGGATGGGGAATAGTGAATTAGGCTTTATGAGGGACTCTTCATGAGTGGTAGGCTGGCCAAGGCATGGTAGAGTAGTAGAAAAGTGAAAAATTTATCATGAGGATAATGAAGGCAGTGAGATTTCTAGAACTCACAAGATTCCTGAATTTTGTTTCTAGAAATCTAGGACAAGTATTTAGTCATCTAAACAGGTAAAACTTATTAATTACTAACAATCCCCACATTTTTGTCGTCCCAATAGAAAAATTAAGGTCTCCACCAATAATGAGGTTTTCAGCTCCCATGGAGGATTTTTCCCAGAGGTCATTCTAGAAAAGCACCTGGTCCTGGCATGACCCATAGATATTTAGAAGGAGAAATTTAGAGCAAAATTCTAAAGAGTAGAATTCAAGAGCCAAGGCCTGATCTAGACCCTAGGTGTTTGTAGGCTTGAGTTTTCCTTCCTTAAATTCTATGGCTAATCCCCCTCACCTCCCCTTAGCATCTAGGCACTGAGAACCCTAGCCCAGAAAAATCTTAGCTAGAGTCTGCATAACATCTTCTCTAGCCCCCAAAGTCTCCTGAAACATAATTACATCCGGCTCATATTTCTGTAAAAGGGCCCTGATAGCTAGTTTTTTGGGTTTACTAGCCAAACCTTAACAGTTAAAGAACAAGATAATCATTATGACACCTTCTCAGAGGTATTCAATGCTCTAAGAACCCTGGTTAATATTTTTTTCTTGCCATCTGCTATGTCCATCTTGGTTTTCAACTGTGCTTTTGAAATGTTGGATTTCCTACCCCTTAACTTTGGAACAGAAATGGAATCCCCAACAATCCCCAAACCCCCCAAAACCTCAATCAGATTACGCTTGTCACGAGGTCTAAGGTTTTATGGGATTCTCTCACCTTCGCTCAGGGATGGAGGTGATGATACTTTCCATTGTTTCACTTAACTTGTTTTCATGTGATTGCAATGCCTTAAAAATGGAAGGCCTGGAAGGACCAGGCCCCTGATACTTTTCCAAAGAATCTGATAAAGTAATAGTAAGAGAAAGAGGGGGAGTGGAATAAATACCCTCATTCAATGGAGCTTTCGGCACCTCCAGAGCCTCCTGCATCATGGGCTGACTGAGCTCTATGTCCATCGCCTCAGATTTATATCCTACTACTTCCATCTGCTGTATCTAATCCTCTTCTACTGCCCTATGAGGAGGAACCCCTCCCTGATAGTCATGAACAATATCTGATGGTGGCCTTCCCCCCAAGATCCTATCTTCCTTCTCTGATTTGTTCTTCCCATTACAATGCTTCTTCCTTCTTCGGATGCACAACGATGAATATTTTGCCAAATGTCCATATTGGTGACATCTGTGGCATCAGAAAGGTAATTGTTCATAGTCTAGTTCCTGAATAAAGGACCAATCCTGATAGTATATTTGGATTGCTTCAGATAATCCAACTTTTGGATTTAACCGAACCAAGATTCTAGCTATTCCTTGTTTTCCAGACTATTGGAATTACATGTCTCCCTCTAAGAAATGCCCCAATTTTTTCTCTATCTCCCTGAAGATGTTCTCTGTCCATAAAGGATGTGGAAGGCCCAGGAGTCTGTAATATTCCCAAATGGGAAAAGCAGGAGTATAGTGCAAAATGATGGAACAATAGTGTAAATCATCATATAAAAGCAAGAGGCCAATATGGAGACCTTTCATATGTTATAAAAATAGAAAAATATGCATAAATAATGGGCCAAAAAGATAGATATACTACAGATATGAGCACTATACAGCCTCCTTTGAAGAACCCCTTAAGGGTTTTCAGAAAAAAACCTTGTACAAGATGGGGATCTAAGCCCTAGGGCTGAAGATCCAATGCAAAATACAGATCTGGAAAGTGTGGCTGATATTATATGATCAATAAAATATCCTCCTCCAATATATCCTCTAAATGAAAGGCATATCCCTTTCATTAGAAAACCAACTCTCCAAATGGTGTGCTAAACCACCCTGCAACTCCTACAGAAATAACGCAGATCTGGAAGTAAACTGTGCTGTAGGGATATATAAATGGTTGGCCTGATGCCAAGATTTGAAAATATGCACAAGGGCCTTCCTTAATATCTTCCCAATGGAAAGGAAGCCTTCTCCACTGAAAATGAGAAATGAAATGACCCAGATCTAGTCTCCACTACTGCAACCTACAAAACAACTCAACCCTCAATAGGATCTGCACTGTAAATGAAAGAAGAAGCTTGGCCTTAAGCCTAATTGTGGGAAATGTAGTACAAGAATCCTCCAAGAGCTTCTCAATGGAAGAGGTGGGATTCCCGATCAGGAACACCGAGTGTTAAACAACACTCAATCTCAGCTAAACAACAAGAGAAAGATATATGTCTAAACAGACCATATATTCAACAAATTCATATATCAACATACATATTCTAATATGGCTTCCATCCTCTTCCTTAAATAAGACATGAGGTTGCAAACCCTAAGCCCCATCCAATAATAGCACTACTTCCATGCAAAGAATCTCCATCTAAAACTGTGTTGTCTCTCATTGATGACCACTCCTCCATGACAACACTATTGATTTGGTCAAGGTTGACCTAGTCAAGGTGTTCCAATCCCTTTTCACACCAAAGGGTGCTCAATAAAGCTACCAATATCTATCTCTTTCACATTGGCAATTATTTCTTCATTATTAAGGAGAATTATGGACCTCCATTGTCCTCTTATTCATAAAACAAAGCAACAAAACAAAATTTAATATTCCAACTAGCTCATGGCTAATTGGGAATATTACAGTCCTCCCTTCCCAAATGTTGCTTGTCCTCAAGCAACTGACAAGGTGAGTGCTGCAGTTCTTCATCATTGGTGACACCAACATGTGATAAGCTTCCCTCATAAGCTAAGTTTCTACCAATCCATCCCTCCATGAATTACTCCTCCAAAGTTCTCATGAGATGCAAATAATCCCTCCCACAAGCAGACAATAGTTCCAATGAAACAAGCATGGTTTGCCCAATATTATCCGTAAAACATGTAGCATAATGAACATGGAGAATCTCTCTCCCATAGGGCACATACATTCCTCCCATCCTCCCTCCAAACAGTCCCATAAAAAGTATAAGTACAACATCAATGTATGGGATCAAAACTAAGCGCATGCAAACAAAAATTTGTACAAATGGAGGTGATTCATAGTCCCACATGTGGAACCAGTGCAGTAAATCTCCTGAATGCATCAAATAATGATATGGTAAGTGGTTTCCCCACCAGTTACTTGCTATCCATGTCTTCTCACAATGGCTGAAAGTGTGATATATGTTTGGTGCTTTCGGAGTGCACCCACAATGATACAAAATCTCCCTTTGTCCTCCAAGGGAGTGGCCATGTTCAGAAATGTTTATGGCCCAATGTTGACCATGAAGCTTATATGAAATAATGCTCCTTCTTGGAGCTATGTCCTGCATATACATGGTAAAGGAATGCATATAATCTTCAAATGAAACATTATGTACATAAGCATATTCCTCACCAAAATTTTTGTTCATACAAATGGAGTGGCTCATAGATGGATCCCCTTTCATTCCAAAAGAGGAAAGAGTTGGCTATAATAACTCCTTCATTGAGTCATATCTCTCTTCCAACTCCACATGGTTCATGCATCTTTGAAAATTCTGATACAGTTCCTCTTAAAATCCTTCCCAAGTGTAGCTCTTCATGATAAAGTTGCAAGCTTTCATGGAATAAGTATGGCTGAAAAATAACTCTTCATAAGCCCTTTGTAGCAACTTCTCCTTGATCTTGGAGGCTCTATATAAGAAGATCCTACCATAATATTAGATGAATTATTCTTGGAAAGAAAATACCTCTTCACGTAGCTGGTCATCAATTATCATGCATGTGAAAATATCCTTGGAATAATCCACCAATAGTTGGGATTTCCAATATGGATCAATTTTCCATAGTGACACCGCTGATGATATATCACAAAGAACACCTGTCATATGGCTTCTCTCCTCCTTGACATTTCCCATGCCAAAGGTAAATGTTGGAAGGTGGCTATTCCTCCCATGCTTCTCCTCCCACAACACAAAATCTGAAATGAGAGTGGGTAATGATGATGTTGGGAGAATGTCTCCCTCCTCCTTGGGTTTACCCAAGATTCTCAATGTTGTATCATGGCCTTGTAATGCTCCCATCCCTCCTGGATATATGCTTGGAGCATCATGTTGTGAGACATCTCTCACCAAATCTGAATCAGGTGGCCTCCCAGGTGGTTTGCCACAAAATAATAATGTCCCATGAAGCAATCTCATAAGCATAATAGATGGGACTGTTAGGTCCTTGCTTCCACTGCGAAAATCCATCTCTATTTTTTGTGTGGAAGTTTTTGGATTACCTGATTTTTTAAGGTTTGCAAGCCCCATGAATGGTGCTTCAGGATCTCTTCTATCAAACATATCCACCAGCCTCCTTGTGAACTCTGAATATGCAGTCACATTGGCATGACCCAATGTAGACAAGCCATGGAACCACCAATCATGTGCTTCACCCTCAAGGTGCAACACTTTATCTTAATGGCCTCCATTTCTGGAACTTTTTTCAACTGGAAGTAGATTTCAAGCTTCTCTACCCATGATTTTGCAGTGCACTTGGATGACCCATCAAAATTGGGTAAGAAAAATCTACCCATAGTGCGGTGTAGATCATGATTCTAAATGAATCCACCACTTATATTATGATGTCTGGGTCTTCTATTGTCCTTGATTTGACAAAATTCTTGAAAAATAAAGTGGTCCTTGAATCTCTGAGTTTGAGACTCATAATCCATAAAATAGTCTTCAAGGGATTCTTGCTCTTGAAACCCTTCATTTCCCACAACCAAGAATGTAGGCATTATAGAGCATTGGGAAACTTGTTGTTGTTGCACTGGTTGATCACTCCAGTGATGAGAAATGCCGAAGCCTTCACCATGATGAAATCCTTTAGGGGATTCCTTGTATCTATCCATACTCATCTCCTTGATTTCTCTAGCAATGTCTTGCATGGCTCTAAGAAGGATCTTGGGGAACTCCTTCTCTTCATCTTCTCCTCCAGATAAAGGGGTTTTACCCTTGTCTTCTTTGTCATTTGTATAATCAAACTTCTGGTGTCTTCTTCTTTGACACCTATTCTCTCTATCAGTAAGATATTCTTCTTCTTCAGATGACATATTGGATTTTCAAGATGCACAGGCTGTGCCAAGATTATGATTTGATACCATTGTAATATTCCCAAATGGGAAAATCAGGAGTATAGTGAAAAATGCTGGAACAATAGTGTAAATCATCATATAAAAGCAAGAGGGCAATATGGAGACCTTTCGTATGTTATAAAAACAACAAAATATGCATAAATAATGGGCCAACAAGAAAGAACAAGCCTCCAATGGACAAAATACCTCAAAAAGAGGTGTTGCTACTATATATAAAGACTGGAAGATTGTTACAACATTGTTTTAAATACAATGCTACAGAAAATTAATATACATCAGATATAGGGCTGATATGTGCCTCAAAAGATAGATCTACTACAGATCTGAGTACTATACAACCTCCTTTGACGAACCCCTTAAGGGTTTTCAACAAAACACCTTGTATAAGATGTGGATCTAAGCCCTAGGGTTGCAGATCCACTGCAAAATATAGATCTGGAAAGTGTGGCTGATCTGATATGATCAATAAAATAGCCTTCTCCAATAGATCCTCTAAATGAAAGGAAGATCCATTTCATTAGGAGACCAACTCTCCAAATGGTGTGCCAAACCACCCTACAACTCCTCCTACAGAAATAACGCAGATCTGGAAGTACAATGTGTTGTAGGGATAAATAAATGGTTGGCCTCATGCCAAGATCTAAAAATATGCACAAGGGCCTTCCTTACTATACTCCCAATGGAAAGGAAGCCTTCTCCACTGAAAATGAGAAATGAAATGACCCAGATCTAGTCTCCACTGCTGCAACCTACAAAACAACTCAACCCTCAATAGGATCTGCGCTATAAATGAAAGAAGAAGCTTGGCCTTAAGCCTGATAGTGGGAAATGTAGTACACGACTCCTCCAAGTGCTTCTTAATGGAAGAGGTAGGATTCCTGATCAGGAACACCGAGTGCTAAACAACACTCAATCTCAGCTAAACAACAAGAGAAAGATATATGTCTAAACAAACCATATATTCAGAAAATTCATATATCAACATACATATTCAAATATGGCTACCATCCTCTTCCTTAAATAAGATATGAGCTTCCAAAACCTAAGCCCCATCCAATAATAACATTACTTCCATGCAAATAATCTCCATCTAAAACTACGTTGTCTCTCATTGATGACCACTCCTCCATGACAACGCTGTTGATTTGGTCAAGGTTGACTGAGTCAAGGTGTTCTAGCCCCTTTTCCCACCCAAGGGTGCTCAATAAAGCTGCAAATATATATCTCTTTCATATTGGCATTGATTTGTTCATTATTAAGGAGTATTATGGTCCTCCATTGTCCTCTTATTCATAAAACAAAGAAACAATTTTTTTTTTAATATTCCAACTAACTCATGGCTTATGGGGAATATTATAGAGACTAACCCAGATAGACAGATCAAAAACCTTCTCTCTCTGTGCATCAAAGAGGAGATTCCACCTCTTTAACAATATAGGAGCACGACCAAATCTCCAATTTCTATCAAGTACCCATTGGAAAATTTTATTGTACTTATATTTGATCATGAACCAACCACTGGTCAAGTTTATCACTTCAAATCTCGGGTTCGAAGCTTCTGACCATGCCTTTTTCACCCATTCTTTAATGTAGCAGGATGATAATTTATTACCTTTAGCCCTCCCTACTAAAGTGAGATCTTCAGTCTCCATTTATTCGTCTATCGAGAGGTCTATCCCTAGGACTAGGTTTGGGATTTTATGCTTTCTCCTCACCGCTTTTAATTTCCTTCTCTTTTAGAAACCCTGTTTAGATCCTAACCTTATCGATATTCTTCTCGTTGGTTGGTGATATGGGAAACGAGATCCAACATCTCAATTCTCTTCCTCCCAAGAATTTTGGGTCTTGTTGAGTCTCAAATCTGCATCTTTTCCATATACTTTCTATACACTTCCTCACTGAACCTCCCAAGTTGTCAATATCATTGTATATTAATTGAAAAAGGGTGTCTAACACTGGTTTTTAACTATATTTTTGTGTGTCTGTTTATTTTGATTTAGATTTTGTTCACTTAGGCTGGAATCTTTGCTTCATGTTTGCTGCAACTCTTTGACTATTTTTGTGAGAAACTCTATACTACGAGGTGTCTTGGGAAGAAATGAGCCACATGGGCAAGTCGAAATGATGTGGACATGGTTCGTGTCCTATTGGCTTGAGCAAGTAGATACAAGGGCGCAGTCAAAGGTGTGTCCACATGAAGTCAATAATGAGAGTCTCACGGTAGCCGGGGGACTCTGTTTCGTGTCACGTGAAGGTTCATATGGCCGTTTCTGAGTTACGGAGGATAAATCAACATCTGTACATGGCTCCTTAGCCGAATTCAAACATCCACTCCTCATAGATTTACTTTTCAATACGGCCATGATCCTAGATCCGTGGACGTAATGGTCTACGTGTTCTCCACCAGCATAAATTTTAGGAATTAGTTATGTTTCTTTTGTTATAAATAACGTGTTTGCATACGCATATGAGATTAGTCGATGTTAGTCTCTGTTATCTTTTCTGTAATGTAATTACGCTGCCTTTGTGCCGTAATACCACCTTACTGTTATGACTGCATTTTAATATAAGAAGACTCTGTTTCCAAACGTAATTCGTATTTGAAGATTGTTGCCAAGGCTGGTGTAGAGGGCCCCTGCACTTGCCAAGGTTCTGTGCATTATTGTATAGTTCTTATTTTATTTCTTTAAAGCTCATTGTGCCATAATCCATTCACATGTTTATACATTGCATCTTTCATAGTATATATGCTTCATTTCTGTTTATAATCTTTCATGCTTTCCATTTTACTTCTGTCTTTCATGTTTTATGTTATTGTTAACTGATCAGTGTTCTTGTTTCAGGTTATAAATAGGCAGCCCGGGCATTTGCATAAATTTTTGACTAATGACATGGAATTAACATTGTTCTGCTGCTAATTTTTTTTTCTTAGTTTCTGTTTAATTTCAGTATTGCTTTGTTTAATTCAGTTTTGCTTATTTGCTTCAGTAGTTAAATTTAGATATATTAAACTGCTCATAACATCTTCAGTTGCCTCCGAAAGCCACAGCTGGACTGATGGTGAGGGATTGTATTATGAAATGTGTAGTTTGGTATTAGTTTCTTTTCTGCAAATTTAGATATATTAAACTGCTCATAACATCTTCAGTTGCCTCCGAAAGCCACAGCTGGACTGATGGTGAGGGATTGTATTATGAAATGTGTAGTTTAGTATTAGTTTCCTTTCTGCAAATTTAGATATATTAGACTGCTCATAACATCTTCAGTTGCCTCCGAAAGCCACAACTGGACTGATGGTGAGGGATTGTATTATGAAATGTGTAGTTTGGTATTAGTTTCCTTTCTGCAAATTTAGATATATTAAATTGTGCATGACATCTTGAGTTACCTCCGAAAGCCACAGCTGGACTGATGGTGAGGGATTGAATTATGAATGTATGGTTTGATATTAGTTTACTTTCTGCAAATTAGATATCAGTTACTCAAGTTGTTTATGGTTACTTCCGAAAATCATAGCTGGACTAATGATGAGGGATCAGAAGACAAGTTGATGTAATTTGATTTAGATTTACTTTGTTGCAATTTTGGATTTCTTTAAGCATAGTTTCTTTTGTGTTTAGACAGCAGCAAGAATAGTTTGGTTTTCATGCTCAATAGTTCACTATTTTGATTTATTAGACTAGCAGCACCTTTTCATTTCAGCAGCACATTTTCATTTCCTTTCAAGTTTTGTCATTGTAAGTTTCAAATTCCTTTTTAAGTTTCAAGTTGGTAAATCATTATAGAGGATATCATTTCCTTGAAAAAACATAACCATACTTGCTTTTATTTTAGAATTTCCATTTCACCTTAGAAAACCAAAAATGACAAAAAGTTAAGAAATAGGTTATCTTGCACATATAGTGCGCCGCACTTCATCAGCTTACGAATCCCGGATTGACAAATTAAATGCAGAAATTTAGGACACACTAAATTGACCAAACATTTTGGCGCCGTTGCCGGGGAAGTGTAACTAGGTAGCCAATTTCTTAAAAAAAAAAAAACACAAAATCATAAAAGAAGGGAAAACTTGATAACTTCTTGAAGTATGCTCTCCTCTTGCACCTAGTGTGATCTGGAGGATCAGAAAAGAGAGTTATTGGTTCGGTAATTTCTTAAGTATGCTCTCTTCTTGCACCTAGTGTGACCTGGAAGATCAGAAAGAGAATTATTAGCCCAACTTTAAAAAAAAAATAAAAAAAAATGACATGCATAGAGCAAGAGATTCTAGGGGAAGGTTTATAGCCAAAGCCAAGAGTTCGATTTTCACAACTCCATCTTCTTCAAGGCATAGACCAGATTCACCACCATCTACCCCTAGCCTTAAGATTTTTGGAATTCAAGGAGCAACTGAATTAGAGGATTCTCTTATACCACCTACTAAATCCCATTTAGAAAACAAAGAGACTCTCTCTCATCCTCCCTTGATAGAAGAACTAGAGGACTTTAAGGACTCTAAAGAAACTATCATGGCAGAGGAAGTAATAGATGGAGGTAGAGGTAGAGGTAGAAGAGGAGGAAACAATGGAGGCAACAATGGTGAAGGAAATAATGGTCGAAATAGGGAAGGAGACAACTTGTTTGGATTCCCTATAGTTGATGAGGAAACTCATACAACAATGAAAAATATCTCACCATATGTCCTCCCTAACTTTTATGGATTGCGAAGTGAGGATCCTGAAACATTTCTGTTTGAGTTTGAAGTCGTGTGCCGAACCTATGACTATATGGAAGACTCTCAAAAACTCAAACTGTTTCCTTCAACTTTGAAGGGAGCTGCTTTGAAATGGTTCATGGGATTAACTACTCAATCTATTAGGACTTGGAATGATATGAAACAAACATTTTTGGATAGATACTTGGACTATTTTATGCCCACCAATCACAAGGATGAGGTATTCAAAATGATGCAAAAAGAAGATGAAAATTTGGAAGACTTACTTGAAAGATTTCAATACAACTTGAAAAGAGCAAAGATGAGCAACTTAGATGATGAAACCTTGAAATCCCTCATATTAAAAGCCATTAGAGATGAATGGATAGATATTTTAAACATGATGGGAAAAGGAGACATTTCTCAACTCCCACTTCGTGATATAACATAACTATGTGTCCATCTCTCAAGAGGAAAATCTAAAACAGGAAAAGGGCCTAGGGATCGTTCTCTTATTAGGGCTAACAAATCTGCAACTGGATCAGTAAGTAGGGCAGAGATTGGTAACATGCTTGATGAGTTCAAAACTGATATCTTAGGGAGCCTTAGTGAACAACTAGGCACCCTTAAAATCCAAAACAAGCAGAAAGCAGAAACAGATGCTCTAGCCATCTTTTGTCCGAAATGTAGGAAGAAACATGCTTTAAGGGAATGTCCCTTGGATGTAAAAGTTGTAGAAACATGTATGATTTGCTCAAAGAATCATGAGACCAAGGATTGTCCTTCAATTCCTGGACTCAAAGCTGTCTTTCAAGAAGACCCAAATTCAGTAGAATCTCTCTGTTTTGTTGCAAGAAGACCTTGGCAGGGACAACAAACTCAAGGGTTTAACAACCCTATGAATTTTCAAAACCCACCAAATTGGAATCCTTGGCAACAACCTTGGCCCCAACATCAAAATCCATATCAATCATGGGTACAAGGGATGAAAAATCCTTATGGGAGATTTGTTCAATTTTATCAATATCCTCCATCTTTTCAAAATCAACAAGCTCCACAACTTCCAAATTCAAATCCACAACTTTCATTGCCATTTTCACAACAACAACCTTCTCAACAAAATCCAAATCCTCAACTCATGCTCCCATACCAACAAAAGACAAATCAACTTCCAGCTCAGCCATTGCCAAATCCTAACAATAATAATCCTCAGAATACTTACATGGTAGAAGGACAACAATTTCCTACCTATATGATTGTTCCTCTCAACGATGTACAACTCAGATCTGGTAGAGTTTTAGAAAAACATTCTATAGATATTCAAGAGAAAGATACCTCTGAGGAGGATTCTCTTCAAGTCAATAAGGGTTCTGAGGAAGCATCTCTTCAAAATTCAAACATTCAAAAAGAAAAAGAAAAGTCAACACCCACAACTCCTATAGTTGAGCAACCTACATCTTTATCTACACCTCCTTTTCCTGAAAGACTACAAATTGACAAGGGGGTGGAAAAACAAATCTTGTTGCCTAACTATGACTTTCTAGATGAATTGAAGAATGTTTGTATCAATATTCCCTTGTTACAAGCCATTCGAGAGATTCCTATTCTAGCAAAAACAATAAAGGAGTTGAGTTTCAAAAGACCGGGAAGGAAACTAAAAGACACAAGAAGAATCCACCTGGTAGGAAAGATTGCAGATATTATGATGGGAAAAATTACCATGCAGAAGTATGTAGATCCGGGAAGTCCAATTGTCAAGACACATATAAATGGGATAGAAATTCCAAACACATTGATTGACTTAGGGGCTGCTATCAACATTATGAGTAGACAGACTATGGAACAGTTAAAACTTCCTAACCTTCTTTTTACACCTACTTTATTGCAACTTGCAAATCGATCGGTTATTAAACCAGATGGTGTATTAGAAGATATTTCAGTCTCCTTAGATTCTTGGGAATATCCAGTAGACTTTATGATTTTGACTCCCAAAAGTAATCTAGGAGGACATCCAATTATCTTAGGAAGACCTTGGCTAGCCACAAATGATGCTTTTATTAGTTGTAGATCTAGAGACATGTACATTTCTAATGGTAATTCGACAAAGAAATTCAATTTGTATCCTCCAGCAAGAGCAATCACAGAAATAGGAGACAATGAATGGGTCGATGATGAGGACATTATACAACCTGTCTTTACCATTTCTGAAATCAGTGAGGATAGTCAAATTTTGAACACATTAGAAAATTTTGAGACATCTTCAGAATATGACCCCACACAATTTCAGTTGGAATGTGACATAGAATATTTATCATCAAGACAAATGTCTCTTTACTCTATGGAAGAGTTTGGTAGTTCTACCATTGAGATTTTTCCATGAAAAACATTGAATATCAACAAACATTTGGAAAAGTCACAACAAAAAGAACTAATCAAAATCTTGCAAAAACATTCTACTGCATTTGCATGGGAGTATACTGACATGAAAGGTATTGATCCTAATACTTGCATCCATCATATCTATATTGAGGAAAACGGTAGACCAATCAGACAACCTCAAAGAAGGATGAATCCAAATCTTAGGGAGATAGTGAAAGAAGAGCTCCAAAAACTACTCAATGTAAACTTCATTTATCCAATTTCAGATAGCCGATAGGTTTCTCCTTTGGTTATAGTACCTAAAAAGAATGGTAAATGGAGGGTATGCATTGATTATAGGGAATTGAACAAAGCAACTTTGAAGGATCACTTTCCTTTGCCTTTTATCGATCAGGTATTAGATACATTAGCAGGTAAAAAGTACTTTTCATTTTTGGATGGTTTAGTGGCTATAATCAAATTTAGGTAGCACCTGAAGATCAAGATAAGACCACATTTACTTGTCCATAGAACTTTTGCCTGCAAAGTGCTTCCTTTGGGTTATGTAATGCACCCGCAACATTCAAGAAGGCTGGCCCAAGACACCAAAATTGTGCTTTCCTTCACCTCATTTAACCTCATTTTCCCTTGTCCATTTCTATCTTAGACCCAATTGATCAATAAATATAGTTAAAATTACTTCTAGAATGATTTGCATGACTGACTTGTTAAATTTTGTGATTTTTGCCATTGTTAAGCATTTTGACCGGAACTAGCTGCAGAATGCAGACATTCCGTAGCTAACCGGCGATTCTGCAGTTGCCTTCATGTTTGAGTATGTTCCAGGTGGCCTCTTGAGAAAAACCGCATATGGGCATGATCCACGTCATGTCTACATGGTTCGTTGCTCATCATGGAGGAAGAAATGAATTATGGGTATGGTTTTGAACGTGGGGAACACATTTATGAAGGAAGACTTCTATTAGGACTGTCTCAGTCCAGATGTCTTTTCTTCTTCACGCAGCCACCTCAAAGAGTCCTAACGTGATTCGGATAAGGAAAGACATTATTCCTAAATTGTTGTAATTATTGTTACGTGCATTTGCTTTATAAACTCTTGGGAGACCGAGAGCTTTGTTAGAGATTTTATGTTAGATTTGCTGCTAGATTTTGTTTAAAACTCTGTGTTACATTCCTGAAGACGCAGAGTGTTATGTTCAAACTATTTCATCTTTAATGGAGCAGACAAAGTTATTTTGAAGGCGTGATTTAATTTGAAGTTGAATGTCGTCAAGTGGTAGAGGGCCCCTGCCTCTTGCACGGATTTATTTTGTGTAAATTAGATAAGTTTTTCTAGCTGCCTTTACACTTTGCATTTGAATTAATAGTTGTTTTTTGTTAGCTACTATAGTCGTACTCATTCTAACTCTTCCACCAGAAGATACTCTTCCAAAAGACTATAATGATGAATGTTGAATGACTATAGTATTGTAGGATTAGGAGTTGAATTTGTAGTTGTTTTAACTAGCTACTGTAGTTATATTCATTCCAGCTCTTCCACAAGAAGACACTCTTCCAACAGATTATAATGATGAATGATGAATAGCTATAGTACTGTAGGAATTAGTTGTAGTTTTTTCTTTCACTATCACAGTTACACTTTTTCTAATCACTCTTCCACAAGAAGAAACTCTTCCAAGACATCCTTAAGAAGTTCAAGACATGACTGTGATAATGAATGATTTAGTTGTGTGTTTGTACTAAGTATCATCTCTGTTCTTGCTCTTAAACGCTTGCCCAAGACATCATAATGACGAGTAGGGTATGGATGTGATAACTTAGTTTTTCATTTGCTTTCAGTCCATTTGCTTACAATTGCACTCAATTACATAGTCAGAATTGTTCTACCCCTTCCAAAAGAAGGAACTCTTCCAAAATATCACTAATGATGAACAAACAGATTGTGTAACTTCATATAATAATGCATGTTAGTATAGTTAGAATGCTCCAGAGTTTCATTGCATTTAATTCATGTTTAGTTACTTTGTTTCAAGTTTGATGATGACTTATAGTTCAACATTGTTCTAGATTAGTGGCATCTTAGGTTCATTCTTAGATTAACTCATTGCACTTGCACTTCATATTCAAATTGTCTTCCATTGCACAATAAATTACTTCAGTTGTTAGGATTAACAAGACTCTCCTTCATTATTCACAAACTTCTTCTTGTTCTGAAATCCATAATTGATCTATAACCACATGAACAGAAGATAACATCACTATAAGGTCTGAAGTATTTCTGCAATCTCCTCATCATTTTATAAACAAAGCTCTTCCTCAAAAGAACTACTTTGAAAAATAAACCAATAACTCTTTGAGTAAAGGTTCTGTGATATTCAATTAAATTGCATAATAGAACTAGGAATTAGTCATAGAATAGAAAGAGCTTAGAACAAAATGTTGCATCATGGTAAGATTAGTGTTTAACTATTTAGTTAGAGGATTTGCATATTTAGTGATCATTTCTCAAGTTTAGTTTGTGTCATTTGCCTAAAAAGTCATTATCAAGCTTTTGCTTTTATTTAGTCATAGTTTAGATTCTGCTTCAGTGTTTCCAATTGCATTTTCCATTCCATACATTAGGCTTAACTCTGTTTTGACCACCAACCCCTTTCCATTAGTTTTCTAGGCATTTTCCTGCAAACATAAAACCACCAAAAGACCAAAAACATCATAAATCATCACAAAAGACCAAAAACATCATAAACACTACACACAACGCATTAGGAAACAAGCACCTAGGTACATACAGTACACTTCACTTCAGCACTTTACAAATCCTGGTTGACAATTAAATGAGCTCAGTTTAGGAGACTAGATTGAGACCAAACATTTTGGCGCCGTTGCCGGGGAAGTGAAAACTAGGTAACCTTTGTTTCTTAGCATCCAAAAGCAATTTTATGCGTAGGGAGAGAGATTCAAGGGGAAGATTTATAAGCAGCAGAGGCAGAAGATTGATTTCTAGAACACCACTTGTTTCATCTAGATCCAGAGCTAGTACACCTTCAACTCAAACCCATCTTCCATCCTTTACTGATCCTGGACTTCTAGAAGATCTAAGGTCACCTATTCCATTAGAGAAACCTTCCACTTCATCCACTGAACCTGCTATAGAAGAAGATCCAAAAACTCTTGTTAGGGACACAAACCTTTCTACTTCCACAGGAGAGTCAACCATGGCAGAAGAAGGAGGAGGAGGAGTTGTTAATGGAGAACACACATTATTTGGAGGAGGTAGAGGTAGAGGAAGAGGAGAAGGAGGTAGAGGTGCAGAAGGAGGAAGAGGTAGAATAGGAAGCTCTTTTGGGTTCCCTATACTCGATGAAGAAACCAATACAACTATGAAAAACATTTCACCTTCCATCCTTCCAAACTTCTATGGACTTAAAACTGAGGATCCTGAAACTTTCTTATTCGAATTTAAGATGCTCAAAAATTGAAATTATTTCCTTCAACTCTGAAAGGAGCAGCATTGAAGTGGTTTATGAGTTTAAACAGTAGTTCTATTAGAACATGGGAAGACATGAAACAAGAATTTCTAGAGAGATACTTGGATTATTGTATGCCGGTTAATCATAAGGAAGAAGTGTTCAAGATGTTACAAAAAGAAGATGAAAACTTAGAAGATTTGTTGGAAAGATTTAAATACAACATAAAAAGGGCACAAATGGAAAACCTAGATCAAGACACTTTAAAAGCTTTTTTGTTGAAAACAATTAGGGATGAATGGTTGGATATCCTTAACATGATGGGAAAATGGGATATATCACAACTCACATTACCTGAAATATCTGAGTTATGTATCAACCTTTCCAGAGGAAAATCTAAAACTGTCAAAGGTCCAAGAGATCCTGCTCTTGCAAGGGCAAGTAAATATGCTTCTGGGACAGTAAGTAGATCAGAAATAGGACACATGCTTGATGATTTTAAATCTGACATCTTAGGGAGTCTTAGTGAACAAATAGACACCCTCAAGATACAAAACAAGCAAAAGGCTGAATCTGATGCCTTGGCAATCTTTTGTCCCAAATGTAGGAAGAAACATGCCTTGAGAGAGTGCCCTTTGGATGTAAAAGTCGTAGAAACCTGTGTTATTTGTTCTGAGAAACATGAGACCAAGAATTGTCCTTCTCTTCCTGGTCTCAAGGCTGTTTTTCAAGAAGAAACTCCTACAGACTCCACATAATCTCTTAACTTTGTATCTAGAAGACCTTGGCAGGGACCTCAGACACAAGGATTCCATGATCAAATGTATAATCAACCTCCACCTTGGAATTCTTGGCAACAACCTTGGCCCCAATTTCAAAATCAATCTCAATCTTGGGCACAAGGAACACAAAGTCCCTATGGAAGATACTCTCCATACTATCAGTATCCACCATCCTATCCACCATACCCACATTTTTATCCTCAAAATCCTCAACAAAATTTTCCTCAAAATGTTCAACAAAATTTTCAACAAAATCCTCAACAACATCATCAAAACAAACCACATCAAAATCAACCACTTTCATTACCATTCCCTCAAAACTAATCCACTCTCCAAATTTCAAACCCCCCATACCAAACCCCAATAATAAGAATCCTCAGAATACATACATGATAGAAGGACAACAATTTCCAACTTATTTAATTACTCCTCTAGACCTTAGTGATGTTCAACTTAGGTCTCGAAGGATACTTGAGAAGAGGAAACCTTCTGTGATCATACAAGAACAAGATAATTCTGAGGAAGACTCCCTACGGGTTAATAAAAGTCTTGGGGAAGATACATCCCTTCAAGACCAAAACATTGAAAAACTGAAACAAAAAGATCCAATAAATCCAACTCCAGTATTAGAGCAACCATCCACATCTACTTCTATACCTCCCTTCCTGGAAAGATTACAAATTGATAAAGGTGTAGAAAAACAAATCATGGTGCCTAATTATGATTTCTTAGATGAATTGAGAAATGTTTGCATTAAAATTCCATTATTGCAAGCCATCAAAGAAATCCCAATTTTAGCCAAAACAATAAAGGAGTTGAGTATGAAAACAACAAGAAAAAGAATAAGAGAAACCAAGAAAATTCAACTGGTAGGACAAATAGCAAACATTATGATGGGTAAGATTACTATTCCAAAGTACCTTGACCCAGGAAATCCAGTTGTCAAAATTCACATCAATGGAATTGAAATTCAAAACACACTTATTGACTTAGGAGCAACAATAAATATCATGAGTAGACAAATCATGGACAAACTGAAACTTCCTAATCTTCTCTTTACACCCACACTAATTACAATTAGCAGACAGATCCGTGATGAGACCGATGGGGTAATAGAAGATATTCCGAAGAAAACCCTAGACTCTTGGGAGACTTCCTGGGATTTCATGATCCTAACACCCAAGAATAATCTAGGAGGCCATCCCGTTATACTAGGAAGATTTTGCTATTGCTAAGTAAATCGATGCTTTTATTAGTTGTAGGTCCGGGATATGTATATTTTCGATGGTAGTTCAACAAAGAAATTAAATATATCCTCCGAAATGAACAATTACAAGATTCATATGACACTCAATGGATAGAGGATGAAGAATATTTACAACCACTCTTCACAATTTCAGAAATTAGTGAAGATAATCAAATCTCCGAATACCTAGGAAAACTTCTTGAATCTTCCACACAAACAAGAATCATTTCAAGAGATCCAATATTGAGTTCTTGTCATCTAGTATGTCTCTTCATTCTACACAAATTTACAAATTTCCACAAGTGAAATTTTTTCCAGCAAAACTCTGAACATAAACAAAACCTAGCACCCCAACAAGAAGAGTTAGTCAAAGTATTACAGAGATATTCTTCCGCATATGCATGGGAATACACCGACATGAAAGGATAAGTCCCAAGACTTGCATCATCACATCTATATAGAGGCAAATTGCAAACCAATCGCATGTACTCAAAGACGGATGAATCCAAATCTTAGGGAAATTATCAAGGAAGAACCTAAAAAATTGTTAAATGTTAACTTCATCTATCCTATTTCGTATAGTCAATGGGTTTTCCTTTAGTAATTGTACCTAAGAAAAATGGAAATGGAGGGTGTGTTGGACTATCGAGAATCGAATAAAGCTACTCTTAAAGACCATTTTTCCTTACCCTTTCATAAGACTGGCATTAGATACACTAAGGTAAAAAAGACTTTTCATTCCGGATGGGTTTAGTGGTTACAATCAAATCCAAGTAGCACTTGAAGACCAAGATAAAACCACATTTACTTGTCCTTGGGGTACCTATGCCTACCGAGTATTGCCATTTGGGTTGTGTGAATGCACCGCAACATTCCAAAGGGCAAGATTAGGAATTTTTTCCGATCCGATACATGACCCAGGTAGAGGTACATGGATGATTTTAACAAATTTTTATGGGGATACATTTGAAGAGGCTTTAGAAAACTTGGAAAAAGTCTTAAAAAGATGTCAAGAAGCAAACCTTCTACCTAGTCATGAAAAATGTTTTATGATGTTCACCGAAGGTATTGTTTAGGGCACCACATTTCAGGGGATGGAATTAGAGTTGATGAGGCGAAAGTTGAAGTTATTTCTAACCTATCCATTCCAAGTTGTCAAAGAGATGTTAGAAGTTTTCTAGGATTTAATAGTGGTATTACCTGAGATTTATAGAAAATCACCAAAATAGCATCTCCTCTTCAAATTACTCACCAAAGATTGTGAATTTAAGTGGACTTCTGGATGTCAGCTAGCTTTGAAACCCCGAAACCAAAACTTGAAGCACCTATATTAAGGGGACCTAATCGGGAAGTTACCTTTCATATCTCTTGTCAGATAAGCTCGATACAAAATTTCTCTAGAGCAAAAGATTGGGACAAAAGATTTAATTCCTATGCCATCTATTATTATCAAGAAAATTGACTCTCAGCAGAAAGTTAAACTATAATCAGAATCGAAAAGAGTTTTTAGTCGTTGTTCATGCTACAAACAAATTTAGACACCATATAACAAAGCAGAAACTTTTTATTCACACCTATCATTCCGGGCCATTAGATACTTAATGAATAAATCAATTACTAATGGCAGAGTTATAAGATGGTTGTTATTATTGCAAGAATTAATATTATTGGTTTCAGATAGGTTCGGAAAACAAAACACTGGCCGATTTTTCGGTTTGTAATCTGCATTATCAAAGATGACATCCGTTGGAAGATCAATTTCCGATGAATATCTTTTTGCAATCCTACTCAAACTCCATGGTTTGGTCGATATTGGGTTAATTATTTAGTTTCAGAAAATTTCTTCAATTATGAATGCAAGTGATAAAAGAAAATCATTAATGAGAAAAGATATTCATGGGTCGCTAATGAGTTGGGCGAAGACAAAGTTCAAGACGGATTATTAGAAGGTGTGTTTCCGTGAAGATGAGATGCCTTGCATCCCCAAGGGTACGTCATGATGAACCTTGTATGACACTTTTGCAGATAAGAGGACAGCTCATAAGATCCTTAACTTAGATATTATTGGCTATCTTTGCTTGAAGATGCAAGGGAGTATGTCAAAAGGTGTGACAGCCACAAGGGTAGGGAACCCTCCTTGTGTGAGATGCTAATACAACCCTGTAATAATATTGAACCTTTTGAAAAATGGGCTTGGATTTTGTAGACCTATTAGTCCTCCATCAAGACAAAAGAAATATATATTAGTTTGAATCGATTATGTTACTAAGTGGGTAGAAGCAAACCATTACTTGTTGCTAATGAACTGGTCCGTAATTAATTTTCTTTTGGAGGACATTTTTACTCGAAGCTGTGTCCCCAAGGGAAATTGTTGCCATCAAGGAGCTCAATTTACATCAAGGCTAGGAGCAAATGATGGAGAATTGCTGCACCGACATAGAATATCTACTCTTATCATCCACAAGAAATGGTCAAGTGGAATCCACTAACAAAGTCAATGGGATGAACTTAACAAAGACCGTTCATCTACACAGAAGATTAAGAGATAGGCTTCCCAAGCCTTGTGGGCCTACAGAATCACATGGAGAAACACAACAAAGCATACTCCTTATGAGCTTGTTTATGAAAGCAAGTCAGAGCCCATAGAGTTCCAAATTCAAACATTCAAGATGGGCGCCTACCTATACTTGACCGATTTGGAGGCACAAAAACATAGACCTGAGCAAATTAATGAATTGGATGAGATCGTACAAGATGCAGCTTCGTAAACAAGTCTAGTCCAACAAAGAAAGCGGGTCAGATGGCATGACAAGTACACTGGCGAGGAAGAAATTTAAAGAGGGTGACCGTTCTTTGTTTGATTCAAAATTCAAGGATTTTTCAAGGTAATTTTCAGACACATTGGCTTGGGCCATATGAAATTGTTCGAATTTTGACAATGTAAGCGTAAAAATCAGAACTATAGATGAAGAGGAGGTCACTTTTTCTAGAATGGTCACAGATCGAAGCTATACCACAAGCCACTTCCAAGAGAAGAGTTTGCTTTAAGAAGTTCCAAGAAAGATGTTGATGGAAGTTAATGAAGAAGAGTCTCTCTTCTTCATCAACTTTGGACAAATTTTTCTGAAGCATTTCTTTCTTTTTGAAAAAATAAAAATAAAAAAAAAATAAAAAATAAATAAAGTATAATGATGAAAACCAATCATTGATTGGCATGTTTATGTCAGAAAAGATAGTGAAACTTAGCCTCTGACACTCTAACTCTTTCCATTTTTGTTTTTAAGCAATTAAGAGGTAAAAATCATAAGTCTGGGCCCATAGTGTTGGTGATCTTATTTCATCTCACTCATTCACTTATCCATCCATACTTCCATTCACTCTCATTCATATTTCTCCACCTCCATTCCACATTTCATTCATCATTCCATCTTCCATCCATCTCATTTTCATGTCAAAACACAGAATTTGATATCTTTTAACAGAAGAACAAAATATGCCATGAATTGCAAGACAGTCTTTATGTTCCCTTCATTCCATTTCATGAAATGAATCCATCTATTCCATTATCCACTTCATACATATCATAATCCATCATCCATTCTCATTCATACCACACAAAATTTCACCCATACTCCAAAACATTTCATTTTCATGATTAAAGTGTTCACAGAACATTCTCAAGTAACTCGAAGGACATTCTCACACCGACGACCAAGAAATTCTCGACAGTCTTTCTCCATAGCCTACAAATCGAAGGCATCAACTAGCGTACATCGACCAGGCAACAAAGGGATCAGCAGTATTCCTATGAACCAAAAAGTATCAAGAAAATTATGAAGACTCCTCCAAAGATGAGCAGAGAAGACAAAGGCTACAAAAATCAAATAAAGGGCAGAGGTAACAAGTTTAAGATTATAATGGCATTTCATAAAAGTTTAGCATAGTTTAGTTATGGATTATTCAAAAAGGTTATTTTTAATTGTTTTTATTGATCAATACCAACAAACCCTCTATAGACTTTGGATTAAAATTTTCATTTCAAATTTCATATCCGATAGCATTTAAGCGGTTAAATGGCCGAGGAGTTTGAATTTTCCATGTCTCTTAACCAAATCATTCAATGATGATTCCCTCTGCCGTCGTAAAATCCTCCGCCGTCCCTTCAATCATTAATACAATTCCTCCACCTCACTCCACTACTCCATTCTGTGACCATTACCATAACTTCATTCCGTAGCCGGCATTCCATTCCGAAGACAGAGATATTATTATCACCAGGAGCAGAGCTAAAGGATATCAGCTTGAATAGCATTGAGCATTGCAAATGCAGAGTAGAGAAGAAGGGTAAATTTGGAAGTATAACAGTGTGAGGACTTGAAGCCACTTGATCCCGTGGGCAGATAAAATATCACTGTGGACGGAGTTTGAAGCATTTTCACTATAAACACAGAATTGTAGCAGTATGAGTTTGAAGTCTTTTGTTACCAAAAGACAGAGGTGTTAAAATTGCAGTCTTTTGTTACCAAAAGACAGAGGTGTTAAAATTGAAGTCTTTTGCTACCAAGAGCCAGAGGTATTGCACAAAAGAAATTGAAGCCACTTGCCACTGTCTATCAGAGACATATCAGCTCGGAATTTGAAACTGCTTTCATTATCAAACAGAGGCATATCACTCCAAAGTTCAATTGTCGAACGAAGCATATCAGTCCGAAGTTTTGAAGGCATTTGTCATTATCAATCAGAGGTATGTCATTATGAAGTTTGGAGCTATTTTCATTTAGAGCTTGAAGCCATTTCAATCCGAAAGTGAAAGTCATTGTTTTGTGGGTAGAAGAGTGTTAATTTGATATTGGAAAATCATGGGTTTAATTGTAAGGACTGAACCTGTGGGTTCAAAATATTTAGAAGGTTACCCACAATGCAAGGAAATGTTACAACAAATAGGATGGCTTCAATTTTTGGAAAAATTTAATGGCTTCCATAAGGAAGTCACTAAAACATTTGCCAGATCATTTCAAGGAACCGAAGTTGAAGTAGGTGATGTCAAGTTTACTGTCACTGAAGTTTTTATTGCAGAGGCTACAGGATTGTCCAGAACTTGGGAGAGATGGTTTAAAAATAGGGAATTCCACAATGACTCCTGGAAAAAAATTTTAAAATCACCAAATATGGATGTTAGTGTATTCAAGAAAGGAATTCCCAGTACTGCATTGAAAAGAAAATGGAGAAACATACTACTTTTACAAAAATTTGTTACATGTGAGGGTAGATATGGGACATTTTATGTCTACCACATTAGACTAATGATGAATTTTCTAGGAGAAGATTTAAACCTACCATATTTCTTGCTTCAAAGTCTGAAGAAGATGGCTTCCTGTGTTCAGAGAAGAATTCATTTTTTAGAGACAACCCTGTATCATCATGGTTTGGTCAAAATTTTGATTGAGCATCATCTAGCTAAAAAAAATGATACATGGGATGATTTCTTAATAAGAAATAAGTTTGAAGAAGCAAAAGAACCATCACCTGAACCACAGCCTACAAAGAGAAGTAGGAAATGGAGGGCTTCAAAAGTTGAAACTGACAAACCAGCCCAAGAGAGCAGTGAGGAAATCATTTTGGAGAAGTTGACTCGAATCAAGAGGCAACTTAAGGAAGAAAAGATAATCAAGGAATCTGCTACAGAGAAAGGAGAGGGGTCCTCTCAGCTTAGGAGAAGCCACATATTAAAAGGAAAACTGAAGAAAAAACCAATCAAACAAACAGGGGTAATCAATATTGAAGATGAAGAAACACCCATTGAAGAGGATGATGAAGAAGATTTTTATGAAGGAACCCCTGAAATTGATCCTGCTCAACAGGAAATTTATGACTATGTGGAAACCTTGGAGAGGACAGCTTCAGAAAGCAGAGAAAGAACCCCCAGTCCTCCACTGTCTGAAGTAGATATATTAAGGAGGGATAGATATGAGTTGGAGTTGCTGAATAGACACATCAAAAATGAGAATGAAATTCTCAAAGATCAAATCAAGCTCAAAACTAATATGAACTCAACCTTATCCCTGCATATAGACAAAGTGGAGAGGACCAATGAGAAGTTGAAGACAAGGAACAAAAAGCTAATCAGAGCACTCACCAACCTCAGGTTCAAACTTGTTATCAGGAAACCTAGAAGACCTCTAGCTTCCAGACAAAGGAGAAGAAGGGGATTAGATGTCCTTGCAGAAGCCTCTGAATTCATAGGATAATTTGCATGAGGACATGCAAAGAGACAACAGTGGGGGTATGTTGAGCCTCAAAATCGTGCTTTCCTTCACTTCATTTTACCTCATTTTCCCTTGTCCATTGCTATCTTAGACCCAATTGATCAATAAATATAGTTAAAATTACTTCTAGAATGATTTACATGACTGACTTGTTGAATTTTGTGATTTTTTCCATTGTTAAGCATTTTGACCGGAACTAGCTGCAGAATGCAGACATTCCGTAGCTAACCGGCGATTCTGTAGCTACCTTCATGTTTGAGTATGTTCCAGGTGGCCTCTTGAGAAAAAACGCATATGGGCATGATCCACGTCCTGTCTACATGGTTCGTTGCTCATCATGGAGGAAGAAATGGATTCTGGGTACGGTTATGCACGTGGGAACACATTTATGAAGGAAGACTCCTACTAGGACTGTCTCAGTCCAGATGTCTTTTCTCCTTCACGTAGCCACCTCAAAGACTCCTAATATGATTCGGATAAGGAAAGACATTATTCCTAAATTGTTGTAATTATTGTTACTTGCATTTGCTTTATAAACTCTTAAGTAGACCGAGAGCTAAGTTAGAGATTTTATGTTAGATTTGCTGCTAGATTTTGTTTAAACTCTGTGTTGCGTCCTTGAAGACACAGAGTGTTATGTTCAAACTATTGCATCGTTAATGGAGCAGACACAGTTATTTTGAAGGCGTGATTTAATTTGGAGTTGAATGCCGTCAAGTGGTAGAGGGCCCCTGCCTCTTGCACGGATTTCCTTTGCGTAAATTAGATAAGTTTTCCTAGCTGCCTTTACGTTTTGCATTTGAATTGGTAGTTGTTTTGTTTTAGCTACTGTAGTCGTATTCATTCTAGCTCTTCCACAAGAAGACACTCTTCCAATAGACTAAGATGATGAATGTTGAATGACTATGGTATTGTAGGATAGGAGTTGAATTTATAGTTGTTTTAACTAGCTACTGTAGTCATATTCGTTCTAGCTCTTCCACAAGAAGACACTATTCCAACAGATTAAAATGATGAATGTTGAATGACTATGGTATTGTAGGATAGGAGTTGAATTTGTAGTTGTTTTAACTAGTTACTGTAGTTATATTCATTCCATCTCTTCCACAAGAAGACATTCTTCCAATAGATTATAATGATGAATGATGAATAGCTATGGTACTGTAGGAATTAGTTGTAGTTTTTGCTATTCACTATCACAGTTACACTTGTTCTAATCACTCTTCCACAAGAAGAAATTCTTCCAAGACATCCTTAAGAAGTTCAAAACATGACCATGATAATGAATGAGTTAGTTGTGTGTTTGTACTAAGTATCATCTCTGATCTTGCTCTTAAACGCTTGCCCAAGACATCATAATGACGAGTAGGATATGGATGTGATAACTTAGTTTTTCATCTGCTTTCAGTTCATTTGCTTTCAATTGCATACAATTACACAGTCAGAATTGTTCTACCCCTTCCAAAAGAAGGAACTCTTCCAAAATATCACTGATGATGAACAAACAGATTGTGTAACTTTGTAGATTAATGCATGTTAGTACAGTTAGAATGCTCCGGAGTTTCATTTGCATTTAATTCATGTTCAGTTACTTTGTTTCAAGTTTGATGATGACTTATAGTTCAACATTGTTCTAGTTTAGAAGCATCTTAGGTTCATTCTTAAGTTAACTCATTGCACTTGCATCTCATAGTCACACTGTCATCCTTTGCACAATAGATTACTTTAGTTGTTAGGATTCACAAGACAACCTTCATTATTCACAAACATCTTTTTGTTCTGAAAACTACAAGTGATCCATAACCATAGGAACAGAAGATAACATCACTATAAGGTCTGAAATCTCTCTGCAATCTCCTCATCATTTCATAAACAGAGCTCTTCCTCAAAAGAACTACTTTGAACAAGAAACCAATAACTCTTTGAGTATAGGTTCTGTGACATTCAATTAAATTGCAGAATAGAACTAGGAATTAATCATAGAATAGAAGCGCTTAGGACAGAGTATTGCATCATTAGTGTTTGAATGTTTAGTTAGAGGATTGGCATATTTAGTGATCATTTCTCAAGTTTAGTTTGTGTCATTTGCCTAAAAAGTCATTATCAAGCTTTTGCTTTTATTTATTCATAGTTCAGATTCTGCTTCAGTGTTTCTAATTGCATTTGCCATTCCATACATTAGGCTTAACTTTGTTTTGACCACCAACTCCTTTCCATTAGTTTTCTAGACATTTCCATTGTGAACATAAAAATCACTAAAAGACCAAAAACATCATAAATCATCACAAAAGACCAAAAACATCACAAAACACCACATACAACGCATTAGGAAACAAGCACCTAGGTACATATGGTACACTTCACTTCAGCAATTTACAAATCCTGGTTGACAATTAAATGAGCTCAGTTTAGGAGGCTAGATTGAGACCAAACATTTTGGCGCCGTTGCCGGGGAAGTGAAAACTAGGTAACCTTTGTTTCTTAGCATCCAAAAACAATTTTATGCGTAGGGAGAGAGATTCAAGGGGAAGATTTATAAGCAGCAGAGGCAGAAGTTTGACATCTAGAATACCACTTGTTTCATCTAGATCCTGAGCTAGTACACCTTCAACTCAAACCCATCTTCCATCCTTTACTGATCCTGGACTTCTAGAAGATCTAAGGTCACCTATTCCATTAGAGAAACCTTCCACTTCATCCACTGAACCTGCCATAGAAGAAGATCCAAAAACTCTTGTTGAGGATACAAACCTTTCTACTTCCACAGGAGAGTCAACCATGGCAGAAGAAGGAGGAGGAGGAGTTGTTAATGGAGAACACATATTATTTGGAGGAGGTAGAGGTAGAGGTAGAGGAGAAGGAGGAAGAGGAGAAGGAGGTAGAGGTGCAGATGGAGGAAGAGGTAGAATAGGAAGCTCTTTTGGGTTCCCTATACTCGATGAAGAAACCAATACAACCATGAAAAACATTTCACCCTCTGTCCTTCCAAACTTCTATGGACTTAAAACTGAAGATCCTGAAACTTTCTTATTCAAATTTGAAGTGCTGTGTAGGACTTATGACTACTTACAAGATGCTCAAAAACTGAAATTATTTCCTTCAACTTTGAAGGGAGCAGCATTGAAGTGGTTTATGAGTCTAATCAGTAGCTCTATTAGAACATGGGAAGATATGAAACAAGCATTTCTAGAGAGATACTTGGATTATTGTATGCCGGTTAATCATAAGGAAGAAGTGTTCAAGATGTTACAAAAAGAAGATGAAAATTTAGAAGATTTGTTGGAAAGATTTAATTACAACATCAAAAGGGCAAAAATGGAAAATCTAGATCAAGACACCTTAAAAGCTCTTTTGTTGAAAACAATTAGAGATGAATGGTTGGATATCCTAAACATGATGGGAAAAGGGGATATATCACAACTCACATTACCTGAAATATCTGAGTTATGTATCAACCTTTCAAGAGGGAAATCCAAAACTGCCAAAGGTCCAAGAGATCCTGCTCTTGCAAGGGCAAGTAAATCTGCTTCTGGGACAGTAAGTAGATCAGAAATAGGACACATGCTTGATGATTTTAAATCTGACATTTTAGGGAGTCTTAGTGAACAAATAGACACCCTCAAGATACAAAACAAGCAAAAGGCTGAATCTGATGCTTTGGCAATCTTTTGTCCCAAATGTAGGAAGAAACATGCCTTGAGAGAGTGTCCTCTAGATGTAAAAGTTGTAGAAACCTGTGTTATTTGTTCTGAGAAACATGAGACTAAGAATTGTCCTTCTCTTCCTGGTCTCAAGGCTGTTTTTCAAGAAGAAACTCCTACAGACTCCACAGATTCTCTTAACTTTGTATCTAGAAGACCTTGGCAGGGATCTTAGACACAAGGATTCCATGATCAAATGTATAATCAACCTCCACCTTGGAATTCTTGGCAGCAACCTTGGCCCCAATTTCAAAATCAATCTCAAGCTTTGGCACAAGGATCACAAGGTCCCTATGGAAGATACTCTCCATATTATCAGTATCCACCATCCTATCCACCATATCCACATTTTTATCCTCAAAATCCTCAAAAAAATTTTCCTCAAAATCTTCAACAAAATTTTCAACAAAATCCTCAACAACATCATCCGAACCAACCTCATCAAAATCAACCACTTCCATTACCATTCCCTCAAAAATCCAATCAATTACCAGCTCAGCCCATACCAAACCCCAATAATAAGAATCCTCAGAATACATACATGATAGAAGGACAAAAATTTCCAACTTATTTAATTACTCCTCTAGACCTTAGTGATGTTCAACTTAGGTCTGGAAGGATACTTGAGAAGAGGAAACCTTCTGTGATCATACAAGAACAAGACAATTCTGAGGAAGACTCCCTACGGGCTAATAAAAGTCTTGAGGAAGGAACATCCTTTCAAGGCCAAAACATTGAAAAACTGAAACAAAAAGATCCAATAAGTCCAACTCCAGTATTAGAGAAACCATCCACATCTACTTCTATACCTCCCTTTCCGGAAAGATTGCAAATTGATAAAGGTGTAGAAAAACAAATAATGGTGCCTAATTATGATTTCTTGGATGAATTGAGAAATGTTTGCATTAAAATTCCATTATTTCAAGCCATCAAGGAAATCCCAATTTTAGCCAAAACAATAAAGGAGTTGAGTATGAAGACAACAAAGAAAAGAATAAGAGAAACCAAGAAAATTCAACTGGTAGGACAAATAGCAGACATTATGATGGGTAAGACTACTATTCCAAAGTACCTTGACCCAGGAAATCCAATTGTCAAAATTCACATCAATGGAATTGAAATTCAAAACACACTCATTGACTTAGGAGTAGCAATAAATATCATGAGTAGACAAATCATGGACAAACTGAAACTTCCTAATCTTCTCTTTACACCCACACTATTACAACTAGCAGATAGATCTGTGATCAGACCAGATGGGGTAATAGAAGACATTCCAATGTCCCTAGACTCTTGGGAGTACCCTGTGGATTTCATGATCCTAACACCCAAGAATAATCTAGGAGGCCATCCTGTTATACTAGGAAGACCTTGGTTGGCTATAGCCGATGCTTTTATTAGTTGTAGGTCCGGTGATATGTATATTTCTGATGGTAGTTCAACAAAGAAATTCACTTTATATCCTCCAGCTAGGACAATTACAGATCTAGATGACACTAAATGGATAGAGGATGAAGAATATTTACAACCACTCTTCACAATTTCAGAAATTAGTGAAGATAATCAAATTCTGAATACTCTAGAAAACTTTGAATCTTCTCCAGAACACAAACAAGAATCATTTCAAGAGAGATCCAATATTGAGTTCTTGTCATCTAGGCAAATGTCTCTTCATTCTATGGACAAATTTGGCAGCTCTACAAGTGAAATTTTTCCAGGCAAAACCTTGAACATAAACAAAAACCTAGAAAAATCTCAACAAGAAGAGTTAGTCAAAGTATTACAGAGACATTCTTCTGCATATGCATGGGAATACACCGACATGAAAGGGATAAGTCCCAAGACTTGTACTCATCACATCTATATAGAGGCAAATTGCAAACCAATCAGACAGCCTCAAAGATGGATGAATCCAAATCTTAGGGAAATTGTCAAGGAAGAATTACAAAAATTGTTAAATGTTAATTTCATCTATCCTATTTCAGATAGTCAGTGGGTTTCTCCTTTAGTAATTGTACCTAAGAAAAATGGAAAATGGAGGGTGTGTTTTGACTACCGAGAACTGAATAAAGCTACTCTTAAAGACCATTTTCCCTTACCTTTCATAGATCAAGTATTAGATACATTAGCAGGTAAAAAGTACTTTTCATTCCTGGATGGATTTAGTGGTTACAATCAAATCCAAGTAGCACTTGAAGACCAAGATAAAAACACATTTACTTGTCCTTGGGGTACCTATGCCTACCGAGTATTGCCATTTGGATTGTGCAATGCACCTGCAACATTCCAAAGGGCAGTATTAGGAATTTTTTCTGATTTGATACATGACTGTGTAGAGGTGTACATGGATGATTTTACAGTTTATGGGGATACATTTGAAGAGGCTTTAGAAAACTTGGAAAAGGTCTTAAAAATATGTCAAGAAGCAAACCTTTCTCTTAGTCATGAAAAATGTTTTATGATGTTCACTGAAGGTATTGTTTTAGGGCACCACATTTCAAGGGATGGGATTAGAGTTGATGAGGCGAAAGTTGAAGTTATTTCTAACCTATCCATTCCAAGTTGTCAAAGAGATGTTAGAAGTTTTCTAGGATTTACAGGGTATTATCGGAGATTTATAGAAAACTTCACCAAAATAGCATCTCCTCTCTTCAAATTACTCACCAAAGATTGTGAATTTAAGTGGACTTCTGATTGCCAGTTAGCTTTTGAAACCCTGAAAACCAAAATTTCTCAAGCACCTATATTAAGGGGACCTAACTGGAAGTTACCTTTTCATATCTCGACAGATGCTTCCGATACAGCTTTAGGAGCAGTATTGGGACAGAAAGATTTAATTCCCTATGCCATCTATTATATCAGTAAAAATTTGACTCCCGCAGAGTTAAACTATACTGTAATTGAAAAAGAGTTTTTAGTTGTTGTTCATGCCATTAACAAATTTAGACACTATATAACAGGCTATGAAACTTTTGTTCACACTGATCATTCTGCAATTAGATATTTAATAAATAAATCAATTACTAATGGAAGAGTTATAAGATGGTTGTTATTATTGCAAGAATTCAACATTACTATTCTAGATAGGCCTGGAAAACAAAACACCGTGGCTGATTTCCTGTCTAGAATTCAAAATATCAAAGATGACACTCCGGTTGAAGATCAATTTCCCGATGAATATCTTTTTGCAATCTCTACTCAAACTCCATGGTTTGCTGATATTGCCAATTATTTAGTTTCAGGAAAATTTCCTTCAATTATGAATGCAAGGGATAAAAGAAAAATCATTAATGATAGTGCAAGATATTCATGGGTCGCTAATGAGTTGTACAAGACAAGTTCAGATTTGATCATTAGAAGGTGTGTTCGTGAAGATGAGATGCCTGAAATTCTCAAGGCATGTCATGATGAACCTTGTGGCGGACACTTTGCAGATAAGAGGACAGCCTATAAGATCCTTAATTTAGGATATTATTGGCCATCTTTGTTTAAAGATGCAAGGAAGTATGTCAAAAGGTGTGACAGTTGCCAAAGGGTAGGGAAACCTTCTCCTTCAGGTGAGATGCCATTACAACCTCAGGTACACATTGAACCTTTTGAAAAATGGGCTTTGGATTTTGTAGGACCTATTAGTCCTCCATCAAGACAAAAGAAATACATATTAGTTTGCACCGATTATGTTACTAAGTGGGTAGAAGCTAAACCATTACTTGTTGCTAATGAATCATCTGTAATTGCTTTTCTTTTTGAGGATATTTTTACTCGTTTTGGTGTCCTAAGGGAAATTGTTACAGATCAAGGAGCTCAATTTACATCAAGGCTAGTGGAGCAAATGATGGAAAATTACAAAATCAGACGTAGAACATCTACTCCTTATCATCCACAAGAAAATGGTCAAGTGGAATCCACTAATAAAGTTATTGAAGGAATCCTAACAAAGACTGTTCATCTACATAGAAGAGATTGGGTAGATAGGCTTCCTGAAGCCTTGTGGGCCTATAGAACTACATGGAGAAACACAACAGGCCATACTTCTTATGAGCTTGTTTATGGGAAGCAAGTTTTGTTTCCTATAGAGTTTCAAATTCAAACATTCAAGATGGCAGTTCAGCTAGGACTTGATCTAACGGAAGCACAAAAGCATAGACTGGAGAAAATTAATGAATTGGATGAGATCAGACAAGATGCAGTTCAGAAAACAAGTCTAGTCCAACAGCAAAGGGCTAGATGGCATGACAAGTACATCAAGGAGAAGAAATTAAAAGAGGGTGACTGGGCTCTCTTGTTTGATTCAAAATTCAAGGATTTTCAAGGGAAATTTCAGACACATTGGCTTGGGCCATATGAAATTGTTCGAATTTTTGATAATGGGGCAGTAAAAATCAGAACTATAGATGAAGATGAGGTCACTTTTCTTGTGAATGGTCATAGACTGAAGCTATACCATAAGCCACTCTCAAGAGAAGAGTTTGTCAAGAAGTTCCAAGAAGACAATGATGTGAAGTTAATGAAGAAGAGTCTCTCTTCTTCATCAACTTGATTAAATTTTCTGAAGCATCTCTCTTTTGAAAAAAAATAAAAATAAATAAATAAATAAATAAAGGTATAAACATGAAAACCAATCATTGATTGGCATGTTTATACAGAAAAGATAGGGTGAAAATCAGAGTCTCTCTGACACTCTAACTTTTCCCATTTTTGTTTTTAGAAGCAGCTGTTATAAAAATCATAAGTACAGTTCCATAGTGCTTATGATTCATTTCATCTCACTCCATTCACTCAATCATCCATACTCCATTTCATCCATCATTCATATTTCACTCCATTCCACATCTCACTCATCTCATTCTATCTTCCATTCATTTCATTTTCATGTCAAAATACAAAATTTGATATCTTGCTGTAAGTGAATAAAATTTGTCATGAATTGCAGTACAACCCTTATGTTCCTTCATTCCATTTCATGAACTGAATCCATTCCATTCCATTATCCACTTCATACATATCATAATCCATCATCCATTTTCATTCATACCACATAACATTTCACCCATACTCCAAAAACATTCCATTTTCATGATTAAAGTGTTCTACAGAAACATTCTGCAGCTCAGTGGACATTCTGCAGCTGATCAGCCTTTCTGCAGCCCGATAGTCTTTCCGCAGCTACAAATCCTGAAGGCATCAACCAGCAGACATCAGAATTACAACAAAGTGACCCAGTGTATTCATGAATCAAAAGCATCAAGAAAATTATGAAGACTCCTCCAGAGATGAGCAGAGAAGACAAAGGCTACAAAAAAATCAAATAAAGGGCAGAGGTAACAAATTTAAATTACGATGGCATTTCATAAAATTTTAGCATAGTTTAGTTGTGGATTATTCGAAAGGTTGTTTTAATTGTTTTTATTGATCAAACACCAACAAACCCTCTACAGACTTTGTATTAAAATCTTCCATTTCAAATTTCATATCCGATAGCATTTAAGCGGTGAAATGACCAAAGCATTTGAATTTCCCACGACTCTTAACCAAGTTATTTAATGATGATGATTCCCTCTGCCGTCGTAAAATCCTCCGCCGTCTCCTCAATCATTAATACAATCCCTCCACCTCACTCCACTACTCTATTCCGTGACCATTTGCCATAACTTCATTCCGTAGCCGGTATTCCATTCCGAAGACAGAGATATTATTATCACCAGGAGCAGAGCTAAAGGATATCAGTTTGAACAGCATTGAGCATTGTAAACGAAGAGCAGAGCAGAAGAGGTAAATTTGGAAGTATAACAGTGTGAGGACTCAAAGCCACTTGATCCCGTGGGCAGATAGCATATCACTGTGGACGGAATTTGAAGCATTTTCACTATCAACTCAGAATTGTAGCCGTGTAGAGTTTAAAGTCTTTTGCTACCAGAGACAGAGGTGTTGTAGTGTTGAGTTTGAAGTCTGTTGTTACCAGAGACAGAGATGTTGTAGTGTTGAGTCTGAAGTCTGTTGTTACCAGAGACAGAGATGTTGTAGTGTTGAGTTTGAAGCATACCATTTGCTACTAGAGACAGAGGTGTTTTCAGTGATTGAGTTTGAAGTCTTTTTGTTACCAAAGACAGAGGTGTTGCAGTATTAAAACTGAAACCATTTGCTACTAAGAGCCAGAGGTATTGCACAGAAAGAAATTTGAAGCCATCTCCCACTGTCTATCATATACATATCAGTTCGGAAATTGAAACTGCTTTCATGATCAAACAGAGGCATATCAGCCAGAGGTTTTGAAGCTGTTGCCACTATAAATCAGAGGTATGTCATTCCAAAATTGAAGCCATTTTCATTTAGAGCTTGAAGCCATTTCAATCCGAAAGTGAAAGTCATTGTTTTGTGGGTAGAAGAGTGTTAATTTGATATTAAAAAAAAATCATGGGTTTCATCGTAAGGACTGAACCTGTGGGTTCAAAATATTTAGAAGGTTACCCACAATGCAAGGAAATGTTACAACAAATAGGATGGCTTCAATTTTTGGAAAAATTTAATGGCTTCCATAAGGAAGTCACTAAAACATTCGCAAGAGCATTTCAAGGGACCGAAGTTGAAGTAGGGGATGTCAAGTTTACCGTCACTGAAGTTTTTATTGCAGAGGCTACAGGATTGCTCAGAACTGGAGAAAGATGGTTTAAAAATAGAGAATTTCACAATGACTCCTGGAAACAAATTTTAAAATCACCAAATATGGATGTTAGTGTATTCAAGAAAGGAATTCCCAGTACTGCATTGAAAAACAAATGGAGAAACATACTACTTCTTTTACAAAAATTTGTTACATGTGAGGGTAGATATGGGACATTTTATGTCTACCATATTAGACTAATGATGCATTTTCTGGGAGAAGACTTAAACCTACCATATTTCTTGCTTCAAAGTCTGAAGAAGATGGCTTCCTGTGTTCAGAGAAGAGTTAAATTTTTAGAGACAACCCTGTATCATCATGGTTTGGTCAAAATTTTGATTGAGCATCATCTAGCTAAAACAAATGATACATGGGATGATTTCTTAATAAGAAATCATTTTGAAGAAGCAAAAGAACCATCACCTGAACCACGGCCCACAAAGAGAAGTAGGAAATGGAGGACTTCAAAAGTTAAAATTGACAAACCAGTTCAAGAGAGCAGTGAGGAAATCATTTTAGAGAAGTTGACTCGAATCAAGAGGCAACTTAAGGAAGAGAAGATAATCAAGGAATCTGCTACAGAGAAAGGAGAGGGGTCCTCTCAGCCTAGGAGAAGCCACAGATTAAAGGGAAAACTGAAGAAAACACCAATCAAACAAACAAGGGTAATCAATATTGAAGATGAAGAAACACCCATTGAAGAGGATGATGAAGAGGATTTTTATGAAGGAACCCCTGAAATTGATCCTGCTCAACAGGAAATTTATGACTATGTGGAAACCTTAGAGAGGACAGCTTCAGAAAGCAGAGAAAGAACCCCCGGTCCTCCACTGTCTGAAGTAGATATATTAAGAAGGGATAGGTATGAGTTTGAATTACTGAATAGACATATCAAAAATGAGAATGAAATTCTCAAAGATCAAATCAAGCTCAAAACTAATATGAACTCAACCTTATCCCTGCATATAGACAAAGTGGAGAGGACCAATGAGAAGTTGAAGACAAGGAACAAAAAGCTAATCAGAGCACTCACCAACCTCAGGTTCAAACTTGTTATCAAGAAACCCAGAAGACCTCTAGCTTCCAGACAAAGGAGAAGAAGGGGATTAGATGTCCTTGCAGAAGCCTCTGAATTCATAGGATAATTTGCATGAGGACATGCAAAGAGACAGCAGTGGGGGTATGTTGAGCCTCAAAATTGTGTTTTCCTTCACCTCATTTTACCTCATTTTCCCTTGTCCATTTCTATATTAAACCCAATTGATCAATAAATATAGTTAAAATTACTTCTAGAATGATTTACATGACTGACTTGTTGAATTTTGTGATTTTTGCCATTGTTAAGCATTTTGACCGTAACTAGCTGCAGAATGCAGACATTCCGTAGCTAACCGGCGATTCTGCAGCTACCTTCATGTTTGAGTATGTTCCAGGTGGCCTCTTGAGAAAAACCGCATATGGGCATGATCCACGTCGTGTCTACATGGTTCGTTGCTCATCATGGAGGAAGAAATGGATTCTGGGTACGGTTATGCACGTGGGAACACATTTATGAAGGAAGACTCCTACTAGGACTGTCTCAGTCCATATGTCTTTTCTTCTTCACGTAGCCACCTCAAAGACTCCTAACATGATTCGGATAAGGAAAGACATTATTCCTAAATTGTTGTAATTACTATTACGTGCATTTGCTTTATAAACTCTTGGGAGACCGAGAGCTATGTTAGAGATTTTATGTTAGATTTGCTGCTAGATTTTGTTTAAAAACTCTGTGTTACGTCCTTGAAGACACAGAGTGTTATGTTCAAACTATTGCATCGTTAATGGAGCAGAAAAATTTATTTTGAAGGCGTGATTTAATTTGGAGTTGAATGTCGTCAAGTGGTAGAGGGCCCCTGCCTCTTGCACGGATTTCTTTTGCGTAAATTAGATAAGTTTTCCTAGCTGCCTTTATGTTTTGCATTTGAATTGGTAGTTGTTTTGTTTTATCTACTGTAGTCGTATTCATTCTAGCTCTTCCACAAGAAGACACTCTTCCAACAGACTAAAATGATGAATGTTTAATGACTATGGTATTGTAGGATAGGAGTTGAATTTGTATTTGTTTTTAACTAGCTGTTGTAGTCATATTCGTTCTAGCTCTTCCACAAGAAGACACTCTTCCAACAGACTAAAATGATGAATGTTTAATGACTATGGTATTGTAGGATAGGAGTTGAATTTGTATTTGTTTTAACTAGATACTATAGTTATATTCATTCCAGTTCTTCCACAAGAAGACATTCTTCCAATAGATTATAATGATGAATGATGAATAGCTATAGTACTGTAGGAATTAGTTGTAGTTTTTTCTATTCACTATCACAGTTACACTTGTTCTAATCACTCTTCCACAAGAATAAATTCTTCCAAGACATCCTTAAGGAGTTCAAGACATGACCGTGATAATGAATGATTTAGTTGTGTGTTTATACTAAGTATCATCTCTGTTCTTGCTCTTAAACGCTTGCCCAAGACATCATAATGACGAGTAGGATATGGATGTGATAACTTAGTTTTTCATTTGCTTTCTGTTCATTTGCTTTCAATTGCATACAATTACACAATCAGAATTGTTCTACCCCTTCCAAAAGAAGGAACTCTTCCAAAATATCACTGATGATGAACAAACAGATTGTGTAACTTCATAGAATAATGCATGTTAGTTAGAATGCTCCGGAGTTTCATTTGCATTTAATTCATGTTCGGTTACTTTGTTTCAAGTTTGATGATGACTTATAGTTCAACATTGTTCTAGTTTAGTAGCATCTTAGGTTTATTCTTAGATTAACTCATTGCACTTGCATCTCATAGTCACATTGTCATCCTTTGCACAATAGATTACTTTAGTTGTTAGGATTCACAAGACAGCCTTCATTATTCACAAACATCTTTTTGTTCTGAAAACTACAAGTGATCCATAACCATAGGAACAGAAGATAACACCATTATAAGGTCTGAAGTATCTCTGCAATTTCCTCATCATTTTATAAACATAACTCTTCCTCAAAAGAACTACTTTGAGAAGAAACCAATAACTCTTTGAGTATAGGTTCTGTGACATTCAATTAAATTGCAGAATAGAACTAGGAATTAGTCATGGAATAGATGAGCTTAGAACCAAATGTTGCATCATGATAAGATTAGTGTTTAACTGTTTAGTTAGAGGATTTGCATATTTAGTGATCATTTTTCAAGTTCAGTTTGTGTCATTTGCCTAAGAAGTCATTATCAAGCTTTTGTTTCTATTTAGTCATAGTTCAGATTTTGCTAAATTGCTCCTAGCATAGAACATCTACAAAAATTTACACAAGTCAACATCAAACTGCTCCTCAAAATAGAAACTAGAACCAGAATGTAAGAAGAAACCAGCCTCCAAACAGACCAAGGGAAGATGATCAACAGATCACTCCTCCCTTTCATCAAAACTATGTAAGTGAGGTTGAGGAAACAAATAAAATAAGAGAGGAAGATGATATAAACCTATTTGGGGTAGATGATGATGACTTCAAGGTTCATTATGATAGAAAAAAGGGGCTTTACACACCTTATGATGACAAAAGAGATGATAATGAAAAGTTTTGTCAAGACATGGAAAATGCCATCATAGAACCTTCAAAGGAATATGAACTCAGAAGTAAATCTAGTCAACAAACCCCCAAAAACAAAACCTCTGACAAATCTTCTCAAAACAGCACTACAATCAAGCCTAAAACAGTCAAACAAAAGGACAAAAAAGTGGTTGTTAATTCTGGTAAAAGTAAAGAGAAAGACACTCAAAATCTTGAAAAACAGAGTGCGAACATTAGTAGTACTAACACTTCAGCTAGTACTCCTATTACAACCATTATGACAAGTGTAAATAGAACCAATTAGCAAGTTGTTGTTGCTGATAAAGTGTCAGCTAATAAGGCTGAAACAAGTGCTTTAAAGAATCAAAATCCTTTCAGCCTAGAACAGGAAATCTCAAAGATCAAAATTTCTGTTCCCTTGACTGAGTTAGCTGCCCATCATGTATATAAAACCCAAATTTTGAAGGCTTTAAACATAGAAGAAAATGAGGACACTCTTAATATTAGTGATGACCAACCAGAGCTCATTTTTGGTCCAAATATTAAAGGAATATATTAAGAAGGACCGGTTCCTCCCTTTTATGTGAGTTTAAATGTTCATGACAAGATTCTACACAACGCTATGCATGACTCAGGGGCTTCTCATAATTTAATTCCAAAAGTTGTAATGGAGAGCCTGGGTCTTGAAATCACCAGACCTTACAAAGACCTATACTCCTTTGATTCAAGCAGAGTAAAATGTCTAGGGTTGATCAAAGACCTCTGTGTTAACTTAGCCCAGATTCCAGCCAAATCTTTAGTTATGGATATTGTTGTGGCTGATGTTCCCCCAAAGTATGGAATGTTATTATCACGATCTTGGGGGGCTAAGTTACAGGGGACTATGCAAATGGACATGACCTATGCAACTATCCCTGTTTTCAATCAGACTAGAAGACTTTACAGGGAGTCCCATATGCAATACACAGTCACAAGTCAAGACAGACCACAAAACTCTCCTCTATATTCTGTAAGTACAGGCCTTGATTATTTTATCATGTTTAATGATGAAACACTCACCGAGAAAATCACGTTAACAGGATTAATGACTGATAAGGAGGAGGAAGAACACAACACTGAAGTGTCAAAACAGTTTTCTACACTTGAAAACATTGGCAAACAAAACACAGGTCTTGATCTACAAGTCATCAATCCATTAGACTTAAATCTTGATAGTAAAGAGAACAATCCTCAACTCGATGAGAAACTTGGGGATTTAAAACGAAAACAACTTAGTGCTGATATTCAAGAAGCATCTGGAAGCACGGTAGTTGATGAGGACATTCACTAAATAGATAAAAATGGTAAAAGTCCTCTCTGGAGTATGTATTTCGATGGGCCATGCACTAGAACTAATGATGGTGCAGGTGTTTGGATTATTAACACTGAAAGCAAGCACACAGAATGTATTTCTTGCAAGTTGAACTTTTAGTGTTCTAACAACGTAGCGGAGTACGAATCCCTGCTCTTGGGCTTACATTTGCTGAAAAAGTTAGGAGCTAAGAAAATAAATGTGTATGGGGATTATGAGTTAATTATTAGGCAAGTCAATGGGGAGTACAATGCAAATCATCCCAGACTTAGGGCCTATCGGAATGATGTCATGGATCTTTTGAAAACATTTGAGGAGTCCAACCTGAGTTTTGTCCCGAGGAAAAGAAATCTTATAGCCCACAATTTAGCCTATGTAGCTAGAACATGTCTAACGCCATATGAGACCGAGGATTGCTCAACTCAGATAAAATTTAGACCAGCTGTGCCTGATAATAAAAAATATTGGCAGGTGTTTGATGGAGATAAAAAAATAGAAGACTTCATGCAATTCATAAATGAATTTAAACTACATAGTTCAGATTCAGACTATGATACGGACTGCAGTGAAGAAAATTTTCTTGGTGAAGAAGAACCTTTTCCTGAGCTTGTCAATATTAACCTTCAGACTAGCAAACTTAGAAACAAAACAGAATTGAGTGCAGAATCAGAAACAGAAGAATTAGAAACTCTGCATTCTAAAGATGAAAGTTTGCCAAGTGGTCTAGCACCTTTAGAAGAGTTTTTTTATTTTAATGATGTGGCCAAAAAACCTAAACTGGAACCTGTAGAGATCGAAGCGGAAGAGTGCAACATAGGCAGTGAGGAAAAACCGAAAATGATCAAACTGTCCAAAACTTTTCCAGCTCACATTAAACTCAAATACACAGAGCTGTTCAAAGAATTTTCTGATATTTTTGCGTGGAGTTACGAAGCTCTTAAGTCCTATGACACTGAAATAATACAGCATAAAATCCCTCTTAAAGAAAACCAAAAACCATTCAAACAGAAACTGCGCAGAATAAACCCTGTACAGCTGCCTTTGGTCAAGAATGAAATCATGAAGATGTATGATGTTGGTATTATTGTCCCTGTTAGATATTCTGAATGGGTAGCTAATCTGGTGTCTGTTAGGAAGAAGACTGGAGAAATCAGGCTTTGTATAGATTTTAGGGATTTAAACAAAGCTTCATTGAAAGACAACTACACTTTACCAAAAATGGATCATATTTTACAAAGGGTGGTAGGGTCTAAAAGAATTTCTTTGCTTTATGGCTATTCAGGGTATAATCGGATCTTGGTTCACCTTGATGATCAATTAAAGACATATTTTACTACACCATGGGGCACTTTCATGTATGTGAAAATGCCTTTTGGTCTAATGAATGCTGGAGCAACCTTTCAGAGAGCCATGGACATAGCATTCTCAGAAGAACTAGGCTTCTTCATCATTATCTATCTTGATGATGTAACTGTGTTTTCAAAAACAGATGAAGAACACTTAGAGAATTTAAGAATTTTTTTTGAGAAATGCAGAAAGTTTGGGATATCTTTAAACCCTAAGAAAACACTTTTTAGTCTCCAAGAGGGTAAAATTCTTGGGCACATTATTTCTAAGGAGGGTATAAAGATAGATCCACAGAGGATTGAGGCCATATTGGAAATATCTCATCCTCGAAACATCAAGGAGTTGCAATCTTTCATTGGGAAGATTAACTTTTTGAGAAGGTTCATCCCTAACTTAGCTGAGCTCCTTAGGAATATCACAAACATGTTGAAGAAGGAGCAAGGGGTAAAATGGACCTTGGAAGCAAAGACATCCTTTGAGCTGGTAAAACAAGCATTAACCAAAACACCGGTTCTGATAAGTCCTGATTTTTCAAAGGATTTTTATATCTTCTCCTTTGCATCAGAACATACCATAGCTGCTGTCCTTTTACAGAAAAATCCACAAGGACAAGAGCAGCCTATTGCATTCTTTAGTAAGGCATTGAGGGATGCCCCATTGAAGTATAACATCATGGAGAAGCAAGATTTTGCTTTGGTTAAGGCTTTAAAAGATTTCAGGGTATACATCCTTCACTCACACATCATTGCCTTCGTCCCAAATTCAGTTGTTAAAGAAATTCTAACACAGGACCCAGATGGTAAGAGAGGTAAGTGGATTGCTGTTATTCTTGAATATGATTTAGAGATAAAACCCACTAAACTCATCAAAGGCCAAGCTCTGGCTAGATTAATGGCTGAATCAAATTGTGAAGTTCTTGATATTCATATGATTAATGCTTTAGATGACCAAGAAGAATTCTCAACTCCTATTATTGAAGACCATTTTATGAATTCTCCTTGGTATGCTGATATTGTTTATGTTTTTCTTAATTTAAATACACCTCCTAGTTTGACAAAAACAAAGGCAAGTTTCTTGAAGCTGAAAGCAGTAAACTATTGCATTATAGATAGATTTCTTTATTGGAAAAATGCAAGCAGTGTATTGCTTAAATGTTTGCCTGAGTTTGATGCAGAGAAGGTTAAGCAGGAATTCCATGAAGGAGAGTGTGGGGGTCATTTGTACTGGAAGTCAACAGCCAACAAAATTTTGAGGGCTGGTTTCTATTGGCCTACTCTTTTTCCTGATATACACAAGATGATCATTTCCTGTCATAAGTGCCAACTATTTGAGGGCAAAAGAAAACTGCTACCCCTTCCTCTGCATCCAATCACTGTTGAAGCTCCTTTTCAACAGTGGGGAATTGACTTCATAGGAGAAATCCATCCACCATCTTCTACCTAGCATAGGTGGATTCTTACTGCCACATACTATTTCACTAAGTGGATAGAAGCCATTCCTTGTAAGCAGGCCAATGACTCCGTTATTATAAAATTCATGGAGACTAATATTCTCTCCAGATTTGGCTGTCCTACCAAGATCATTACTGACAATGCAGCAGCATTTGGATCAAAGAGAATGGTTGAATTCTGTCACAAGTATCAGATAACATTGGGAAATTCCACAGCCTATTACCCCCAAGGTAATGGACTTGCAGAATCCTCAAACAAAAGCTTAGTGAACATAATCAAAAAATTGTTGGAAGACAATAAAAAGTCTTGGCACACAAAGTTGGTTCATGCACTTTGCGCTGACAGATTGACTTTGAAGAAATCTATTGGTATGTCACCTTTCCAGCTTGTGTATGGTATAGATGCAATTTTTCCAAATAGCCTTGGTGTACCAGTCATGAAGTTGATTCAAGAGTTGCAGACTGAAGAAAATAACATGACCAGAAGAATAAATCAGACCATTCATCTTCAGTAGACCAAAGAGGAAGTGTATAACAAAGCATTCCAGAAACAGGACAGCATCAAAAAGCTTTTTGACAGAAGAACAAAGGCCAGTAATTTCAAGATTGGGGACAAAGTTTTAAAGTGGGACTCAAGAAGGGAAGAGAAGGGCAAGCATGGAAAATTCGAAAACCTATGGCTTGGCCCTTATTCTATTCATTCAATTGCTGGTAATAATGCATTTTTCTTACAGGAACTGGATGGAACATAATTGTTTGGGGGTCCTGTCAATGGTAGGATGCTTAAGCATTACTTCTCTTGATCCATTTTTTGTTTTAAAGCCTTTTTATTTTTTTCCATTGTGAATAGTCCATCCACCATTGCATTCAAAGTTATGAAAATAAAAAAAATAAAAAAAACAAAGAAAAGAAAGAAAAGAGGGCAGAAATGAAAACAAGAAAGGCAAAGCCCCATGCCAAAAAGAGAAACAAATCTGAAAGTGTGCAAGCTCAAATGCCACTCCTCAAAAACATACTTCTAGTTAGTCAAACATTTAAATTTTTCTGCTGATAGGATAATGAATTTGATTTGCCAAACTGTTCAATCTTGGCTTATCAGTAGATAGATTAGGATAGAAATTGAAGGTTCAAACAAACTCAAAATCTGAACCAAAGTTTCCAAAAGGAGATGACTCAAAACTGTTTTATTTTCTGAGTCAAAGAATGTAAAGATCTGGTTCTAATAAGCTCAAAACCTGAACCAGAAGGGAAGCAAAGACAGCTCAAAACAAGTTTAAAACAGAGTTGTAAAAAGAGAAGGAAACACTTTGAATTTTCAGATCTTAAGCCTCCCATTTTGTTTTGATTTTCAGCAAATAATAATCTATGTGCAGCTTGTCTTTATGCCATAGATCACAGCAAGTCAAACAACTTAATCTTGACTTGACTGTTTTTAAATTTATGTTATAGAATTTAGAGAATGAAAGTCTGTTGGACAGTTTAATCCCAATAGACAGTAGATTAGGTAGAGAAATATATGAGCTCAACTGTTTAATCTGAGTTCAGGGAGAAATAAGGAGTAGAATTAGATTAGTTTCTATGCTTTCAAAAGAATAAATGTGGTGAAAAGAGTTTTCCAATCCAAGTGCACTCTGATGAAGAAAAATGTTAGATCAGTAGGATTGGGTAGGTAGAAAGTTGTATTGATGAAGTCCATTATTCTTTCATAACTGATACTATTTTCCAGAGCAAAGCAAGATCATCCAGCAAAATAAGAGAAATCCAAAGGATTAGGCACAAGTCAACCTCCCAGAAAATGCAAGTCTAAAGTTCTTGATGCCTTCAAGAAGGCACCATCCCCAAGTGGAGCCACTGTTAGGCACCTATAATATTTGTTATACCAAAAGGTGGCTAAGACTTTTTTAGCCTCCAAGGAACAAATTTTATCACTAAAAATTGTTGGCTCGTGAAGGCTCCTTGAAAGACCTCATGCCTCTGTCCAAAATCTTCATTAATATTTCCATCTTATACTCAGAAACCTACTGATTTCCAAGCCAAAAGACTGTTGTAAAACCATCATTTTTCCCCTCCCCCTTTTTCCAAAACTAACCTCCATTTTCTCCCTTTTCTCCATAAAAATCCTTTGATTTCATGATTCCTCTTCTTCCCTTCATGAAAATCACTTGTATAATGTTAAAGACTCACTCTTTAGCTTTACCAAAAACCCCCAAATTCATTGAAAACCTTGAAAAAATACAAGTTTTTATTAATAAAGCTTAAGCCCCCTTGGGCTAAGTCTTTAACCCTTTTCTTTGATACACTCACACCTTGGAAATAAGCGCTAACCTTTTTCCGGCGCTTATCACATCGCAAACACAAGAGCGCAAGTCTTTATTCCATTATAAAAGTTCCGATGCGATCGCGCGATCGCATCGAAATATTCCAATGAGAAGATTAAAGCGCCCTGGCCCGATCTGCGATTTGCGATTCCCCCAATGCATCTCCCACCGTCGATCTGATCTGCATATTGATGGTCTCTATTTTATCACATCAGAAATTTTCCGTGTTGCGATTTAAAGTCTTTACCACCACCAATTGCGATGGTCCGATCGCAATCGCATCGCAACTTTCTCCGATTGCGCACATCGCATTCACCCTCTCGCTCCACCGATTGGCCTCTCCCCCGATTCGTTCTCCACCGTTGATCTAATCTGTAGATCGACAGCCTCTGCTTCATCACATTACATGTTTTGATCGGCCCATCTGCTCGCCACCTCCGATGGCGATCCCTTGATTGCGATTTTCCGATTGAATCCGGACCATCCATGTGTCTGAATCGGACAGTCCAAAAATCACCCCGCCTTATTTCTTCTCCCCGCTCTCCTTTTTCCTTTTTACGTAGATCCCCACTATTGGATGCTTTCATCCAACGGCTACGCTCGTTCCCCCGCCATCTGAAGCAGTTTAAACCTAAAAATGCAGGATTTCTTTATAATTTTATGTTTTATGCAGGTTTTAAAAGGTCTCCGTCGTTATATTGAAGAAAGGCCAGGATTTGGGAATGATGATTCCCGTGCTTTTGGCCTATAAAGAGAACCATTCGTAGGGCTCCATTCAAATGTTTTATCAACGTTCCATGGGCGCCAATACTATAAAGGCCCTGTGTGGCTCTGCACATTGACAAGACACTGTGTTTTAATGCGATTTTAAAAGAGTATAAGTTTTGAAGAACAGAGTGCAGCAAGAAGAAAATTAAAGACGGATCTGGGGAATTACGGCTAAAATTAATTATCAAAATCCTAATTCCCTAAATTAGAACACATTCAACAGAAAATCATAAATGTTTCACTGACATAAATACTTCCACCGCTTCAACTGAGGAAAATTGATTCCTCGGCTACTACAAGAGCCACCTGCTGCCTCAAACCATTCAAGACAGAGGCCGAAGTTATTGCTTAAAGAAATATCTGCATCCAGCATTGCCATGAAGTTAATTCTGCCACAGGAAAACTAATGCAACAAATATCTGCAGATTTACTCCACATTATGCAGAGCCTCAAAGTCAACAAAGCTCCCATCAAGCTTTGATATTAATTGTAAAACATTAATACAACTGTCCACCTGTAAAATTCTCCATCGAGCCCCTCAAAAGGCTGAGAAGTATTAAGCCTGTATTAATTATCCTTGAGATCTTTTGTTAAGACTCACCTCCTCATTCTTCTATAAATACTACAGTAGAAGATGAGAAATTGTTGGTTGTTGATGTAATTGCTGAAGCATTGTAATGTAATTGAGCTGAAGACTTCTGATTGTAAATAGTGATTCACTGGCTCTTGGAGCTCTGCTTGTAACAGATAAGTTAGATTGTGAAAGAGAGATGAATTAAAACATTGGACTTGAAGATTGTAACTAGTTTGGAGCATCAATACAAGCTGATTTATGGGATCCTGGTCTATGTTGACGGTGATGTTATTCTCATTGTAACTCGTGATTTTGTTTCTGTTTCTATTATGTTTCATATTCTTCTGTAAAGAAAAGTTTAAACAGTGTTAGGACCTACTGTACCCCAGTAACCTTCTCTGGCTGAAAAATATTTATTTAAATGTTTTCTTCCAACTGTGTTATTTGAAAATGATTTAATTCAGTTTAAGCATAGGAATGCTGGCGTTCCCTCATCTTATTGTCTTAGCTAAATATTATTTTTGAATGTTACTTTCAGTATATGTTGTGTGAAGATGAACTGAGGAAGATATGGTGAGCCCTGGTCCCAGTCTTGTTTGCATAACTGTTTGATTGTTTCCCTTAGAATGTGTTAAAAGCTGGATAATTTCAAATTACTTACCAGATCTTAGGCCATTCTGTGTTATCTCTGTGATTGTCTTGAAAGTAGCCAAGTAAAGAAGAGCTAGGAGAGGATTTGTGGTGAGCCCGGCCCGCTAGTCTCTACTCCAAAGGTTGCCTTCAAGTTTCCCTTAGTTTTTATATGTTTTCTATTGGAAGTGTATCAAAGGTTGGCTAGTTTCAAAGTACTTACCGGATCCTAGTTTGCTTTCATGTTTTTCTTAAGTGCCTGGTCAAAGGTTGGCTAGTTTCAAAGTACTTACTAGATCCTGGGCTGCTCTTTGTTCTGCATCTGTTTATTTCCCCTTCTTGATGTATCATTCCATTCCATAAATCAAACCTTAAAGAGATCCTTAGGCATAGATGAGTTGCCCCATAGATCACTCTCTAACACAGTTGCTGAAATCCTCTTATGACTCACAGCCCTAATGGACAAAATACAGCCATCATCTTTCTTCTTGGTCAAAACACTCTTTTTCTTGCAACTTCTCACCTTTGAACCTCTTTACCTTTGGGACTTTTCGCCTCTAACAACAGTCATGTTCGACCATCCACAAAACAAACAAAACCCTTGGACTTCATAACTAGCCTAACATCATAACCGCAAACTTCAAAGACAAATCCATATTTGCATTTATTGGGGAGATCCCTCTCCGGATTCAGGAGGGCTAGATCCTAGAATCCCAAAGTTGGTTGAAACGATGTTGTTTCTGTAATTGGACTCTGCCAATCTTGCTAATAAATTACAGATTCCTAACATGTATTGTCATACATTGCCATAAATTTCATTGCATCCCTTGGCATCTCAAGATTATAAGCTATGTTGATCATTCCTCACCTTCACAGACCTATGATTTTGGGTCAGCGTTGGTAGGCAGTTATGGCCTCATGCCCATGAATAAATTAACACTAAGCCTTGCGCCCATTAGCGCTCTGTCTCAGAAGGGCACCCACGCAAATCTGCTTTTAGAAAGTTTTTTATAATAGAAACGAAACTTTTATGCTTTAACATCTTTGTGAGTGGAGTCATGATGGTTTTTTCAACTGGATCAAGTCAATTTTCTCCCTTTGGCCTATTAGTTCCTACAAATGTGCAACTCTCCAAAGGGATACACTTCTCCTCCACCTTATGTGGATCCCAAACCTCCTCCTCCTCTCCTATAAATTCTTCTTCCTCACATTGATTCAGCTAGTTGAACAACCATTAGTTATAGTGGTGTGTTGAATAAAGTAGAGAAGAATCCATTGTTGAGAGAGAGTTTAATCCCATTTCCTCATTGAGTGGAATGTCAAACGAATGCTTGAGACGTGCCTGACTAAATCCGTCGAAGGAGATCTGCAACGTCAAGGCATAAGGTTGTATTTTTTTTTCATATATCAATAATACATGACTAGTTTCTGGTTCCAACTTTGTTTCCATTTATATGCATAGTGTTTAGCTCTCCTTGATTGGCTGAATAGTTGTAGATGAATGTATATGCTTATGTTTGTCATAATTTTTTTGATCTTTGAGTAGACACATGAACATCGTGACCAAAACAGAGCGCAAGGCGTGAAGACAAAGATCGAAGGATCGTTGCCATGTGCCACGAAAAAAGAATTCGACTGACGTAGTATATTTCTTCTAGTCCATATTTCATTTATAATCTAGGAATTTAGCAATTCAACAAGTTCCCTTGTTGCTAAACCCACCTTAGGGCTAGAGGGATTGCCTCTGTCCGTAGAGGGGATTTCCTGCTCAACATGGAGTAGCCCTTCATCTGGAAAGTTATCATGGAGAATTATCATCTATTTTCTTGTCACATCAACCATCCCCCAATAGCTATTCAGTGGCAGAGTGTAATTCAACCCTAGGGCTGCATTTTTCATAGTGTATTTCTGGAAACCCTTTCTGGGTTGTCTTGGAATTGTGCTTAAGAGCCTAGATCTCTGATCCCGACATTTTCTAAGCATTATATCAACAAATCCTTGTATTCCTATTTTCCAGCAGTATTTATTCTCACTGGGACTGTGCTAGCATGGCCTTCCAATATTTTGTGTAGCAACAATATTTCATGTTTGGGTATATTGAGTCATTGGAGGCTTGTTTTGCCTAGATTGAGTGTATATTTCCTCAATATATTGTACTCATTTATGATGTTTTACATAATGAAATGGATCTATGATTTTCTCATGTTTTTATGTATTTATATTTACTACAATTTCCCGTTTTATGTTCAATATTCCTGGTTTTCCTAATTTAGAATATTATAGGCTACATTGAGCACTCCTGTAAAATTTAAGAAGAAAATACCAAGACAAACCCCTCTTTAAATTAAGACAAGGAAGAGCACTAGAGTGAAACAAGGAAGACCCCATAATCACACAAAAGTTCCAATTACCATTTAGGGGTCCCTAAGTAAGAAAGAAGGGGTAGGGCCAGATGAGTTCAAGATTGAGGAGGTCACCTCTCCAAATCCAACATATAAGAATCACATAGCCTATGTAAGGAGGTACAAAAATAGATAATCACCCTTCAAGAAACTAGAAGCACCCACTAACATCGAAAAATAAGAAAAGGGAGTGTTATAGGAAAAACAGAGCATGCTACAGGAAAAATATATCTTCTGGGGAAAAACGAGCATGCTATAGGAAGGACCCGCAAAGTTATAGGAAGAGGAGAATGCACATAAAAAGGAGCAGAATGCACAAATTGAGGGGAAAACTACACAAATAGAGGTTAAGATGTGCAGGAATGAGTACAAGCTGAATAAAAACAACTACAAGAGACAACAACCTCCCTAAAGACCTTTGAAAAGGACATCACAGAGTTTCAAGAACCTACCCCACAACCTAGTTTGGGATCTTATTACAAGTTCATTGAGGGAGTAACACTGATCCTTGAAAATTTCACAATCCCCCTCCTCTAGGATCTGGAGATAGAAAAAGGGTGCACCCATAGATGGATGTAGATTGCTAAGTCAAATAATATTGGAGATGTGGGGTTGATGGAAGAAAGTCTCATTGAAATGGGGAAATAGCTAGCTGATGTAAGTCTCATAGAATCTGTGGTAAAAGAGAAATCGCAAGAAATGAAAACAAATAACATGAGGTGTTGGTTTGAGGGGTCCTGACCCAGGTTCAGAGTTAAGGTTAACTAACAAAACTCTCTCACTACTGGCCCTTTCGGTAATGACCTACTTGCGCAGGTCAAAGTCTCGCCCGAAGCAGTATGCGGGGGTGCTGAAACCATTTTTCCACACCTTGAGAGAGAATTAAATGATGTGGGTGTCTTCATATCTAAAACAACTGTGATTTTACCTTCGCAACATAACCCTAACCACACAGATTTAGGTAAATTTACACAGGTTATCATGTGCGCACACATATACAGATCTCGTGATCCTTTCAATACATAACATTTATGTTCAAAAATAATAGATCCATTAATTTAACATTCATCTAAGGTAGAAAAAAATTGTGAAATCAATCCCAACACAAATAACAGAGTAAACCGAAATAACATGCAGAAATAGATCATAAAGAAAAATGTAGATGTATTTGATATGAAAATTTCATTCAAAACATTCCTTTATTCTTTCACAATTAAAATCTTCCCTACAATACTTTCGTTCTACCCGCACACACAGCCATCAGGAGCCTTCTTAACCCAGGCAAGTTCGCTTCTTAGCTCAGAACATCAAAACATAGCTCATAATTCTTATCACTACTTTTTCTTAACTCATTCTAGACTCTTATTTATATCTTTAGCCTGCGCTCATCTAAGGTCTGCAAACTGTGGTTTGTAGCCCCTAGTTCTACCCTTTGGACCATTACAACCCATGAGGGGCTTTTACCTACCCCAAATCCCATTGAACTGTGCTTTGCTTAGGGCGCTCGACTTAATTTACAAAAACTTACAAAAAATACTATATTTTTACCCCAAAATTTGGTCCTAAGGGACCTCGCTACAACAGGCCCCAAACACAAACTTGTGACTCGTCTTGAGTCCTAGCGGCACTGGGTTCTTCATCTTGTTCTACAATTCTTCAATGGAAGAAAAAAATGGCGCCAGGACACCTACACTCTGATCAGCTACACTCTGCGCTGTCTCCACCATCTTCTGCGATGTCAGCCCTTTTGTGGATAGGTTGATGCTCTGGTAAGTATGGTTCAGATTTTTTTCTATTGCATCTAGGTCATGTGACAATTTCATTTCCTCGTTAACCCATGACTTAATTTGTTCTATCATGATCTTCTCCTTCCTCTGCAGCTCCTCTAATTCATCATGCAATATTTGACTAGGCTGCAAGTGGGCCATCCACTGAGCAGGGACAAAATTTGGCAAGGCCTCCTGGTGGTTGTCGAATGCCTTCTCCTTAGCGCGCAATTCTTGAGAAATCTTCTCAACTAGTGGGTATGTTTGCATAGATTTCCATAGTCCCATTTCTGTTTCTAGCAATGTAGAGCCCTTTTCAATAGTGGAAAAGATACTTTTTGATGCTTCCTTCACCAAGGCCACTCATTGTGTGCACACCTTCATGGGAGTATCTGGTTGTATCTTAGCCTGCAATGCCTCGATCTGTTGCTAAAATTCAACTTTGACTATTTGTACCTCCGATCGGGAAGCTTTCAGTGCTATGACCAAGCTCTCAACTTTTACCTGTGGTGTGACTGATGTAGGTATAGCCACCTCTGGGAGATCATCGCAAAGCCTATCAATCAAATGTTCCAACTCTGTGCATTGAGCTATAGCAGGCTACTGCGCTGTCTGTGCCTGGAGTGATTCTTCAGTCTTAGCTTCAACATTTTTCTCAGCGTCACTCAACTGCTGCTACATGCATGCCTCCCTACACTGCAACTCGTCCATGATGATGGTATGAATACTGTGAAAATTTCCACTCGGTAACATGGAGAGATCTATCCCAACGTCTAGGTAGGTTTGCACCTGTGCGGACAATTTTGGCAGCTCCAAAGTGACTGCTGCGGCCGGGAAGGGACAAATCCTACTGTCTAATGTGGCGATGATCATTGTTGTAGGCTGGCTTGCTTGAATCGGCCTCGCTTGATTCAGGCTTGCTTGTATACTATCGTTCTTCAACTGTAGTACTTGCAATCTAGATTTCAAGGCTTCAACCGCAACCTTGTACTACTCTTCCATGGCAGTCCATATCTCTTTAGAGGCACAGGTGATGACATTTTATATCTTGTCTAGGTCATCTTCTGTCAGAGTAACCTCTTTTTTACCTCTAACCTTGGATTCTTTCCTCTTCTTACACAACCCCTTGGGGGTTTATGCACCCTAATTTGTACCTCACATGGATTCTGCGCTAGTGCCATCCACCCCATCGAGACCTCCAAGGTCTGAATCGGCTTCTCTGCCAAGATCTTGCTCTGTGTATTTTTCTACTTCCCACTCTGTATCCTTCTCAGTAGCCTTTTCTATGCCCGTCTCTGCATCTCTTTCAGCGCCCATCCCTGCATATTTTTCTCCACGCTTCTCTGCTTCCTTGTCTTTGTCTCCTGCCACTATTCGTTTCCTGAAGTGGATGCTATAATGGGTTGGGTGGAGCCGAGCCCAACTTTCCACGCTGCTGGAAAGGTCGTAATGACCTGATATATCTCCGCAATTCTGCTCTAATGATACCCAAAAAATTCATCAGTAAAGGAATAAGCCTCTTGTCCTCCCACATTATCTAAGATCTCATCTGAAAATGGAGTAGGGAAGGGGTCATGCACACATGCATAATTCAACTTGCGTAGATCTACACAAATCCTTATGTATCCTTTGGTATTCTTTTCTTGAATGACCACGGGGCTCACCCAATCAGACTGCTCTAGTGGTTCAATGATTCATGTAGCCACCATCGTTTCTAATTCCTCTTTCACTTTCTACTTATAATTGGGATTTAGCTGATATGGTCCTTGCTTGATAGGGCACTCATCGCGTTTCAAAGTGATCTTCATAATGCCTAAGTCTCCTACAATTCCTTTGAGCTCAAAGAAATTTGTGGGAAACAGGTTCCGATACTCTGTCAGTAGCTCTGAAACCTTCCCTAATGTGTCATCATCCCAGTAATCCCAAATCTTGGCCAACTTGGGCTATTGTTCTATCCCACTATTGAGTTCCCTTAGCTTTAGAGGTTCAATTACATCTACTGTGCCTAATGAGTGCCCTGCAAGTGCGTGCTCTCCTTTGGACTCTGAGATGTTTATATTTATTGGATCATATTCATTATCCTCTATTGGTAGGTTCTTGCAATTGGAAATATCTTTCATTTGTGCATCCCATGCTGGCGCAACACATTATCTTCGAGGTCGAGATTCATTAAAGAAAAGAGCTTCTATATCTTGCAGAGATTCATCCAATCCCTCTGATCCCCCAACTAAACCAAAGGTTGATAGGAAATTATCAGTCATTGTAATCCAATGGTGATTCCCTTGGTGCACCTCTATGTCTAGATACAACGTATTAGGAATTGGTACCAATGAACGAATAAACATATGAACCCATTCATTCTAGGTATTTTCATTCCAAACCTCCATCGACATGGCCAAGTGCTTACACAGGTGTCCCAGACCATAGAAAATTTTAGTGGGTGGGGTAGAGGGTGGCTCAAAGGGCAACTTCATCATTTTTATACATTCCTCCTAGTCCTTAAAAATTTCCTTGTACGTATCCCACCAATGCGTTGGGGTTGCATGCATAGCCAGATCAAGTGCCTAGAATCTTCATTCCTCCAAAACAACCTTTTCCATTTCTTCAAAATAGGGTAGTTCTCTTACCTCTAAGGAGATGCATGAAACGTTTTTAGTGATCTTGAGGGAGAGCAACACATAAACATCATGCAACCGATTATGCCAATTCTCCATCTCCCCATCTGAATCTAAAAAACATGAACTACCCTGCTCCTAGTTCAGAATTCCATTAGCTGTAGGATTGATCCAATCATCGTCCCACGTAGTCAGCTTGTATATATGTTCGACATAATCTCCTTTTCACACTAGTTTTGTATATCTTTCTCCTTCCGCTGGGTCCAATGGTACTATCATGTAGTAGCAAAATCCTTCCTGGCTTCAATAAAAGTCCCCTTTTCCTTTTGCAGGTTGAGTCCTTCCTTCTTTTCGAAGGCCATCCTGATCAATGGTTCTTCCCTCTTTTCTTCATGTCCTCTAGTAACAGCACCACTACGTGTGATTATATTTATACTTGGATCATCATTGTGTGGCTCAACTTTAACCATTTTTATATTCTTTGTAGGAATTTTCTATTACTTTTCTTGCATTCTAGTGATCAAAATAGAGAAATCTTCAATAACATGATCAAATTGTCTTCAATACCTACAAGATTGCAATTTAGGGTTGGGGTAGTCGCACACATAATTTCCAGTATCTCCATAATTATATCATATCAATTTTCCTCGTCCATGACCTGCGCCTCCACCTCTACCTCCTCCCCTTCCTCTTGCTGGAGATCCTCCATGCCTAGAGGGAGATGCCGGTGAAGGTGGGTCAGCATGAACCCTTTAGAGATTGGCACTGTCCATCAATAGGTCAAATGTGCAGTAGTGGTGTTCATCATGGCCTAATGAAGAAGAAAACCTACACCACTGTTTCTTTAGTTGAGGAACATAGATTCCCAATCGAGGGAAATGGTTTGTGTCATGTCGGCCAGCTACCTTACAGTCAGTGCACCATAGTTGGGGAGAACCACTTGGTCCTACAGCATCCCTAGGCCGTAATGGATTTGGTCCTCCTACTTGCATATAATTATAGAATAATTTGCACTAATCTTTAGTGTGGCCAGATACCTTGCAACATATACACCATACATCTGTGCCAAATTTCTTTCCCCTATCTCTACGCAATTTTTGAATATCTAAGTGAATTTCCTCTAATTGACTTTGGATTTGAAGAGTTCCAAATTGATCATCTGCTCTGGGTGAAGCTTTTAGTTTCATAGCAACTTCCAGAGCTTCGTCCTAAGAGTCAATATTTTTTTGATTAATAGGCCCATGCAAATGTGGCAACAACATGGTAATGAATCATTTCTTATGCTGCTTATTGTCATAAATAAATACTACCTCACTGATGTTGTGCATCAGTCGTTGATACGCCTCTCAAACATATTAATTTGTCTCTTTTTTGATATCTTTTAATTCTATTAAGCACTGTGAGTAGGATTTCAGCTTCCCGAGTTGTTGTTTCAAGGCGTCCTTAATCTGCAGAACAGTGGGATCAACGTGCTGAGTCAGATATCCCATAAACCAATCTAGTGCATGACCTTCAAACACCATAGCCAGTTGCGCTCTCTTAACAACATCAATGTTCACATTCTGCGCAGTGCACATTGCATTTGCAATGAACCAAAACCTCTCCATGTCCTCATCCCCCATGGCCTTAAAGGTGGGTAGCTTCATGTCTGCAACCATATCTTCTCCTGGTGGTGGAGGGGGTGGAGTAGGAGATGAGTTACCCTTGCACGAGTTTGATTGTGAGGTTGTCAGAGGGCTACCTTTAGTGCGCGTAACCTCGCCAATCTATGTGTCACTATCAAGTGAATTCCTTAGAGTACTTTATACAGATCAGTCCCTGCTCTGGTTATCCCAATAATATTTTTCGTTGCGCGTAGTGCTTTCCTATTTGCTTGGGGTCATTCACTTAGTGTGACTGCACAAAACACACTTGTTGCACAATAGTATCTTAATAAGAAAAGTTAGGGAGCATATGAATTTATATCTTAGTCCCTTGAAGAACCTCCTCTCAACCTCAGAGTATGATACAAAATAATCTACTGCAAACTCTATTACAAATCCTTCCAAGATGTTGTCAACCAAATGATATACAGTACGAGTGGTAGATTTGTCAGTCTTCTCTAATTGTCACATCAACTCAGGTGTACACTGAGTGACCTTATCATCCTTCCAGCAAGTTTGGAACTCAACCAAACTTGATAACAACTCCTGCAATTCTTCTCCAAAGGTCACAAATAAAATCTCATGAACCTCTGTAAAAATATAGTTTTGTTTCCAATATTCAGTAGAAAACTTCTTACTTCTATTCTCCTTAATGGAAAATTCCTTAATTTTCTTCTCAAAACAATCTTCTAACTCACATTTTGAGGTCTACCACATCACTCAATTTCTATCTCAGAATGATCCCAGTCCTGAAAACTGAACCATTTTTTGGCTTGAGGGGTCCTGACCCAAGTTCAGAGTTAAGATTAACCACCAAAACCCTCTTACTACTGCCCTTTTGGTAGTGACCTACTTTCATAGGAATGGGGGGGTGTTGGAACCAGGTTTCCACACCCTAAGAGAGAATTACATGATGTGGGTTTCTTCAGATCTGAAACAACTGTGATCTGACCTTCATAATAGAACCCTAACCAAAAACCCTAACCAGGAAGATTTAGGTCAATTTATACATATTATGCTATGCGTGCACGGATATAGATCCTATGATCCTTTCAATACATAACCTTTACGTTCAATAGCAATAGATCCATTCATTTAGCATTCATATAAGGAAAAAAAATAGTTGCACACTCGATCCCAAAATAGATAACACATTAAACAAGAATAACATGCAGAAAAAGATCATAAAGAAAAAGGCAGATGTATTTGATATGTAGATTTCATTCGAAACATTCCTTTATTTATTCATAGTTCAGATCTTCCTTACAATACTTTCGTCCTACCCGTGCATACAGCTAGCAGGGTCTGCACACAGCAGGACTAAGGTCTTCGTGCACACAACCAATAGGAGCCTTCTAAACCCAGAAACGTTAGATTCTTCACTTGGAACATCAAAACATAGCTTAGACTTATTATCACTACTTCTTCTCGAATCGATCCAAGTCTTGTGACAGTTTCATTGCCTCATCAACCCACAACTTCATGTGTTATGTCATGATCTTATTTTGCCTCCACAACTCCTCTACTTCATCGCACACTATTTGAATAGTCTACAAGTGGGCCATGCATTGGGCAGGGAAAAAAGTGGGCAAGGTCTCCTGGAGGTCGTCGAATTCATGCTCCTTAGTGCGCAATTCTTGAAAAACATTCTTGACTAGTGTGTATGTTTGCACATATGTCCATAGTCCTTGTTATCACCCAAAAAATTTCAAAACATAATTGTGAAAAGGTTACAAAATTTCATGGATCAAAATAGGGTTTTAGGAGTCAATTTAGGTTTGATCAAGGGAAGGTTTTATATTTTTAATACTTTAAAGCTCATCCTAAGGTTCAAATAAAGCCTTCGTTAAAGTTATTTCATGTCAAACATTCATCATTTCCCATTTGTATTTCATTTCGCAAATTTTTTGTGCAAAAATTTCTTAATAAGCCAAGAATCCCTGTTTTCATTGCGCATTTAGTGTAAAAAAGGCAGAAAGTGCTATGAAACTGCTGAAAGTTATGAAGCAAAAACCCCGTTTTCTGGTTTTGAGCAGTCAACTTCAAAGGAGGTTTTTGAGCAAAAACAAAAAGTATTTTAAGAAACTGAGAGAGGTTATTTTAAAACACATATCAAATACCAATAACCTCTCTCACGCTTCTCACAGGTGTTATTAGTTGGGCGATACAAGGTTTTCTTTGAAGCCCCATTTTCAGAAAACAGAGTTTTCTTGTTTTACACATGTTTTTCAAAGGTAGTTTCTGGACAACAGCAGATGTGTTTCAAACAACCAAGAGAGGTTTTTATTAAATAAATAACGGCCAACAAAAAAATCCTTCAGTTCCTAAAACTACATCATGGATTATGAGATATAGGCTTTGTCCCAAGACCTATCTTTCAGGAAAAAAACTGGAGAAATCTGCAAGAAATGCCTCAAGGAAGCTAAAATGAAGTTGGTTTATGGTTTGTATGGTTTTTGGATGATGAGGACAGGTTATATTTTGAGTTTTTTGGCAACCACACCTTTCATTTGACAAATTTTTGACAAAACTGGATACTCAGCAGTTTCGTAGTGCATTCAGTGTAAAAAAGTAGAAAAGCGCTACGAAATTGTTGTAGCTGCTCTTCTTGCTCATTTTAGTCAGTTTTTGAAAGGTTGAAGAGTAATTCAAGAGCTATAACTGATATGGGAGATGTATTCAAGGGTAAATGAAATGATGCAAGTGGAAAGAATTCAGTTTTTGGATAATTGAGACTTAAAATGGCAGTGTTACAAAGGCGCTATGAAACTGTTGTGTTTTCGTAGCACATCACATTACAACTCTTTTTAACAGGTTTGGAAATGGTTTTGTACAGCTGGAGGCTAGCGATAAGTGATGAGACATGTTAATATAATATCCAAAATCTAAGGACCACGAAATGAAGTTTAATTGATGGTCAAAATGTTCAAAGAATGCAAAGGATTTTATGCCTAAAAAATAGGGTATTGTTTTCTGCTTTTGTGGAGGTCAAACAAAGTGGTCATGAAGAGTTGAAGCCCATCATCCAAATTTGACCAGATGATGATACACTTGGAAAATGATGTAATTTCAATTAGATAAATTTGTTATAGATAATGATAACGAGTTTGAGTCCTATTTGTAATAGTATTGTTAAGTAGATTATGTGTCTTTTTGTAATAAATTCCAAGTCTTATGGTTATGAAAGGTGTCAATAGTTAGAAATTCGATGTATCTAGCCTATAGGAAGATCATATCATGTTGTAATATGTATAGTAAAGGTAAAGAGGTCGAATTAGTAAGGGGTTGGAGACTTTTTTGCAAAACTACTGTTTTATGTAATTGACTGTGATCAGTAATGCAGAGAGGTTTTATTCTTGACAAACCTGAGATTCTCGTGGGGTTTTAATGTTTTATTGATATACATATTATGTTTAACTACTTGGAGTAGATCTCATTGCTATTACTCAGAATTCATAACCCTATGATCTGAATTCCTTTAGTAATGAGATGACTATGTTTTTATGTTTTATGAGTGAATTTCCTTTGAACCATTAGCAGTAGGTTTCATTGCTATTACTCAGAATTCATAACTCTATGCTCTGACTTCCTTTAGTAATGAAATGAATGTGTTGACCTATGTTCTTGAGTGAATTGTCTTTGTTAAAAACCCTTATTTTCCTCAGCTTCCATGTTAAGAAACCTTGCCACTGAACCTACTGATTTGTTGACTCCATAAGCCCAATGGTAGTATTAGCCATCATATTTTCAACCTGAAAACATACAAAACCAAGACACAAACAATAGAGTTAGCCATTTATCTATATCTTTATTCAATATCATTAACCCTTGAGAGAGCCCTCTCAGACTGTGGAGGCTAAGCCTCAGTCAAAAGATTGGTTTGAAATAGTTACACTGAAGTTGTCTGATCAGCAGCCAATCAAGTATGATTTTGGTGATAACATTTTGGCGTCGTTGCCGGGGACCAATGGTGTAAATTTTCCCTGGGAAGAACGACAAAGTTTCAGTTCTAAGGTCTGAGAGAAGCAGACACTTAGGCACATATTGGCTGTATTTCTTCTCTGGCGACTCCACACATCAAATAATCAATTGGAAGGTGACTCCACTACTTGAATATCAGTAGCTTGATGAAGTTTCAAAATGATTTCCATTGCAAGAATAAATTCCAGGTATGCCCCTATGAATCGGTCTCATATCCCTGGTTTTCCAAATCCTATGCCAAAGGTCGAATGGTTAACTCATCTTCCTATATTTAAATATGAAAAGAAAGGAAATGCTTCTCTTTATTTGGTTAGATTCCATATGCATGTACACAGTCTTAAGGTTCAGTTCCCTGAGGATTGTCTCATGAAGATGTTTATGGCCACTTTGGAAGGAAAAGCATAGTCTTGGTATGAAATCTTGCCAAATGGTTCATTATGTTCTCTTGCTGATTTCGATGTTGCATTTTATGAGATGTATGAAGAGTGTCATCCCTGCTTATTGCTGGTCAAAGACTGCTATAAACACTGTGTGAGTTTTATTGAATATTTGGAGAATTGTTATGAAGATGATGAGTTCATGGATGAGGAAATTTTAGAAGCCCTTCATGACAATCCCTTTTATCACCAAGAAGAAAGGATAGCCTCTTTATTAGATGAAAATGAAACCCAATAGGATTTTATTTATGAAAATTATGATACATCCTTTGAGTTTGATGAAAAGTTGCAACAGACTTGTCAGTATTTTGATCACCAGGAGTATGAGAATCATTTCAAACAGCAAGAGGAAATATTGGAAAATGCTTGCTATAATCCTCAGGTACAGGAAAAGTTGATTCTTCATGTCATTTCTTGCATCAGCCTACATCAAATAATGATCACACTAATGAATAAGTAGGTGAAAAGTTTTCTTTATCCTTGTCTTCTAATCTGAAATCATTTGAGTGCAAGTTAGAAGTTAAGATTCAATTTGTGGTTGAAGTTGCTAAGAACCATGAAACATATATTGAAGTTTTAGAAGATAAAATTCAATATCATAATATTCATGATCAAGATCAGTCTTTTCAAATGATTTTTATGCCAGAGAACAAAGAGAGGGTGCTGCCACCTTTCTTCTTTGAGTTTGAGGAAGAATACACTATTTTTGAAAATCAGTTTGAAAAGCAATTTGAGAGCACACAACTGAAGTCTTATGTGGTTGATCAAAACATGGATGAGTTTTCCAAAGTTGTAGAATGTCATGAGAAGCATCAAATAGATCATGTCTTCTTTGATCCTATAGCTGACTACATGGAAAGGTTCTACAGTCCAGATTTCCAGTTATATTTTCGTTATGAAGATCAAATGCATCTTATGTTTCCTTGGTCATTCCAGTATCTTGTTTTTTTTGGTTCAAGTGTAGTCAAGAAATTCAAGTATCAGATCAAATCAATGGCTGGCTTCAATGGAAGTTTCATGTTGCTTGAGTTAAAAATGGAGATTGCAGCTGATAGGGTAGGTAGGAGTGTGTGAATAATCTCAAAGTTGACTGAGCATCCTTTCAGTAGGTACAGATTGTTTTCTTCTATAGTGATCATCAAGCTTGAGCCCGAGGTGAAGTTGATAGGAGTTTGAAGAATATTTGGAAAAATTTCAGAGTTTTTATTTCCAATAAGATGGATGGCACTGGAACTACAAGTTCTTTGGTGTACTATAGGGGAACACCATCCCAAGTGGAGCCACTGTTATCACCCAAAAAATTTCAAAAAATCATTTTGACAAGGTTTTCAAAATTTCATGGATCAAAATAGGATTTTAGGAGTCAATTTAGGTTTGATCAAGGGAAGGTTTTAGGTTTTTTATAGTTTAAATCTCATCCTAAGGTTCAAATAAAGCCTTCTTTAAAGTTCTTTCATGTCAAACATTCATCATTTTCCATTTGTATTTCATTTCCAAAAGTTGTGCCAAAACTGCCGAATAAGCCAAGAATCCTTATTTTCATAGCGCATCCAGTGTAAAAAAGGTAGAAAGCACTACGAAACTGCTGAAAGTTATGAAGCAAAAACCCTGTTTTCTAGTTTTGAGAAGTCAATTTCAAAGGAGGTGTCTAAGCAAAAAAAAAGGTATTTTAAGAAACTAAGAGAGGTTATTTTCAAAAACATATCCGATAACAATAAATTCTCTCACTTGTCTCACATGTGTTATCAATTGGGAGATACAAGGTTTTCTTTGAAGCCCTATTTTCAGAAAATAGAGTTTTCCTGTTTTACACGTGTTTTGCAAAGGCAGTTTCTGGATAGCAGGAGATGTTTTTCAAAAAAAAAAAGAGGTTTGTATTCAATACATAATTTCATAAAAAAACCACCTTAATTTTCTCAAAATAAATTGTGTATTATGAAATATAGGCTTTGTCCCAAGACCTATTTTCAGGAAAAAAACAGGAGAAATCTGCAAGAAATGCCTCAAGGAAGCTAAAATTAAGTTGGTTTATGGTTTGTATGGTTTGTAGATGATGAGGACAGGTTATATTTTGAGTTTTTGGGCAACCACAACTTTAATTTGACAAATTTTTGTACAAAACTGCATACTCAACAGTTTCGTAGCGCATTCAGTGTAAAAAAACAGAAAAGTGCTACGAAATTGCTGTAGCTGCTTTTCTTGCTCATTTTGGTCATTTTTTGAAAGGCTGAAGAGTGAGTCAAGAGATTTAACTGATATGGGAGATGTATTAAAGGGTAAATGAAATGATGCAAGTGGAAATAATTCATTTTTTTGGAGAATTAAGACTTAAAATGGCAGTGTTACAAAGGCGCTACGAAACTGTTGTGTTTTCGTAGTGCAATACATTACAACTCTTTTGAACAGTTTTGGAAACGGTTTTGGGACAGCTTGAGGCTAGGGATAAGTGATGAGACATGTTAAGATAATATCCAACATCTAAGGACCACGAAATGAAGTTTAATTGATGGTCAAAATGTTCAAAGAATGCAATGGATTTTATGCCTAAAAAATAAGGTATCGTTTCCTGCTTTTGTGGAGGTCAAACAAAGTGGTCATGAAGAGCTGGAGCCCATTGTCCAAATTCTACCATGTGATGATACACTTGGAAAATTCTGTAATTTCAATTAGATAAAGTTGTTATAGATAATGATAAGGAGTTTGAGTCCTATTTGTAATAGGATTGTTAAGTAGATTAGGTGTCTTTTTGTAATAAATTCCATGTCTTATGGTTATGAAAGGTGTCAATAGTTAGAAATTTGATGTATCTAGCCTAGACGTAGATCATCTCATGTTGTAAGATGTCTATTAAAGGCCAAGAGGTCAAATTAGTAAGGGGCTGGAGACTTTTTTACAAAACTGATGCTTTATGTAATTGACTGTGATCAATAATGCAGAGGGGTTTTCTTCTTGACAGACCTGAGATTCTCATGGGGTTTTAATGTTTTATTGAGCTACATATTATGTTTAACTACTTGCAGTAGATCTCATTTCTATTACTCAGAATTCATAACCCTATGCTCTGACTTCCTTTAGTAATGAGATGACTATATTTTTCTGTTTTATGAGTGAATTTCCTTTGAACCATTAGCAGCGGATTTCATTGCTATTACTCAGAATTCATAACTCTATGATTTGACTTCCTTTAGTAATGAAATGACTGTGTTGACCTATGCTCTTGAGTGAGTTGTCTTTGTTAAAAACCCTTATTTGCCTCAGCTTCCATGTCAAGAAACCTTGCCACTGAACTTACTCATTTGTTGACTCCATAAGCCCAATGGTAGTATTAGCCTTCATCTTTTCAACTTGCAAACATACAAAACCAAGGCACAAAAAATAGAGTTAGCCATCTATCTATATCTTTATTCAATATCATTAACCCTTGAGAGAGCCCTCTCAGACTAAGGAGGCTAAGCCTCAGTCACAAGAATGGTTTGAAATAGTTACACTGAAGTTTTCTGATCAACAGCCAATCAGGTATGATTTTGGTGATAACATTTTGGTGCCGTTTTCGGGGACCGAAGGTGTAAATTTTATCTCGGAAGAACGACAAAGTTTCAGTTCTAAGGTCTAAGAGCAGTAGACACTTAGGCACATATTGGCCATATTTCTTCTCTGGAAACTCCACACATCAAATAATTAATTGGAAGGTGACTCCACTGCTTGAATATCAGTAGCTTGATGAAGTTTCAAAATGATTTCAATTGTAAGAATAAATGCCAGGTATGCCCCTATGAATCGGTCTCATATCCCTAGTTTTCCAAATCCTATGCCAAGGTCGAATGGTTAACCGATATTCCTATATTTAAAGATGAAAATAAAGACAATGCTTCTCTTCATTTGGTTAGATTCTAAATGCATGTACACAGTCTTAAGGTTCAGTTCCCTGAGGATTGTCTCATGAAGATGTTTATGGCCACTTTGGAAGGAAAAGCACGGTCTTGGTATGAAAGCTTGCGAAATGGTTCATTATATTCTGTTGCTGATTTCCATGTTGCATTTTATGAGATGTATGAAGAGTATCATCCCTCCTTATTGCTGGTCAAAGACTGCTATAAACACTGTCTGAGTTTTATTGAATATTTGGAGAATTGTTATGAAGATGATGAGTTCATGGATGACGAAATTTTAGAAGCCTTTCATGACAATCCCTTTCATCACCAAGAAGAAAGGATAGCCTCTTTATTAGATGAAAATGAAACCCAACAGGAGTTTATTTATGAAAATTATGATACATCCTCTGAGTTTGATGAAACGTTGTAGCAGACTTGTTAGTGTTTTGATCATCAGAAGTATAAGAATCATTTCAAACAACAAGAGGAAATATTGGAAAATTCTTGCTACAATCCTCAAGTATAGGAAAAAGTTGATTCTTCATGTCATTTCTTTCATCAGCCTACATCATATGATGATCACAGTAATGAAGAAGCAGGTGAAAATTTTTCTTTATCCTTGTCTTCTTATCTGAAATCATTTGAGTGCAAGTTAGACGTTAAGATTCAATTTGTGGATCAAGTTGCTAAGAACCATGAAATATATATCGAATTTTTAGAAGATAAAATTCAATATCATAATATTCATGATCAAGATCAGTCTTTTCAGATGATTTTTATGCCAGAAAACAAAGAGAGCATGCTGCCACCTTTCTCCTTTGAGTTTGAGGAAGAATACACTATTTTTGAAAATTAGTTTGAAAATAAGTTTGGGAGCACACAACTGAAGTCTTATGTGGTTGATCAAAACATGGATGAGTTGTCCAAAGCTGCAGAATGTCATGAGAAGCATCAAACAACTCATGTCTTCTTTGATCTTATAGTTGACTACATGGAAAGGTTCTACAGTCCAGATTTCCAGTTATATTTTCACTATGAAGATCAGAAGCATATTATGTTGCCTTGGTCATTCTAGTATCTTGTTTTTTCTTGGTTCAAGTGTAGTCAAGAAATTCAAGTATCAGATCAGATCAATGACTGGCTTCATTGGAAGTTTCATGTTGCTTGTGTTAAAAATGGAGATTGCAGCTGATAGGGTAGGTAGGAGTGTGTGAATAAGCTCAAAGTTGACTGAGCATCCTTTCAGTAGGTACATATTTGTTTCTTCTGCAGTGATCATCAAGCTTGAGATTGAGGTGAAGTTCATAAGAGTTTGAAGAATATTTTGAAAAATTTTAGAGTTTTTATTTCGAAGAAGATGGATGGCACTGGAAATACAGGTTCTTTGGTGTACTATAGGGGCCCACCATCCCAAGTGGAGCCACTGTTATCACCCAGAAAATTTCAAAACATCATTTTGACAAGGTTACAAAATTTCATGGATCAAAATAGGGTTTTAGGAGTCAATTTAGGTTTGATCAAGGGAAGGTTTTAGATTTTTAATAGTTTAAAGCTCATCCTAAGGTTCAAATAAAGCCTTCGTTAAAGTTCTTTCATGTCAAACATTCATCATTTTCCATTTGTATTTCATTTCCCAAATTTTTTGTGCCACAAATGCATAATATGCTAAGAATCCCTGTTTTCATAGCGCTTCCGGTGTTAAAAAGGCAAAAAGCGCTACGAAATTGCTGCAAGTCATGAAGCAAAAACCCTTTTTTCTGGTTTTGAGCAGTCAACTTCAAAGGCGAATTCTGAGCAAAAAAAAAGGTATTTTAAGAAATTGAGAGAGGTTATTTTTAAAAATATATTGAGTAATAACAAACTCTCTCATGTTTCTCACAGGTGTTATTAGTTGGGATATAAAATTGTTTCTTTGAAGTCCTATTTTCAGAATTTTTTTTTCCTGTTTTACACATGTTTTTCAAAGGCCGCTTCTGGATAGCAGGAGATGTGTTTCAAAAAAACCAAGAGAGGTTTGTAATCAATGAATAATGGCCTACAAAAGCCGCCTTTATTTTCTCAAACTACATCATGGATTAGGAGATATAGGCTTTGTCCCAAGGCCTATTTTTCAGGAAAAAAACAGAAGAAATCTGAAAGAAATGCCTCAAGGAAGCTAAAATGAAGTTGGTTTATGGTTTGTATGGTTTGTAGATGATGAGGAAAGGATATATTTTGCGTTTTTGGGCAACCACACCTTTTATTTGACAAATTTTTGGCAAAACTGCATACTCAACAACTTCGTAGCGCATTCAGTGTAAAAAAGCAGAAAAGCGCTACGAAACTGTTGTAGCTGCTTTTCTTGCTCATTTTGGTCAGTTTTTGAAAGGTTGAAGAGTGATTCAAGAGCTGTAACTAATATGGGAGATGTATTAAAGGGTAAATGAACTTAGGCAAGTGAAAATAATTAAATTTTTGGAGAATTAAGACTTAAAATGGTAGTGTTTCAAAGGCACTACGAAACTGCTGTGTTTTCGTAGCGCAGTACATTACAACTCTTTTGAACAGTTTTAGAAACGGTTTTGGACATATGGAGGCTAGGGATAAGTGATGAGAAATATTAAGATAATATCCAACATCTAAGGACCATGAAATTAAGTTTAATTGATTGTCAAAATGTTCAAATAATGCAAAGGATTTTATGCCTAAAAAACAAGGTATTGTTTCCTACTTTTGTGGAGATCAAACAAAGTGGTCATGAAGAGCTGAAGCCCATCATCCAAATTCAACCATGTGATTATAAAATTGGAAAATGAATTATTTTCAATTAGATAAATTTGTTATAGATAATTATAAGGAGTTTGAGTCCTATTTGTAATAGGACTGTTAAGTGGATTAGGTGTCTTTTTCTAATAAATTCCATGTCTTATGGTTATGAAAAGTGCCAATAGTTAGAAATTCAATGTATCTAGCCTAGAGTTAGATCATATCATGTTGTATGATTTCTATTAAAGTCCAAGAGGTCGAATTATTAATGGGTTGAAGAATTTTTGGCAAAACTGTTTCTTTATGTAATTGACTGTGATCATTAATGCAAAGAGGTTTTCTTCTTGACAGACCTGAGATTCTCATGGGGTTTTAATGTTTTATTGATCTACATATTATGTTTAACTACTTGTAGTAGATCTTATTTCTATTACTCAAAATTCATAACCCTATGCTCTGACTTCCTTTAGTAATGAGATGACTATGTTTTTTCTGTTTTATGAGTGAATTGCCTTTGAACCATTAGCAGTAGGTTTCATTACTATTACTCAGAATTCATAACTCTATGCTCTAAATTCCTTTAGTAATGAAATGACTGTGTTTACCTATGTTCTTGAGTGAATTTTATTTGTTAAAACCCCTTATTTGCCTCAGTTTCCATGTCAAGAAACCTTGCCACTGAACCTACTGATTTGTTGACTCCATAAGCCCAATGGTAGTATTAGCCGTCATATTTTCAATCTGTAAACATACAAAAGCAAGACACAAAAAATAGAGTTAGCCATATATCTATATCTTTATTCAATATCATTAACCCTTGAGAGAGCCCTCTCATACTGAGGAGGCTAAGCCTCAGTTATAATATTGGTTTGAAATAGTTACACTGAAGTTGTCTGATCAGCAACCAATCAGGTACAATTTTGGTGATAACAATCCCATTGTTGTTTCTAGTAGTGTGCAGCCCTTGTAAATGGTGGAAACAATACTTTATGATGCTTCCTTTACCAAGGCCACTCATTGTGCACCACCTACGAGGGAGTCTCTCGTTGCAACTTAGTTTGCAATGTTGTGATCTGCTGTTCAAATTCGGCTTTGACTGTCTGTACCTCTGACCGGGAAGATTTCAGTGTTGCGACCAAGCTCTCAAATTTTACCTACGGTGTGACTGATATAGGTATGGCCACCTCTAATAGATCAACATACAACCTATCAATCAAATTTTCCAACTCTACGCGCTAAGCTACAACCACCTACTGCGTTGTCTGAGCCTGGAGTGATCCTTTGGTCTTAGCTGCAACCTTTTTCTCAGCATCACTCAAAAATTACTACACGCATGCCTCCCTGCACTGCAACTCTTCTGTGATGATGGTTTGAATAGTGTGCAACTTTCCACTAGGAAACATGGAGAGATCTATCCCAACCTCTATGTAGGTCTGCACCTGCGCATGCAATTCTGGCTACTCCAAAGTGACTGCTCAACCCGGGAAGGGGAAGATCCTGTTGTCTGGTGTGGTGATGATCATTGTTATAGGTTGGATTTCTTGAATTGGCCTCACTTGATTCACACTTGCCTGTATACTGTCGGTCTTCAACTGTAGTACCTGCAATCTAGATTTTAAGGCTTCAACTGCAACCTTGTACTACTCTTCCATGGTGGTCCATCTATCTTGGGAGGCAGATGCGGTGACATCTGCTATCTTGCCCAGGTCATCTTTTGTAAGAGTGACGTCTTTTGTGCCTCCAACCTTGGAGCCTTTCCTCTTCTTCCATGCCCCCTTGGAGGTTTCTGCGCCCCGCTTTGTACTGCATGGAGAATCTGTGCCAGTGACATCCACCCCATCGAGACCTCCAAGGTCTAAATAAGCTTCTCCTCCAAGATCTTGCTCTGTGTATTTTTCTTGTTCCTACTTTGTATCCTTCTCACCATCCTTTTCTGTGCCCATCTCTGTATATTTTTTGTCGCCCATCCCTCCATCTTTTTCTGTGCACTGCTCTGCTTCCTTGTCTTTGTATCCTCGTGATGTTTCTTTTCCTGAAGTGGATGCTGTAATGGGCTGGGTGGAGCCGATTCCAAATTTACATGCTACTTTCTAGGCCACAATGACCTAATCTATCTCCACAGTTCTAATCAGATGATACCCAAAAAATCCATCAGTAAAGGGATAAACCTCTTGTCCTCCCACATTATCCAATATCTCATCTGAAAATGGAGTAGAGAAGGGGTCATGCACACATGCATCATTCATCTTGCACAAATATGCACAAATCCTTATCTCTCCTTTGGTCTTCTTTTCTTGAATGACCATGGGGCTCACCCAATCAGATTGCTCTACTGGTTCAATGATTCCTACAACTACCATATTTTCTAATTCCTCTTTCAATTTCTGCTTATACTTGGGATTTAGCCGATATGGTCACTGCTTGATAGGGCACACATCTAGTTTCAAAGTGATCTTCATAATGCGTAAGTATCCTACAATTCCTTTGTGCTCAGATAAAGTTGTGGTAAACAAGTCTTGATACTCTATCAGCAGCTCTGCAACCTTCCCTACTGTGTCATCATCCCAGTAATCCCTGATTTTGTCCAACTTGGGCTACTCTTTTTTCCAAGTGTTGACATTATTTAGCTTCATAGGTTTAGTTACATCTACCATGCCTAATGAGGGCCCTACAACTGCGTGCTCTCCTCTAGACTTCAGGATGTTGATATTTCTTGGATCATATTCATTATCCTCTATTGATAAGTCCATGCAATTGACAATATCTTTCGTTTCTGCGTCCCATGCCAGCACATCGCATTCTCTTCGCGACTGGGATTCATTAAAGACAAGAGCTTCTATATCCTGTAAAGCTTCATCTAATCCCTCCAATCCCCCAGCTAAGACAAATATTGATAAGAAATTATTAGTCATTGTAATCCCATGGCGACTGCCTCGGTGCAACTCCATTTCCAGATACCATGTAGTAGGTATTGGTCCCAATGAATGAGTAAACATATGAACCCATTCATTCCAAGTATTTTCATTCTAGACCTCCATCCACATGGCTAGTTTCTTGCGTGGGTGTACCGGACCATAGAAAAGTTCAGTGGGCGGGGTAGAGGGTGGCTCAAAGCACAAATTCATCATTATGCTACATTCCTCCCATTCCTTAAAAATTCCCTTGTGTGTATCCCACCAATGCACTGGGGTTGCGCGCATAGCCAGATCAAGTGCCTAGAATCTTCGTTCCTCTGGGATAACCTTTTCCAATTCTTCTAGAAATATTATGACACTACCAGAACCATCCAAATAGGGTAGTTATCTTACCTATGAGGAGAGGCATTGTAAGTTTTTAGTGATCTTGAGGCAGCGCAGCATAGAAACATCATGCAATCAATTCTTCTAGCTCTCCATATCCCCATCTGAATCTCAAAAACACGAACTATCCTTCTCCCAGTTCAACATTCCATCAGCTATAGGATTGATCCAATCCTCATCCCATGCAGTTAGCTTGTAGATATTGTTCACATAATCTACTTTGCACACTAAATATGCATATATTTCTCCTTCCGCTGGGTCCATTGGTACTATCACCTGCATACCATATTTTTCAAATATCATGCTTCTACGTTTTAGGTTTATGATGCCTCCCATATCGATGGCCCAGTCCAACCCTAGAAATGTAGGGTATGGATCTGCATCATCCACACCTTGTATCAATTCAAAATATGGGCATACCTTTAATCCAAAAATTTCTACCAGAACCTGTGGAAGTCTTCCAAGTGGAATGATCTTCTACTGATTGGCTATGCGTAGCTAAATGGTGGACCATTCCAGCTTTGGTTCTCCCATCTTCTTCTAGGTCTGCGTAGGTAGAAAATTTGCATCAGATCCTAAGTCCAAAATGATTTGATCCATTTCATATTCTCCAAATTGAATAGTCATGCACATCTCCCTACCAGTTATTTTCTTGTTCTTATAGATATTGTTCACAACCCTAGTCTTTTCTCGAGGCACTTCTTTGTCTATGCGTGTCTATCAGGGCCTAAAGATTGTTTAATATTTTCTGATTGTGAAAAAATTTAATACAGGATTGCAGGAAAGGCTTGAATTAATTATCACCCTTTTCTTCCATATTTTTCTTAGATGTGGATGCTCCTGTAGCAGCAAAATCCTCCCTGGCTTCAATAAAATTCTCCTTTTCGTTTTGCAGGGTGAGTCCTTCCTTCTTTTTGAAGGCCATCCTAATCAATGGTTTTGCCCTCTTTTCCTCATCCCCTCCAGTAGTAGCGCCACTATGTGTGATTATATTTATACTTGGATCATCATCGCACGACTCAGATTTAACCATTTTTATATTCTGCGTAGGTGTTTGTTGTTGCTTTTATTGCATTCTAGCGATCATAATAGGGAAATATTTGATAACATGATAAAATTGTCTGCAATACCTGTAGGATTTTTATGCAGGGTTTCGGCAGTCGCATGCATAATGTCCAACGTCTCCACAATTATAGCATATCAATTTTCCTTGTCCACGACCTGTGCCTCCAACTCTACCTCCTCCACTTTCTCTTGCTGGACATCCTCCATGCCCAGAGGGAGATGCCGGTGAAAGTGGGTCAGCCTGCACCCTACAGAGATTGGAAATATCCATCATTAGGTCAAATGTGTGACAATGGTGTTCGTCGTGGCATACTAAAAAACAAAACCTACTCCAATGCTGCTTTAGTTCAGGAAAATAACTTCCCAATCGAGGGAAATAGTTTGTGTCACGTCGGCCAACTACCTTACAGTAGGTGCACCATAGTTGGGGATAACCAATTGGTTCTATAGAATCCCTAGGCCATAATGGATTTGGTCCTCTTGCTTGCATATAATCATAGAATAATTTGCACTGATCTTTAGTGTGGCCAAAACCCTTGCAACGTATACACCATAAATTTGTGCAAAATTCCTTTCCCCCATCTCTGCCCAAGTTCTGAATCTCTAAGTGCATTGCTTCCAATTGAATTTGGATTTGCAAAGTTCCAAATTGATCATCCGCTCTGAGTGAAACTTCTAGTTTCATAGCAACTTCCAGATCTTTGGCCTGAGAGTCGATATTTTTTTGATTCAAAGGCCCGCGCAGATGTAGCAAGATCATTGCAATGAACCATTCCTTATGCTACTTATAGTCATAAATAAATCCTCGCTCATCGATGGTGTGCTTTAGCCGTTGATTCACCTCTGAATGGAATCATTTGGTTCTTGTTTGATATATCTGACTTAGCTTCATGAATTCTATTTCAAGGCGTCCTTAATTTGCACAATCGTGGGATCAACATGCTGAGTCAGATATCCAATAAAGAAATCTAGCGCACGAACTTAAAATTCCATATCCAAATGCACTCTCTTAACAACATCATTATTCACATTCTGGGAAGTCCAAACTACATTTGAAATGGACCAAAACCTCTCCATGTCCTCATCCCCCACGCCCTTGAAGGTGGGTAGCTTCATGTGCGCAACCATATCGTATCGTGGTGGTGGAGCGGGTGGAGTAGTAGATGAATTAACATCCTATGAGTTATAATATGGGGTTTGTTGATGGCTACCTAATTTAGGTGGATATTGGTGGCCACCCACCTATTCCATTTGGACTTGCACCATCAGTTCTTTCAGTTTTTCAGTTTCAGCACAACTTACTATTTTTAGCAGGTTTTTGGGTCCTGAACTTCAAGAGCCATTTGGAGGCCGTAATGATCCAAGTGGATATTGGTGGCCACCCACCTATTCCATTTGAACCCCCACCATTGGTTCTTTCAGTTTTTCAGTTTTGGCACAACTTACTATTTTTAGCAGTTTTTCAGGTCCTAAACTTCCGGAGTTGTTTTGAGGCCCTAAATGACGTTTTTTGGGAAAAATAGGAGCAACATGGATCCATGGATGCATGTTCCTTACATAAAATGTTGTATTCCTTGGATATATCTTTCTAACGAGGTATGGTACGCGTCAAACAGAGATCGTATGCCAAAGTTACGTTCCCGGGAAGTTGAAACTCCAATTTACCCAAACAGGGCCCATAATTTTGACGCTTCGTCTCCTATGGTTAGGTTTTTGGATGTTGTTGGACCAAGGTCCTCCAAAGGCTGCAAATTGGGATAGTTTTGAGTATTTTTGTATATTTTTGGCATATTTTAGTCTATCACAGGGGTGTTGGGGTGGGTCAAAGCCCCGAAAGCATTGTAATGGGGCAAAGGGTAGACCTAGAGTCCGCAAACCACAGTTTGCGGACCACGGGAAAGATTAGGCTAGATCGTTATAAATAGAAAGACATTTTGAGTCAATAGGAAGGCATGAATCAAGATTGGTAGGAATTACGAATTAGTATATGTGTTTAGGTTATTGGGGGAAAGAACTCCTGTTGGCTATGCGCGGGGAGATCCTCAGTATTGCTGGCTGTGCACGCGGAGATCCTCAGTCCTGCTATGTGCAGACCCTGTTGCTATGTGCGCAGGTTGGGTTTTGGGTATTGTAAAAGGATCTGAAGGATTAATGAAAGCGGAAGGTTATAGGAATATCTGAATCTGTTAATGCGAATCTATGACATCTGCTATGTTATGCATGGTTCTATGTTAAGCTACAAAAGTAACTGTGTTATTTTCTTATGTTGCATTGACATCTGATCTATATCTGTCTGTTATACTTTATGCAAGAATATATGTGATAGTTTTGTTATTGTTCTATGAATTTATGATCTGTGACTACTGTGATTATAATTTATATTGCGCACTTGGATGCGAAGGGATCTCTAGATCTGGGTTCTGTGATATACGATCTGGTAATTGTGAAGTAGAACGCAGCTCTTCTTGACTTACCTACCCTCTCATAGGGTGTGGAAACCTAGTTCCAGCACCCTCCCATACTGCTTCGGGTGAGACTTTGGCCTGCGTAAGCAAGTAACTGCCGAAAGGGCCAGTAGTATAGGGGTTTGTTGGAAAAATTTATCCTTTGAACCTGGGTCAAGACCCCTCGATCCAGCAAATGGTTTCGTTGCTGGGACTGGGAGCATTCTAAGAGAGGGATCTGGTAATTCCAAGGCTGTATTGGAAACCTGAAAGAAAATAAATTGATGAATGGTTTGAATAGCAAATTTAGAAATTATCAGTAAAATAAAACTGGTGTAAGAGGTTGACGACCGAAGAGTGGAAAAATAAGTATATTTTCATGGAGATCTATGAGATATTCTTTGTAACAATTGTGATCGAGCTCCAGGAGTGGCTCGCAAGGTTGGTCAAATTTCAGAAGTGTTGGAAGGACGAGCGGGTCACACAGTGGACCCCATAATTGATCCAACAGTTAGAGAAGATTGATAACACCATCACTTTCACGGTGGACCACTGGGTGGACAGTGTGCTGGGAAGGTTCGTGATAGAATTTGCCATCAATTAGTTTGTCTCCTACTCTGAAGTAGAGAGAAGATTCTTCAAGGGTTTCCAGGCTAAGTTTCTGAAGACCTTACCATTGCTGAATAAGATATTACTGTGCGAAAAGAGTATTCTATGTAGCCACACCGAATGAATGACCTTTGATTTGGACGAGAGTATGACACGAAGTGGAAAATACTATCGAACAAACCAAGAAGGAGATAGATCTGTCTACAGTCTGGTAAGAGAAGCAGTTGCACAGAGTCCTCCAGCCACACCACTTTCAAACTAGCATAGGGGTAAGAATTCACCTACACCTCTGCCACCACCGGAAGACGACATGGCTGCACACATGAAGTTTCCTACCTTTAAGGGTGTGGGAGATGAAGACATGGATTAGTTCTGGTTTGTCACAGAATCAGTATGGACTACACAGAACATAGCTAGTGATGTGGTGAAGAGGGCACAGTTGTCCCTTGCCTACGAAGGAAGAGCTTTGGACTAGTACATGGGATACATCGGCTAGCATGCAAATGCAACCATTGAAGAGATTAAGAACGCCTTGAAGCAACAGTTCAAGAAGCCTAAGTCCTACTCTCAAATAGTGGTTGATCTAAAGGATTTCAAGCAAGGGCCTTTTGAGTCTATGTAGGAGGCCGATCAGTGACTGAAGAAGGTGATCAGAGAAGGAGGATTTTAGTATGATGACAAATGGCACATGGAATGGTTCATTGATATGATTTTTCCTCACCTGCGCATACCTATGGGTAACCAAACTTTTGAATCACAGGAAAAAGCATTGGAGGTCGCTATGAAGTTAGAAGCTGCGACCAAAGATGATACCCAACTGGGCATTCAACAGTTCCAAGGAAAACTGGAGGCGATGCACATGCAGATCCAGAATCTGCGAAAGGAGCGAGGAGTAGAGGCTAGCCCTGAATGATGGTGCATACGATGCAGGATGAATGTTCACATCAAGGATAACTGCCCTCTGTTAGAAAACTATATGTAGGCCGGGGGACCTAGTCCATTGCGCCCTAGGGAAGTTATAAGATCAAGTGGGCTGGCACTATGGTGCGATGATTGTCACATTGCAGGGTTGCACGACACAAACCACTGTCCCTGCCTTGCTGCATATGTCCCAGAAGTAAAGCAACAATGGTGTAGGTTCTGCAGATCGGTAGGACACGATCAACATAACTCCTAGACATATGATTTGATGATCAATCGCGGGAACCTCTATAGGGTATAGTCTGATCCATCCTTGCCAAGATCCCTCTTGAGCACAGGTGGCTCCCAGCCAGGGGCAGGGGAGGCAAAAGAGGTGGAAGTGCAGGTCAAGGACGAGGGACTGTCCAAACCATACAAGGCAGTCTTGCCGGTATTGCAGACATCTGGACCATGCAATTGAATATTTTCCTATCTTGATAGAAAAGATGCAGGAGAAGCAACTGAAACCTACACAGAATGTGCAGAGGGTTAAGGCTGAATTGCGAGACAAAAATCCAAGTGTGAATGTCATAACATGTAGAGGGATGGCCACCGGGGGGCCTGGGGAGAAGACTGCGACCGAACCTATGATCTGACAAGTAGTTATCAAGCAGGAAGGTTTGGATCTAAAAAAGGAAAAATAAAAGTTTGTCGCAGCTCGCAAAGACTTTGCTGAGGCAGAGGCATCTACTTCGTAGCTGCTGGGAGACCTCAAGGCAGATGAGGAGGTCAAACCCCTTTTACAAGCATGTATGAAGCTGCTACACAACCCAAGGTCCATGGAAAATATTCAAGCATTAATAGATAGTTGCGCAACATGACCTAGCCTCCCTCTGGAAATTAAGGATGTACACAAACTATATAGATATAAGAAATGCACTGGTAGGGAGATGCGGTTGACTGCGCAGGACAGTGATTACGATATGGATCAGGTTATTTTGGACCTAGGGCCAGATGTGAATGTATTACCTAAATAGACTTGGCAACGAATGGGGGAACCTAAGCTGGAATGGTCCACTATCCAACTGCATATGGCCAATAAATAGAAGATTATACCCTTAGGGAGACTGCCGAAGATTATGGTAGATATCACAGGGGTCAAGGTCTAGGCTGATTTTGAAGTAATTCAGATTATAGAAAATGTGGACCCCTATCCTGCATTCCTAGGCTTGGATTGGGCCATCGATATGGGAGTCATCATTAACCTAACGAAGAGAAGCATGATATTTGAAAATAATGGTACAAGGGTGATAGTACCATTAGATCCTGTGGAAGGCGAACGGTATACAGAGCCGGTGCACGACGAAGAGGATGTGGATCACATATATAAGTTGAATACATAGGATGAAGACTAGATCAACCCCACGACAGATGGATTACTCTGCTAGGAAAAGGAGAGTGAATGCTTCTCCGACTCTGATGGGGAGATAGAGAACTGGCAGAACCGGTTACATGATGTCTCTACGTTGTGATGTCTTTGGGTCACAAAGAACTTCCACTGCATTTCCTCATAGGTAAGAGATATTCCCTATTTTGATGGTTTTGGTAATGTTAGGGACTTTTTGCGAGAATTTTAAGCTCCCCAGAGAATGAAGGTTATGGGCCCTTAACCTAGCTATGCGTGTTGTTGATCATAATCAACTCCCTATTAAATTTTCGCAAGCAACCCCGTTTAAATCCTGCAAATCCCCTCTTCTAGCCTTAAAAAAATTATTTCTATGCCTATCTTTACCAATTCCCACTCCCAAATTACACTGTATAAGGCAGAAAACCCCACATTTAAATATATTCAAGGCTTAGCCCCTTCGGCCCTAGCCCCTCTGTCCTGTTCTCCATGTAACCTGGGCACTAGACCAAGTGCTAAAACCGGAGGCGCTTATCACATATGTATATCGGGCGCGCCCTCGGCTGTTGATCTGTACAGATAGAATGGCATTCGCATCATTCCACTACGCCCGTGGCCTACTCATTCACCGCTCCAATCATTCGTCAGCCATCTGATCAGATCGCAAATCAACGATTCGCGATGCATCTGCTCCAGTGGCCCCTGCAATGCACTACTCTAAAACCGGGTGGTATGCATCGCACCGCCTTTCGGTGGTAGGCGGTAATTCTCCTTGGGCCAGCGATTCCATACAACACTCATCACGTGTCCCTGCGTACGGCTCCAAAACCTCCATTCATCGCGTGTTATTGTTCGGAACAAGACGCCCAGCGATATCGCCGTCAGCCGTCGGATCTGGTGATCTTCATCTAACGGCTATCGCACTCTGAAGCTGCACGGGATTTAACGCAAGGAAATTGTACCCCTGGCCCACTGGAAATTTCCCCCGACGCCATTTCAACCGTCGATCTCGTCTTGAGATCGGACGGTCTAGATCATTTGCACGCTCCATTTTTGACCCGGTCTTCCTCCACGTCATCATCCCACGTATTTATCGCATTTTTCTCCGCCATTTATACATTACATTCATATGATATATTTTAATGTTCCACATTATAAACTCTGGCCAGCCCTTCCGCCATTATTTCCACTGCATTTTCTTCATCACCACCCTGCGTGATTCCGCCATTTTATCATGTTGCTTCACTACACAGTCGCCTCCGTTGCACTGTCGTCCCCCATGCATTTGTTTTCTTCACAAATTTGTGTGTTTTGCAGGTTTAAAGTGACAGAGGATTATCATAATTTGCAGCATCCATTACAAGAGCTGAGAACGCGTCAGAGGACCAGTTCTTCAGAGGCGAAATTTATGAAGAAAGTCTTGGGTAGCTGCTGTGACATGACATCCATTAAAGAAACAAGGTTATACTTTGGCGAGCTTCCTAGTGTCATTCACGAGGCAAATATCATAGATGGAGACATTAATGGAACAACAGAGGAGTATCAGTGGAGGGTCAAGGAATTCAGTGTTTGGCATTGAATATTTTAAATCATGATTCAAGGTTTAGAAGGCAGAGGGTACGATGCACAAATAAATTACCCTCCAGGTTTTATTTTAGAAAAATTTTCTTTCAAGAAAGGACATAATGTTAATATGGTTATCCCTATTCCGTGTTCCTGAAGAGATTTTCACCTAGAACATTTATTTCAGAGAGCAGACCACTGAGTACAAACAGCGCAGCATAGTCATTCAGTAGTATGGGCGTGAATGTTTCCGCGATTTTTCCTTGATTATGCAAATTAAATTTTCATCACCTACCTCTTTCGCTAGGTTTCTGGTTTCTCCTATAAAGCTCCAGGAGAACGAAGGTTTCAGGGTTCCATATTTTATCAGAAAATTATGCAGTGAAAGGCTTTTTGTAAACATTTTCTAAAACTTTGGTATGAATGCGCAGAGCCCATAGGGTCTCAATGAGGAGGAGTTCTATCTGTCAAAGAGGATTATGGTCTTTGGTATTTCATAGTCTGTAACTTCTCTTATGTGTTATTTTAATATATCATTTCATTTCATCCATGCTTCTTGTATCATGTTTTGGAATGCGAGTGGCTCATTGATCTTTGGTATGGATTCATCCTAGTTGATGCCCATGATCAGATCATTCAAGCGCTTTAAATATGGCTCATGCATGATATTTTGTTCCATTATTCAGCTAACCATACTTCTGCTATATTAGTTGCTTTGGGAGGGTGCTTTTAAAATGCTATTATCATGTATGGATTCTTATATTGGTAAGCCCATGCTTGGTGGTATTGTATATCTGGGTATCATCTCAATGTTAACTAATATCTTCTCAATATTTCTTTCGCTACATACACCTTCTGATAATTTATGTATGTGAAGTATTTTTGAATCGGCCCGCTTTGCAGTAAACTGTCTCTGAATTATCTGTTGCTTTTGTATTCGAGTTCGGCATCTTGCCTCTACAGTATCTCTTTTCCTGTGTCAGTTTCTGAGAGTTTGGTCCCATTATATTTTATTTCCCTATTTACAGGAGATAGCATGTGAGCTGAAGTTGACAACTTCATACATTATATCATACGCTCCTTGCTATGCTAAGATGTCCTAGGCACTGGTCTATCACAACTCTAGGCTGTCTCTAGGAGCGACAACATCTTTCTGGCACCGTTGCCGGGGATCGGAGTTGAGAAAATTAAAATCCCTGGGCCTCGACAAAGTCTAATTCACTCTTCAAGTAGGTGAGTATGGAGAGTTGAGAGTTGTAGATCCCTCACCTTGGCGACTCCACGATTGTTTATTTGATATATCTATTTGCAGTCCTGGCTCCTCGTAAGCCACACCTGAGTTCAGATACGTCTAAGAGAAATACACCTTCAGTGTCTGACCCTGACCAGATTATACAAAGAAGAAATTGGAGGGAAAGGAAATGAGCCCGTTCCGAAATTCCTGAAGTGTCTACAGAAGACTTTCCATCCTCTTCTTCTCAAGGAACTCAAGTGCCAGATCCCAACTCCACTGTGGGAGATACTGATTATTATTATTCAGATAGTCCACCCCGAGAGGGTATCAGAAATAAAAACAGTCTTCATCCTACTCTTGAGGTGGAAGAGGTCAAATAATTAACCGAAGTATCTGCTGTTAACAGACCTTTGTTCCCCTCAACCCCTCAAGCTGCAGTTGAGTATATTCCTATTATTATTCATACTCCACTTCCACCTCCTCCTCTTACTCATCAAACTATTGCACTACCCCCACCTCCTCTAATGGCTAATGTTCCAGCCTTCTTGATGAATAAATATGCTCCCCTGGCAGTACCCCAAGTTTTGAATGATATGCCCCAAGATTATCTGAAGATCTTGCCTAGATTCAATGGGGAAAATGAGATTGATGCTCAAAAACATCTTGAGACTTTCTGCTCCTTTGCAGAAAACTTTAATGTTTAACATTTAGATGTGGTCTTAAGACTCTTTGTGCAATCTCTAGATGGTGAAGCTCGAAAATGGTTTAAGACATTGGCTGGTCGTTCTATTACCACTTGGGATAACATGGAAGACACTTTTCTTAGGAAATGGGGAGAGAAGAAAGATCATGGAAATTGTCTCATTGAGTTCAATACACTTAAGAAAAGACACAATGAAGGAGTGTCAGAATTTATCAAGAGATTTAATAAATTGTATTTGAGTCTTCCTGCTGATGTGAAGCCTCATCAAACTGCTGCTAAGGTTGTTTTTGTAGGAGCTTTTGATTGAGAATTTGGTTTCTCTCTCAGAGAAAGAAAGCTTGCTACTCTGGATGATGCTCAGGCAGATGCACTAGAGTTGGAAGCAAAGTTTGCCTCCACCGGAAAATCAAAAGGAAGATCTGAACATGATACCAGAAGAAGGGGCAAAGAAGAGGCATCTACCTCTAACCAAGACAGGGACTCAGCCAATGAAAAAATGGAAGAAATGAGAAAATTGATTAAGAAAATGGTCAAGCTTGAATTGGAAGCCAATAACTCAGCCTTCAAGAATTTCCAGAATGCTCCAAACAGAGGTTACAATCCTCAGTATAGGAAACCACCCTTGCAAATATTTCCAAGGGAAGCAAAGGAGCAACATGATCAAGTGCCACACCCATTATACTTGGAAGGTCCAGTATATGAATCTACTAAGGACACTGCCTATGGACTAGAGGATGCAAATCTTGCCTTTTCAAATAGTGATGGAGAAGAATCCCCTTTGCAAGGAAATGATGAAGCTGGGTGCTCATTGCAAGAAGAAGAAAAGACCAGAGACACAGATGAAACAGAATTTGATCATTATTGTAAACAATTTGATGATTTCTTGAAAGCAAATTTCAATAGAGGATATGACCTCAGATCTTCTAGGAAGAGGACACGTACCCAAGAGAAAGAAGAAGAGCTACCCCAGAAGGAAGCACCTGCTCAGAAGGAGGCTACAATGCAAAAAGTCGCAGACAAAGGTAAGGGCCCTCTAAACTAACCTTTGTAGTCTAATGATCAAATTCCTTTTGCTCCAAAAGTAGTCATTCCTCCTAATTCTGAGTCTGTGTCAAAGGAATTCAAGCCCCCAACTGAAAATAAAGAATTAAAAGAGGTTGTGATAGAAAATTCCCCTCCTGCTTTCAGTCTGCAAAAGGAACTCGAAAAGGTCAAAATCTCGGTCCCCTTGACTGAATTGTTGAAACATCCAGCATATCAATCTCAAGTTACCTCTTTTATGCTCCCTCCAGAAGCACCAATCATCCCAGATAGTCTCAACCTTCAAGAAGAAAGACCCATGGTAGTTTTTGGCCCACATGTTGAGGATTTAGATCCTTCTACTCCTCCCTTCTATGTGTCTCTAGTGATTCATGACCTGCTACTACATAACTGTATGCTAGATTCTAGAGCTTCCCATAATCTTATGCCTCTGTCAGTCATGGAACAACTAGGTTTGCAAATCACCCGACCATATAAAGATCTATATTCTTTTGACTCCAAAAGAGTTAAATTCTTGGCGATGATCAAAGATTTGGTAGTCAATTTGGCCCAAATCCCAACAAAAAGTGTGGTAATGGAAATAGTGGTGGCTGACATCCCAGCTCGTTTTGGTATGTTGCTGTCAAGGTCCTGGGGAACAAAAATTGGCAGGTCAATCATGTTACATTTAACATATGCTATTATCCCAGTTTTTGGTGGTCAAGAGAGGAGGTTATACAGGGAGACTAGATTTGTCAAGATGGTGACTAAGGCTGACAATTCTGTAAATTCACCAGTCTACAGTAAGGAAGGAGATTTTTCATGCTTGATGTTGGAAGAAGATCAAGATTATGCTCATGAACCATCATTTTTCCAGATCAAGACTGAGCAGCCCTCAGAGAGCATGGAAGCAGGAATATGGACACTACATTTTGATGGAGCAAATTCAAGAGAAGGTAATGGAGCCAGAGTGCTATTGATTTCTCCTTCAGGAAAATGGGTACCATTGTCTTTCAAACTAGAATATGAAGCCACCAATAACATGGCTGAATATGAAGCACTTCTGTTGGGATTACAGACAGCTAGGAGCATGGGTATACAAAGCTTAAAAGTTCTGGGAGATTCAGAACTAGTGGTCAAGCAAGTCAAGAATCAGTGTCAGACGAAACATCCTAGGCTAAGGGCTTATAGGAATGAAGTTTGGGACATGGTAGAGAATTTCTTCTTGGTATTTAATATCCAGTTCATGCCCCGAGAACAGAATAGGATCGCTGATTCCCTTTCTGTGGCTACTAGTACATTTCGACCACCTCAAAACCCTCTTTTAAGATATGAAGTTGAGGTGCGTTATCAGCCTTCAATCCCAGACAACATCAAAAACTGGAAGGTGTTTGAAGATGAAGAAAAAATGAAGAGATTCCTTGAAACAGTGGGGGAATTCTCCAATATGGAGATTGATGCTGATGAAGAAGAGTTTGATTCTGAAGATACTTCAGAAAGAAATTGGGAGGAGAAAGTGGAATGAAATAAAGTGTTACAGTTGAAGGGAAACATTATACCTAGAGGGTTGGTGCCTCTAGAAAGATTATTTGATAAGAATGATGTCCCACTACAGCCAAGAAAAGTGGTAGAGGAAAATCGGGTAGAAGACCTGAATCTTGGTACTGAGGCTGATCCCAAAATTGTAAAACTGTCTAAGAAAGTCCCTGGAGAATATAGAAAGCTATATCAGAAATTATTTCAGTATTACAAGGATGTGTTTGCATGGTCCTATCAGGATTTGAAAACTTTTGATATCAGTATTATGCAACACAAAATTCCATTGAAGGCAGATGCAAAGCCCCATAAGCAGAAGCTTAGAAAAATAAATCCCCTGTTGCTGCCTTCTATTGAGAAAGAAATTAAGAAGTTGCTGAAGGCCAAAATAATTGTACCAATGAGGTACTATGAATGGGTGGCAAACCTTGTCCCTGTATGAAAGAAGAATGGAGAAATAAGGCTATGCGTGGATTTTAGAAATTTAAACAGAGATTCCTTAAAGGATAATTATCCATTACCTAAGATGGATCACATCCTGCAGAAAGTGGTTGGAGCTTCTAGGATGTCAATGATGGATGGATTCTCTGGTTATAATCAGGTGGCTATACTTCCATAAGATCAAAAGAATACTGCTTTCACCACACGATGGGGTACATTTATGTATGCCAGGATGCCTTTTGGATTGATTAATGCAGGGGCCACTTTTCAGAGGGCGATGGATGTTTCTTTTTTTGGGGATCAGGATAAATTCCTGGTGGTCCACCTTGATGATATCACTATATTTTCCAAGAATGATGTTGAGCACATTGAAAATCTGCGGAGAAATTTTGAGAAATGCAGAAGGTATGGCCTCTCTCTGAATCCTCAAAAGTATTTATTTGAATTAGAAGAGGGAAAGATTTTGGGCCATATCATGACTAAGGATGGGGTGAAAATAGACCCTAAGAGGGTAGAGGTTATAAACGATATTTCTTTCCCCATAAATAAGAAAGAGGTGCAGGTATTCCTTGGACGCATTAATTTCCTAAGAAGGTTTATTCCTAACTACGCTGAGATAGTTAGGCATATAACAGAGATGCTGAAGAAGGATAATGAGGTAAAGTGGTCACAAGAATCACGGGAGGCATTTACCAGAATAAAAAATGCTTTTGCAGAAGCCCCTGTGCTAGCTGGACCAGATTATGATAAACCTTTCATGATATTTTCTTTTGAATCACCTCATATAATAGCAGGAGTCTTATTGCAGAAAAATGAAGAAGGGTATGAGCAGCCTATTGCCTTTTTCAGTCAGGTGCTCCGTGATGCAGAATTAAAGTACAACATATTGGAAAAGCAAGCATATGCCCTAGTGAAATCCCTCAAAGCATTATGTGTATATATCTTACAGTCTCATATCACTCCATTTGTGCCTACGGCTGCTGTAAAAGATATTCTTATTCAGGGGGATAGTGAAGGAAAAAGGGGTAAGTGGATTGCTAAAATACAGGAATATGACTTAGACATCTACCCTACTAAGCTGATCAAAGGGCAGGGGCTTGCCAAAATGTTATCTGAATCAAACTATCAAGCTCTAGGCATAAATTTTTCCATTATAGCAGGTGTGGAATCTGAGAAGCTAGAAGAGCGATAGGGAATTGGAGTAGCTACTCTAGAAACACATCTAAAGTACCTCACCAGTCTGTGGTACAAAGAGATAGTAGAATATCTCCTTACACTCAGCTGCCCCCCAAGTTGTGATAAAACTAAATACAGAGTGCTGAGATTGAAATCACAGAAGTATATAGTTGCCAATGGCCAGCTATACTGGCGAGATCCCTCAGGCATCTTACTCCTGTGTCTCACAGAGAATGAAGTCGAGAGTATTATAGCAGAATTTCACGAAGGGATCTGTGGAGGTTATTACAGATGGAGGGCCACAACCCATAAAATTCTGAAAGCTAGCTTCTATTGGCCAAAGCTGTTTGGAGAAGTTTTTTCCAGAGTAAGAGCATGTGATAAATGTCAAAAATTTGCTGAGAGACAGAAATCGGCACCATTTCCCCTGATTCCAGTGCATGTGGATGAACCATTTCATCAATGGGGTATTGATTTTATAGGTGAAATACATCCTCCATTGAGTGGACAACATAAATGGATATTAACAGCCACATATTATTTCACTAAATGGGTGGAATCCATACCTACAAGGAGTGCTACAAATACTGTGATCATAAAGTTCGTGGAGGAAAACATCATATCCAGGTTTGGCTGCCCTGCTAGGATAGTGACTGATAATGCACAGGCCTTCAAGTCTGCAAAATTTATGAATTTCTGCCAGCAATACAATATCATAATGAGTCACTCTACAACTTACTATCCACAAGGAAATGGCCTAGAAGACTCTTCAAATAAAACTCTAGTGAAGGCCTTGAAGAAGACTATCAATGAAAATCAGAAGAATTGGGATTCCCAATTGAATTTTCTCTATGGGCTAATAGAATCACCAGCAAGAGAGCAACTGGAAGATCTCCCTATGAATTTTTATATGGACGAGCTGCAGTTTTTCCTGTACAGCTGGCTTTACCAGTGGCCCACTTCATTCAAGAAAGCCAGGAGGAACCTGATGATATGATTAGGAGAATCAATCAATTGGTGGAATTAGAAGAAACATGGGGCCAGGTGAATCAGAGGTTAATAGAATATCAAGATAAAATGAAACACATTTTTTATCAGCATGCAAAGGACAAGAAATTGCAGGTTGGCAACCTAGTGCTAAGATGGGACATCCGGACAACTGAGAAGAGAAAACATGGTAAATTTGACCCCCTCTGGTTTGGTCCTTTCAAAATTGCGGAACATGGAGGCAATAATACTTTCAGGTTGGAGAATTTACAGGGCGACTCACTGGATGCCCCTGTAAATGGCCAATTCCTTAAACCCTATTTCCAATTCTGATGCAGGCCAAGACAACCTGATGTATTATATTGCATATTAGTTTGCTGTTTTATTTTTGTTCGAATAATGTGGGTGTTGTGATGAATTATAAAGAGAAAAAATGGAGGTGCTGGAGAGCAGAGTCTTCATACATGAAGATCAGGAAGGTCTGCAAAGTTCTCGACACGTTCAGGGATGAATGTGTTGTCCCCAGGTGGAGCCAATGTTGATCATAATCATCTCCCTATTAAATTTTCGCAAGCAACCCCGTTTAAATCCTGCAAATCCCCTCTTCCAGCCTTAAAAAAATCATTTCTATGCCTGTCTTTACCAATTCCCGCTCCCAAATTACACTGTATAAGGCAGAAAATGCCGCATTTAAATATATTCAAGGCTTAGCCCCTTCGGCCCTAGCCCCTCTGTCCTGTTCTCCATGTAACCTGGGCACTAGACCAAGTGCTAAAACCAGAGGCGATTATCACGTATGTATATCGGGCGCGCCCTCGGCCGTTGATCTGTACAGATCGAACGACATCCGCATCATTCCACTATGCCTGTGGCCCGCCCGTTTACCACTCCAATCATCCGTCAGCCATCCGATCAGATCGCAAATCAACGGTTCGCGATGCATCTGCTCCATTGGCCCCCGCAACGCACTACTCTAAAACTGGGTGGTATGTATCGCACCGCCTTTCGGCGGTAGGCAGTAATTCTCCTTGGGCTAGCAATTCCATATAGCACTCACCACGTGTCCCTGCGTATGGCTCCAAAACCTCCGTTCATCGCACGTTATTTTTCAGAACAAGACGCCCAACGATATCACAGTCAGCAGTCGGATCTGGTGATATTCATCTAACGGCTATCGCGCTCTTAAGCTGCACGGGATTTAATGCAAGGAAATTGTACCCCTGGCCCACTGGCAATTGCCCCCGACGTCGTTTCAACCGTCGATCTCATCTTGAGATTGGACGGTCTAGATCATTTGCACGCCCCACTGTTGACCCAGTCTTCCTCCACGTCATCATCCCACGTATTTATCGCATTTTTCTCCACCATTTATAAATTACATTCATATGATATATTTTAATGTTCCGCATTATAAACTCTGGCCAACCCTTCCGCCATTATTTCCACTGCATTTTCTTCGTCACCACCCTACGTGCTTCCGCCATTTTATCATGTTGCTTCACTACACAGTCGCCTCCATTGCACTTCCGTCCCCCATGCATTTTTTTTCTTCACAAATTTGTGTGTTTTGCAGGTTTACAGTGACAGAGGATTATCATAATTTGCAGCATCCATTACAAGAGCCGAGAATGCATCAGAGGACCAGTTCTTCAAAGGCGAAATTTATGAAGAAAGTCCTGGGTAGCTGTTGTGACATGACATCCATTAAAGAAACAAGGTTATACTTTGGCGAGCTTCCCAGTGTCATTCACGAGGCAGATATCATAGATGGAGACATTAATGGAATAATAGAGGAGTATCAGTGGAGGGTCAAGGAATTCAGTGTTCGGCATTGAAGATTTTAAATCATGATTCATGGTTTAGAAGGCAGAGGGTACGATGCACAAAAAACAATACCCTCCAGGTTTTATTTTAGCAGAATTTTTTTTCAGGAAAGGACAGAATGTTAATATGGTTATCCCTATACTGTGTTCCTGAAGAGATTTTCACCCAGAACATTTATTTCAGAGAGCAGGCCCCTGAGTACAAACAACGCAGCATAGTCATTCGGCAGTATGGGCGTGAATGTTTCTGCCATTTTGCCTTGATTATGCAAATTAAATTTTCATCACCTACGTCTTTCTCTAGGTTTCTGGTTTCTCCTATAAATTTCCAGGAGAACGAAGGTTTTAGGGTTCCAGATTTTATCAGAAAATTATGCAGTGAAAGGATTTTTGTAAATTTTTTGTAAAACTTTGGTATGAATGCGCAGAGCCCATAGGGTATCAGTGAGGATGAGTTCTATCTGTCAAAGAGGATTCTGGTCTTTCTTATTCAATAGTCTGTAACTTCTCTTATGTGTTATTTTAATATATCATTTCATTTCATCCATGCTTCTTGTATCATGTTTTGGAATGTGAGTGGCTCACTGATCTTTGGTATGGATTAATCCTAGTTGATTCCCATGCTCAGATCAGTCAAGTGCTTTAAATATGGCTCATGCATGATATTTTGTTCCATTATTCAGCTAGCCATACTTCTTCTATATTAGTTGCTTTGGGAGGGTGCTTTTAAAATGTTATTATCATGTATGGATTCATAGATTGGTAAGCCCATGCTTGGTGGTATTGTATATCTAGGTATCATCTCAATGTTAACTAATATCTTCTCAATATTTCTTTCGCTACATACACCTTCTGATAATTTATGTCTGTGAAGTATTTCTGAATCGGCCTGCTTTGCAGTAAATTGTCTCTGAATTGTCTGTTGCTTTTGTATTAGAGTTCTGCATCTTGCCTCTACAGTATCTCTTTTCCTGTGTCAGTTTCTGAGTGTTTGGTCCCATTCTATTTTATTTCCCTGTTTACAAGAGATAGCATGTGAGATGAAGTTGACAACTTCATACATTATATCATACGCTCCTTGCTATGCTAAGATGTCCTAGGCACTGGTCTATCACAACTCTAGGCTGTCTCTAGGAGCGAAAACACGTGCAACCCCTACACAATGGTGGGATATGCATAACAGTGTTCCAAGAGTAGAAGGATTGTCGGGAAATGATGCTCCTGTGATTTGAGACTCCGGAAGAGGTGCAGGTCAAGATGTTCCTTGGCCCAGGGGATCTGCGTCAACACATGGTTTCATGGATGAAGACATGGGGGGAATGAACTATAGAGGAGTGGGTTCACTTATTCATTCATGTGTTGGGTCCAATCCCTACTTCATGGTACCTAGATGCGGATCTACATCAACCACCCGCCATTGGGAAAATTTGAAGAGTGACTTCATAAGAACATTAAGACTGATACGGGGCTCCGAGGCACTTGACGAAGCTATCCAGGTCATAGATACATTTGTGTTTGGAAAATCCGGCTCCTCTGCTATATTCGGGGCGTCGACATGGGAAATGCAGATGCAGGATATTTTCAACTACCGCAGCTTGGGAAGGGAGGAAGGTGAAGATGATCCGCGGTCTGTCTCTATCCCGGAGTCGGAAGGGGAGCGCACCATTGAAGGACCTCCACTGCAAGAAGTGGATGTCACTAAGCCTCTCAAGCTGCATGAAGTAAAAATTGGGATGAAATAGCACCCTAAGTTGGCTAAGATTGGGGACTACTGGGATGAGGATAAAGTAGGCAAAGTGGTCGAATTACTTACAGAATACCAGGACTTGTTCCTGAAAAAATTTTCAGAGCTGAAGGGGATCACGGGGGACTTAGGGGTCATGCATATCACTTTCAAACCCAATGCGTGGTCCATAAAGTAGTGACCTTATAGGTTGAACCCCAAGTATAAGCAGAAGGTCAAGAATGAACTCGATAAAATACTTGTTGTGGGTATCATCGAACCTATTGAACAGTCAGACTCGGTCAGTCCAATGGTGGTTTAGGAGAAAAAACTAAGGGGGAGATTTGGATCTGTGTGGACCTATGCAAGTTGAACGATGCCTGCATTCATGATCCATTCCCGACACCATTCTCAGACGAAATATTAGATAGCGTGGGAGGAAAGGAAGCATACTCCTTCACGGATGGGTTCTCAGGATACCATCAAATCAGAATCGCACCTGAGGACCACAACAAAACCATGTTCGCCACTGAGTGGGGTCTTTTAAATATACTGTCATGTAGTTTGGACTAAAAAATGCCCCTGCTATCTTCTCGCAGGTCGTTGTCATAGTGTTCTAGGAATTCATCCACAAGTTCCTCGAGGTGTATTTTGATGATTGGATTGACTTCGGCCTGGTAAAGGCAAACACATCAAACTTGCGCATGATGTTGGATGCCTACCGGAAACACCAGATTTCCCTAAATATCAAGAAGTGTATTTTCTGCGTACCCTTCGGAATCTTGCTTGGCCACATAGTCTGTCGGCAAGGACTAATGGTAGATCCTACCAAGATCACAGTTATCATAAAATTTCCAGTACCAATTATAGAGAAACAACTGCGCTCGATCCTTGGACACATGGGCTACTACAGGAAATTCATTCAAGGCTATCCGCTGATTACTGCCCCTATGGAAAATTTTCTCAAGAAGGATGCTTCGTTCTTTTGGAATGACGAATGTCAAAAGAGCTTCGAATTACTTAAAGAAAAGATGGTCTCAACACCTATTCTCATCTTTCCTGATTGGGAAAAGGTATTTCATGTTCACGTTGATGCGTCGGGCATTGCTCTTGGGGCTGTCCTTATGTAACCGGGAGAAGGAGATATTGACCATCCAGTTTCCTTTGCAAGTAGGAAACTCTCTGGTGTGGAACGCAACTACTCCACCACAGAGCGGGAGGGATTAGTGCTATAGGGTAAACTTCTTGGGTTGTTGGTTTTCTAATATCCCTCTCAGGGCTTTCCGGTGCTCGAGGCAGACAGTAAGATTATCTATGTTGTTCAAAAATATGGCATGAGCATGTTCATATTAGCTTGAAATAACTTGAAGGAATACAATAGAGAATTACCTCTTTGACAGTCTTGGAGTCCCTTGGAGAGCGCTGCGCAACGAAGCAAGAGTCCTTCTTCACCGGCTCCAAATCTGAGTCCTGCAATCAGTCAAAGCACCTGCGTAATTTCTAACATAACAAGTATCCTATCAATTAAATCAATACACAATAAACATCTAGATTATACACATCTGAGCCATTCATATCATACTATGTAAATGTTCAAACAATAATGACAATATTAAGCATTGAATGGACAAAACAAACACAGTTCTATTGATTTTGAAAGAAGGAGGATTACAACCGTCGGTTGTACCAAGCCCTCCTCAGTCTCCCAATATCTCTTCTCTCTCAAGTGAAGAAGTCCAAGTCAACAAGCTCTCTAGGAACCTCTTTGACTCTTGGCCTTCACAATGTCACACTATTCTCTATTCCACAAGTATACAAGAACCTTGAGCAATCCTTCGACCTCCAATTAAGAGCCTTCAACTCCTTCTTATAGGAGAGGGAGAAGGCCATTGTTGCCCTTCTCTTTCCACTAGTTTGGAATGGAAAAAGCTTAGATGTTTCTTTGATCTCTATGCTTTTGCCTCTTTTGGAGTTCAGTCTCCTATGGCAATGACCAATAATGAACTGGTGCTTCTGCAGTTTCCTTTGTGAACTGAATCCTTTGTGAGGGAAAGTTGGAGATTCAAATCATTCTCCGCGCTCTTTTCCTAATTCAAACTTAAAACACGGGTAATGCTCCCCTCCAGTGTAAACAGAGCGTTTCCCTAGCCACTAACGCGGCCAATGTACTGATTGCATGCGTTATAACGCTCTTGTTCTGTTCTATATAGGCGTTACCCTGGCAGAAATAGGTTTAATTTAGGTCTTTGTATCCCTTCCATATTTGTCTTCCCCTCTGAGCTGATGAGGAGGTATTTTGACCTGTAACAAATGCCCCCTAAAGTGTGAGGTCAGAGACGAAGACAATGGCCGAAATAATTTACAATTTGTGTAGAGATAGAGAGATTGAAAGACTGAGGAAAATCTGAAACAACAACATATGTCAGAAAATATAGTATTTTCCTAGAGTCGGGCATGTCCCATGCTCAGTAGCTTAAACAACATGATTTCTCTAGAATAGAGATATGAAGAATCTATCCACCAATAGGCACAATGTGGAAGTGTCTGTCATAACAGGATCAGGTTGAGGAAGCTCTCTCCATAAACAATATCGCAGCTTGGGGGAGGGAACACAACTTTAATGGTGTAGCCTTTGCCCCAAGGTCTTGACCGCTGATTCACTTAAACTGCATATTTCTCAACATGTGAATGAAGGAGTTGTCGTCGAACATGTGAGAAATCGTCTGATTACCAGTCAATAATGAAAAATGTTAACAAACGCGAAGGTGGCCACCGATAATGATGATGGTCCCTAAGATGCCCAGTACAATCTAGCGAGTGTGAATAAAAGGAGTTGAAGTCGAACACTCATAGAATCATTCGACCAAGAGCCAATGATGAAGACTCTTGATCAAACACAAGACTACCTGCCACTGATGTCTGCAAGTATCCGGGTACTGATGGGTTTCTGGATCAACTTCCTAGATAAGATGTTGAATTCGATAGGAAGTGATCTGTTGAAAGGTAGGCACTGAGGCGTCCTACATCAGTCAACACGAAACGGAAACCAACTGATTTTGTTTATGATTTGAGACAAGGAAGAGTAAATGGGAACGTCAGACGACAAATAATTTCTGGCATAATGAGCGATTTGGTTGATAATAGGAGCAGTAGATAACGAGATCTGCTTGAACAATAGAAGGCACTCTAGCAGAGTACTAGGCAGCTGAAGCGTGATGAACACCAAAGAGTGTGTTAGGATTTTACCGGTGCAGGGACACTGGGAAGTGAAGGCTAATACTCATAGATGGTAGGGTTCGGCTAACTGCGAAAGAGTTTTCTGGGAAGTGCCATGTTCAAGAATTTTGCTGCCAAATCGACCTTTTTTGGAAATGTAACAGAGGTAGTATCCATTTTGTCCAAATTTTTCCCCGTCTGATTAAGTTTAACGAGTCCAGACGAGTAAACTCAGTGAATTTTTCATGTTTAGAGAGTCTAAAAAATGTCAAGAAAGACAACTTTGTGCCCCATCTGATTAGATTTAACGAGTCCAGATGAGCAAACTCGGTGAATTTTTCATGTTTAGAGAGTCTAAAAAATGTCATAAAAGACAACTCCATGTCCTGTCTGATTAGGTTTAACGAGTCCAGACGAGTAAACTCAATGAATTTTTCATGTTTAGAGAGTCTGAAAAATGTCGTAAAAGACGACTCCATTGGGTTACCTTTGTCATGTCTTGATAACCGGGCACGGCAAAGGGATAATAGTAAGCCCGAAACAGTTCATTTTCCGTAAGTTAGTCCATCGAATCCGGAAAAGTGAGAAATCTATGTTCAATGGATGTCTACCTCATTTTGTTATGAGTACGAGGAGACGAAGTAAACTCAATATTATTTGTGAAATTTGAACGAGTCCAACAAAGAAAAACTCGGTACCTCCGTGAAATTTTAACGAGTCACGCGGAGAAAACTCTATTACTTTTTCTGTTTAAAGAGCTTTGAAAAAGAGGAAAAGAATGGCTCTTTGTTCTCTGTCTTTATAGTTTAACGAGCCTGACAAAGGCGACTCGGGATTTTTTCGGTTTTATGAGCGAGAAAAAGATTCCTAAAAAGAATGCTCAATACTTCTCCATAGTTTTAATGAGTCTGAAGAAGAAAACTCTAGGTTTTTCGTATTAACGAGCAAGAAAAGACCAAAAAAAAAGAACGCTCGATGCCAACTTCGTATAAGTTTAACGAGTCCGAAGAAGAGAACTCGAGGTTTTTCGAATTAACGAGCAAGAAAAATACCGTAAAAAGAATGCTCGATAAAACATGAGTATGTTTGCTCATAAATCTTGATCCCTAATTAGAACATCAGTACCAAATCTCGAGAGTTGCGACATGTGTTCAACAGGAAATCACGACTTTGCCGACTGACTTAAGAGAGTCATGCCCCAGAAATTGCTATAAGAAGGTCAGAAGACTTTCATTTTCACTGTTTTGAGTGCTGTGAAGAAGCTCTGGAGTGGAAAAGGGGTGAAAATTTCAGCTGATGATTACGGTCAGTCCGGGCAATAGTTTTCTATTCTGCGAGATCCAGGTAAGAGCTAGAACCTCCTGCTATCATTTAATTGTTGTTGCTAGCTTTTGCCAGTTCAAAATTAGGAAATTTTGAGGCCCTAGAAAAATATTTGCACCTAACGCGGGTCAGGAGTACAATAGACGCGTTAAACACAGAACCCGTGAAGGGGTTCCGCGTTAGAATGCTCTTTTTTGTACTAGAGCCAGCGTTAGGCGCATCGTGTTTTCTAACAATTCAATTTTTCCATTTTGAAGTGGTCCAGGCAAGTCTTAATCGGTTGAAAATGTTGCATTTGCAGGTGTTCAACTGTTAATCATGAGTATCTGGCGAGAGAGAGAACATGAGCAGGAAGAACGAGAAATGGTGACGGATGCGGCAAGTTTAATGGCTCTCCGGAGGTGCGGATTGCTCAAGTATGCCCGTTTAGAACTGATGAGGGGTCAAGAGGACCTCCTGAGGTGGCTGATCCAGCAATGGGACGAACGACATCATGTCTTTCGGATTGGGGGCAATGAGCTCGCCATCGAAAAGGATGATGTGTACTTTTTGACCGTTTTATCATGTCGTGGGGCGAGGCCCAATTTGACAGGGTCCAGAGCTGACCCTCGTTCCACTACTGATCTGATCCATGTGCACTGCATACGTGGCACCCAGGCTGTGAGTAACCGGATACCTATTGCACAGGTGACTTTGAGACCACTGCGGTCTATACTATGGATGATTGTTCGCTTGGCTGGTGCCAAGAGTCAGCATGTGGCCACCAAGGCTCAGATGCTCCTAGCCTTGGATTGCATGCAGCCTCAGGTTTTTGACTGGTGTGACGGTGTGGTCTGCCGGGTCCGAGCAGAGCTTACTGCATGCAAGACCCATACTCAAAGAGAGTTTGGGTACGGTACACTGATTGTTTCTTTCATACTGGAGCGGATACCACTGATGAGGCCCAGGATCCCTACAGTGCCATTGGGTCCACGCGAGCCGAGGCAGGCTCGGTGGGCCACTTTGCTTCCACGGACTGGAGAGGGTCCCGTCCGTCACTGTTTTGATGACAGGTTTTTTGATTGGCTAGACTCCCAGATAATCATGATTGAGGATTATCCCTATGCAGGGATGAACTTCACAGGCGATCCAGAGTTAGTCTTGCCCCCTGCCACCCAGTGGGGGCCCGATGGTAAGATAAATGATCAGTGTTTTTTCAAAGAAGTTTTTTTGTTTTTAGATTTTGAATGTTTATGTAAAAAAAAAATTGTTGAAAAGGGGTGAAAATTAAGTTTTGACATGAAGCTTTTGCTTGCTTGACACAGATGTGGCACCTGTCCATCCAGTTGGGGCCCCTCGCTATGCACGGTGAGGATTGCAGCTACCCGGGGCTGGCGCACCAGGAGAGGATGCGGAAGCCGGCGACGACGATGATACCCAAATTTTACATGAACTCTCCAGGAACCTGGAGGGTCTGAGTATGGGTATACCACTGCTTCCTATGCGGGAGGTTCCAATTCGTCTGCAGCGGAATACTGTAGGTGTGCCAGAGAGATACCTAGTTCCTCTGAGGAGGATAGCTAGAGAAGTTGTATGCTATTATGAGCATCAGGCTTAGCTGGTGGAGTAGATGTATTAGTATCAGAGCGTGGCTTAGTGTAGCCAAATTTTTGTAAAACACCCCAAGTTTTGGAAGATTTTTCTTTTCGATGTTTACTATGTACTAGACATGACATATATATATGTATATATCTTTTTGGTGATTTGTGTTTTTAAATTTTTATGTATTTTTTGATGTGATAAAAATATATGTACTCATGAGTAAATCTTTTACAATAAATGCGATAAATGCCAATCTAACACATAATTTGCCAAAGAATCGGCTAATGCATTAAATTCTCTAGGAACGTGTTCAAATGTGTTTGTTTTAAATTGATGCTCTAAAAGTCGCACTCGTAAAAAATAATGTAGCAACACAGGGTGGCGGACACGGTAATGATTGTTTAACTGCATAATGATGAGTTGGGAATCTAACCTAACCACTAAATCGGAGATGTCACGAGATTCCGCTTCCGTGAGGAGTTGGATCATTGAAATGTATTTGGCAACATTATTGGTGGCGTTACCCAGGAAGATTCCCCCGGAACCAAGAAGGTCCGACTCAGGAGTATAGAGAACCCAAGCAGCTGAAGTAATACGTCTAGTGTGACGACTAGCACCGTCCACATATCCGACGAATGATAACGAATGTGATGACATCTGTGCGAAAGAAAAATATTACATGAGAAAAACACCTTAAACCAAAAAATAATCCAGAAGCATCAAAATAAAATAGGCAAAACTTATATACATAAAATTACAAAGCATATGCCTAGTGCGAAACTAGGAAAAATACTTCTTCAGATAGAGCCCGTTGCGGGGCTCCTCGAGTGGAATTCCATTATAGTCCTGGAGTTCGTAAGCTCCTTTTGAGAGGGCTTTAGTAACGATGTAAGGACCGAGCCACAATGGTTGGAGTGTTCCTACCCCCAAGAGGTCGTGTTTTTTATCATATAGTAGAACGAGATCGCCCTCTTGGAAAGAACGAGGCTTGACAAATTTGTCGTATTGAGCTTTAACTCGGCGCTGGTGAGCTTTGAGTGCTAGTGTAGCATCTCGACGAGTTTCATCCAAATGATCTAGTGAGAGCAAGCGCTCTTCAGTGGCGGTGGTGCCAGGCAGGAGTTCAACGGCAAGTTCGAGTGATGGGATATTGCACTTGATTGGAAGTACTGCCTCCAGGCCGAAAGCAAGTTGGAAAGGTGTGATATTTGAAAAGAAATATGGAATATTTTCCATGATACCTATCTTGACTGAGATATCAATGATCAGTGTCTTGGAAAGATTACCTATGTTCCCCTCTGAATCGATAGTGTGAACGGTCGTATAAGAGAAGGGAACTATCTCAGGTTGGTCAAAAGACGGGATTTCAGTTTTTATCGCCTTCGAATCAATCGTCGAAGTGCGATGGTGAAACTCTCCCCAAGGTCGTTCTTCTAATGACATGATCTCTTGAATAGCTTCGTCTGTAGGCCAAACTTCATTGAGGAGATCCTTAGAGAGAACTGTGATGGGAGAGAGGTTTGTACCTGTGGTCGAAACCATATCAGTGGAGGGTTCAGATGTGCTTTGGATGGCTTGGTAAGCCAACTCGACTGGCGAAAGCGGCATCTGATCTCCATAAGAATCAATATCTGAAGGTGCCGGGATGATCCATGGGTCGATAGAGCCATCTGAAAAGGTGGATATCATTGCAACCGTGTTTGGGATCTGCGGCGGCGGTAGAGGAAAACAACCCAGTAGGGAAGATGCCTTCAGAAGACCGGTACTGATACTGACGTAAGAGTTAGTGACACCTCCTATTAGGGGTACAGTGCTACTTGATAAAGTGGCATAATCAGGGGTGTAGAAGGATAGCTGATCGACCATGACTATTTTCCCATCCAATGGAAATAGGATGAGTCGGAAGACCGAAGACACGATGGCGGTCATAGCATAAGACCAACTGCGACCGAGCAATAGATTATAATCGAGATGACGCTCTACGACTTCAACGTCCACGTTTACCATTTTCGCACTCAGATTGATGGGAAAGCTAGCAAGGTATCCTTTTGGTAGGAAAGTGTGGCCATCGAAAGCTTTGAGGGAATTCGATGGCGGGGTTAGAGTAGGAGAACCTAAATGGAGCCAGCAAGCTTGTGACATAACGCAGGTCGAAGCACCTTCGTCTATGACAGTGAGATGGATTGGTCTCCCTTTCGACACAACCTGCACCTGGAATGCGAGTTGATGTGAGAGGTGAGGTTTAGCCTTTTCCATATCAAATATTGCTAGAATGGAATCCTTGGGATCTATTCCACCAATGGCCGAAAGCAAGGCTTTCCTTTGTGCTGGACAGGTTTATAATACTTCAAGAGCAGACATAGCTGACGGTGCCTGTGCCAAAGCTTCTACAATATTGTAGTTTTGGGCTGCACGTGCAGAGGTGTTATGAGTCGTGCGTCGAAGTTTCCCTTTGGGGGGATGAATTACAGGTTCAATAGTAGGCCTTTCGATATGTAAATCGTTGGGCGGCGGCGGCTTGGAACTAGTTCCAGGTTCCTGAGCATCTATGGTAGGATTTCCATAAAGCTTGGCACGAGTTTGAAGGTCAACACTCTCAATGCCATAAATGGCAGATGGTCCTTCGCCGGAAGGATACGAACCACCATTGCCCCGTTGATGGGGTTGTGGCGGATTGTCAACCATGTGTTGATGTTGCTGCGGTTGATTGGGGAAAGCATTGTGAAGAACGGCAGGTGTTCGCCCAGAATCCTTGTTAGCAATAAAATCGGTGCATTCCTGCAGCCGAGGACATTTGTATGTCAAGTGATCCTCCGCACAGATTTTGCAAGGAAATTTCATGGGTTTATCCTTTCCTTTGTCATTTCTGGCAGCATTTTTCTGATTAGGGTTATTCTGATTATCCGACTGCTCTTCCGAAGAAGACATTTTCTTCTTGTTCTTCTTATTTTTCCCGCTAGGTTTTTGTGAGATTTGCACCGAATTTATCTCAGCAGGAGGAAGAGGAGTCATTTGATGGGGGGCGGTGGCAGCCGAGGATGGCTAGGAGGTTTGCCCCCGAGACTGATTGGTGGCTACACCAGAGATCACGCCAATGAGACCATCGGCATGAGCTCCAGTTTTCTGAGTAGCCGGAGGGTTTGGGTTACCAGGGGCATGGGGGAGCAGATCGTAAAGCGTGCTAGATTGTGAATAGATTAAATCTAGGTGTTGGGCACGACGAATACATTGATCTTCTGTCACCGCACCAGAAAGGCCAATGTCTTTAGAGATGTGGGGTAAAAGAGACTTGCAAAATCAATTGGCCAAGAGATGGTCCGGTATTGGCGCTTTGACGAGCCTCCTCCTACGTCTCCATTCATGAATATGGTCGGAGATGTGGGTGGCGGTGTCTTGGCGCAGCGATGTTAACAATTCTGTTCCAGTTTCCACTCTAATTGGCAGTTGGAAGTTCTTTAAGAACTCCTTCGCTAAAGCGCCAAACGTATTGATGGCGGCGCGTGGCAATTCAATGTACCACTTGGCGGCATTGCCTGTAAGGGTGCGGGGAAACAGTCGAATTCGGACACTATCATCTACCATGGAATTGGATATGGACCATAAATGGAAGGTAGTGATGTGTGCGGCCGGGTCATCCCCATGTTTCCCATTGAACTTCGGGATATCAGAAGGAATCTTATGCGGTATTGGAGGCCAAAGTGGGTTGTGGTTGATGGGGTCATTCGTCAGCTTATGGATGTCGAGTATGTCCAAAGCTGCCAAGAATGGAAATTGTGGATTTTCCCCCGAGTCTAACCAAGGCAGTATGGGCTGACTAGTTAGACCTTAGGGTCCCCCCATCCACGTGTTACCAGAAGGGTAAGTGGGAGTTTGATAAAAACCCCCCATAGGTGGAGGAGTAGGAACATACGGTTGCTGTCCATAGGGCATAGTGTATTGCGGGGCAAACGGTTGGTTGCCCCCAGCATAAAAGTGCCCTCCCACTCCAGATGGAGGTTGGGGTTGGTTAGTCCAAATGGATGCAATAGAGTTTCCCAGAGGCATACTAGTACTTGCATAATTTGGAAATGGTATAGATCCTACACCTATGTTTGAACCACTTAAGGGGATAGTATTTACAATGGGTTGTCCCATTTGTCCTGAGGATTGCATGGGAAGAGAAATATTCCCTGCTACCTGCGTACTGATAACACTACCCCCTGGTATAGTGGCCAGGGGGTTTGAACTCAATAGAGGGTTCCATCCGAAAGGGTTGCTAAAGGGCACCGAAGTAGTCATGCCCGTGGGAGGAGCTATCGTGGGCCCCAACGTGGTCACGGTAGGAGTAGATGCCGAAGGGTTTGGTAAACTACTGATAGTTGTGTTGACCATAGGATTGGGGGTAGGTATATGTTGACTACTGGGGTTACCCAGTAATGGCATAGAACTGACCACCGGCGGGGAGGATGGTGGCGAACCAGGGATGGTTGCCATTGGTATCGACCCTGTGGATGCCGGTGGAGAAATAGATGTTGGTGCTGCCGCAGACATATATCGGCGTGGTGTAATCTGGATTATCACAGGCCCTAACAGAACAGTGAGCGGAGGATTGTAATTAGGTACAACGCCTTAAGTGAAAGGGTCCTCCGGAAGTTCCGGCTGATAAGGGTCTATGTGATAATCAAGATTAGTCAGAGGAGACTGCTCTTCCGTAGAAGGCCTGGGTTCACCAAGGTTCAGTTCTTCCTCAAGGTTGAGAGGAGGTAGACCTTGCTGTTGTCGAGACAGACGGCGTGGGTCAGGGGACACCACGGTGACCAGTTTAATTTTAACAAATTTTATTAAATTGTGATCTATTATAAAGTCTCAATTGACAGTAACCACACACCTAACAAAAAGAAAAAGGACTTTCTAAAATCAATCCGCAAGCAGCCAGAATAGGGTGCCCTGTCTGAGTACTAGCGTTCACTGGTGATGAAATCCAGTATCGCAATAGTATACAGAGAGGGTTGGTTGAATGTACAGTTACGGTCACTCTAGAGCTTCACTCGAACCTCAGACGATAGGTGTAAGCACTCTCGTGAAGACGAGTACCCTCCTAAAGACCGAAGACAGAGTGGGTCCGTCTATTTCAGGTACCAGGACGACCCGTCCCAGTCACCTTGTGTAAGTCCCTAAAAGTATGGCCACTAAGGATACCTCAAATCACAGACATCATCAGGGGGGTCCATGGTCAGTGACAGTGTGCTATATGGGCAGAATACCTAGATACCCGATCTAGTTTCGACATCCCCGAAGGGAACCCCAATATATAACACACCCACAGGATGCAGTCGAAGGCGGGATACCTTCTAGTGCACCCAAGTGTTGTCTCGCGCTGAGCTCCGGTAAAGGAACGGTCCCGATAATATGAGTGCAGCAGGATTTCACTCGTTAATGACTCTAGTTTTCAAGTTTTGAGATCTTGGGTAGTTTTCTCACTTTCCTAACCCAAGATCCTAGCCTGAACTACTGTTTGTGTGAGATCAAAAAGAGTAATTAGATTGATTTTAGTATCACTTTATTTTTAGTGTACTTTATTATTAGTCTTGCGGAGGGGGAATGGACGTATGGAGTATAGTGAGACTCTGACTCAAGAAACCATGCAAAACATGCTCTAAATATTAAATTCAATGAAGAGTGTTTCTACAAGGAGAGGTTTCTTTTTCAATCATCCATGCACCAACATGTAAATAACACAGCTCAACTTTTAAAGATTCAAACTTCTATCTACCTCTTTTAACAGTCTGTGAACTAAAACTTTCAGAATAAACTTAGCTAGATGCAGAAAAATAAAAATAAAATTTCTCTTTAAAAAGTAAATGTTTTGCACACTAACTAAACAAGAGAAACAAATAACAATGCCAGCTTAGCAGACAAGCACAGGGATTCAGTCAGTGAAAGGTACTGATGGCCAAAAAACTCTACAGCTAAAACACAGTCACAGCAGTGAACAACAAGGTTTTTGGCTAAGTAACGCTCTGTCTATGAGAAAATACAGCATTATAACGCACTGTATTTAAGCATAGACTGCGTTATAACGCACTGGATAGCCTGCATAGGTCGCGTTAACCAGGGAAAAGCTCTTCAGTTGGCCAGACAGGAACAGGATTGAACTCTGCAAGCGTTTGGTATGTCTACTGGGCATCAAAAATGGTCGGAAGGATCTTTGAACAGAGAAGAGAAGAAAGGAAGGAAAAAATAGTCCGGAAACTATGGGGGAACTCCCCAGCAGAGTCACCAATTCTGCTATAGGGTAAACTGCTTGGGTTGTTGGTTTTCGAATATCCCTCTCAGGGCTTTCCGGTGCCCGAGGCAGACAGTAATATTAGCTATGCTGTTCACAAAGATGGCATGAGCATGTTCATATTAGCTTGAAATAACTTGAAGGAATACAATAGAGAATTACCTCTTTGATAGTCTTGGAGTCCCTTGGAGAGCGTTGCGCAGCGAAGCAAGAGTCCTTCTTCACCGGCTCCAAATCTGAGTCCTGCAATCAGTCAAAGCACCCGCGTAATTTCTAACATAACAAGTATCCTATCAATTAAATCAATACACAATAAACATCTAGATTATACACATCTGAGCCATTCATATCATACTATGTAAATGTTCAAACAATAATGACAATATTAAGCATTGAATGGACAAAACGAACATAGTTCTATTGATTTTGAAAGAAGGAGGATTACAACCGTCGGTTGTACCAAGCCCTCCTCGGTCTCCCAATCTCTCTTATCTCTCAAGTGAAGAAGTTCAAGTCAACAAGCTCTCTAGGAACCTCTTTGACTCTTGGCCTTCACAATGTAACACTATTCTCTATTCCACAAGTATACAAGAACCTTGAGCAATCCTTCGACCTTCAATTAAGAGCCTTCAGCTCCTTCTTATAGGAGAGGGAGAAGGCCATTGTTTCCCTTCTCTTTCCACTAGTTTGGAATGGAAAAAGCTTAGATGTTTCTTTGATCTCCATGCTTTTGCCTCTTTTGGAGTTCAGTCTTCTATGGCAATGACCAATAATGAACTGGTGCTTCTACAGTTTCCTTTGTGAACTGACTCCTTTGTGAGGGAAAGTCGGAGATTCAAATCATTCTCCGCGCTCTTTTCCCAATTCAAACTTAAAACACGGGTAACACTCCCCTCCAGTGTAAACAAAGCGTTGCCCTAGCCACTAACGCGGCCAATGTACTGATTTCATGCGTTATAACACTCTTGTTCTGTTCTATATAGGCGTTACCCTGGCAGAAATAGGTTTAATTTAGGTCTTTGTATCCCTTCCATATTTGTCTTCCCCTCTGAGCTGATGAGGAGGTATTTTGACCTGTAACAATTAGCCATGGTCTACGCTTTACAGAAATATTGGCATTACTTGTTAGGAGGTCACTTCAAAATGTTCACAGATCATTCAGCTTTAAAGTACCTGATAAATAAGCCTGTGTTGGGGGGGGGGGATATGTCGATGGCTACTGCTATTTTAGGAGTATGACTTTGAAATCATCGTCAAGTCGGGAAAGTTGAATGCTAGGCCAGATCACTTGTTTAGAATAGACAGTGGAGAGGAGCCAACCGACCTAGAAGTTGGATTTCCTGATGCACAACTATTTTCTATTAAGGTAGTAGATTAACACTTCGCTGATATCATTCAGTTCTTGACTACTGGGACGACACCTCCAAAGTACTCTGTACAACAGAAGAAAGAGTTAGTCACCCAGGCAACAGATTTTACCATCATCGCAGGTCATTTGTATAAGATGGGAGTAGATGAAGCATTGCGGCGTTATGTTTTGGAGCATGAAAGGCACACAATCTTGGCAGAGGCTCATGATGGAGTAGTAGGAGGTCACTACGTAGGGAAAGAAATGACGCAAAAGATCTTGAGAGTTGGGTTATGGTGGCCAACCCTGCATAGTGACACCCACGACTATTGTAAAGCTTGTGATATGTGCCAACGAATAGGGAGGTCGTCCCACAAAGGTGAAATGCCCTTTCAACCACAAATGGCTCTACAAGCATTTGCTAAAAGGGCTATTGATTTCATCAAGCCTATCAACCCACCAGGGAAGAAGACAGGTGCGCGTTACATTGTTACTGCCACTAATTATGTAACCAGGTGGGTTGAAGCACAAGTAGTAAAGGATTGTACTATGAATACCGCTGCACATTTCATCTTTGAATGAATCCTGACCAGATTTGGATGTCTAAAGATCCTCATGAGTGAAAGAGGTACACACTTTGTTAATGAAACAATCCAAGCTTTGATCGAGGAGTTCCAGATCCATCATGCGAAGAGCACACCATATCACCCACAGGCCAACGATGAGGTTGAAACTTTTAATAAAATATTGGAGCAAGCACTGACAAAGTTATGAAATGTTGATCGCAGTGATTGGGACGTGCACATCCGACAGGTCCTCTGGGCCTATCGAACAACCTGCAAGAATCTAACAGAAAAAGCCCCATTCAGGTTGGTTTATGGTAAAGAAGCCATTATCCCCATGGATTATATTGTTCCTAGTCTGCGTATCGCAGCATTTACGAACATGGCAGAACCTAACATTATGGAGGAGCGATTAGCGTAGCTTATGGCTTTGGAGGAAGATCAGTTTCTTGCGAATTTCCATCAACAAGTCCAAAAGGCTTGTGATAAAGCTTGGCATGATTGACATATTTGCCAGAAGACATTAGCAGAGGGTGAATTGGTCCTCTTATATGATAGCTAGTTTGCAAAGCATCCCGGGAAGTTCCGGCAGGATTGGCTTGGTCCCTACATAGTTAAGAAGATCACGGATGGCAAAGCTGTTAGGTTAGCTACCCTGCATGATGATATGCTACCAGGCTACGTCAATGGTAGTGGTCTCAAACTGTATCAGATCAAATGAATATATAGCCGGAGTAGCCATACAGGTGCAGGTGGAGACCCCACCACCACAGTGACTCAGGACGAGTCACAAGATTGTGTTGGGGGATTGTTGGAACAGGGTCCTCCAAAGGCTATGAATTGGGACAGTTTTGAGTATTTTTGTGTATTTTTGGCATATTTTAGTCTAGCGCAGGGGTGTTGGGGTGGGTCAAAGCCACAAAAGCATTGTAGTGGGTTTGCGGACCACAAGAAAGATTAGGCTATATCATTATAAATAGAAGGACATTTCGAGTCAATAGGAAGGCATGAATCAAGATTGGTATGAATTACGAATTAGTATATCTGTTTGGGTTATTGGGGGAAAGGAATCTTGTTGGCTATGTGCGCAGAGATCCTTAGTCCTGCTGTGTAAGGACTCTGCTGCTATGTGTGAAGGTTGGGTTTTGGGTATTGTAAAAGGATCTAAAGGATTAATGAAAGCGGCAGGTTGGTTGAATATCTGAATTTGTTAATGTGAATCTATGATATATGCTATGTTATGCATGGTTCTGTGTTAAGCTATGAAAGTAAATATGTTATTTTCTTATGTTGTGTTGACATCTGATCTGGATCTTTCTGTTATACTTTATGCAAGAATATCTGTGATATTTGTGTTATCATTCAGTGAATTTATGATATGTGACTACTGTGATTATAATTGGTTTTGCGCATGTGGATGCGAAGGGATCTCTAGATCTAGGTTCTGTGATATACGATTTGGTAATTGTGAGGTCGAATGGAGCTCTACTTGACTTACCTACCCTCTCCCAGGGTGCGGAAACCTTGTTCCAACACCCTCCCATACTGCTTCGGGTGAGACTTTGGCCTGCGCAAGCAGGTCACTACCAAAAGGGCCAATTGCTATAGGGTAAAATGATTGGGTTGTTGGTTTTCTAATATCCCTCTCAGGGCTTTCTGGTGCCTGAGGCAGACAGTAAGATTAGATGTATAGTTCACAAAGAAGGCACATACATGTTCATATCAACTTAAACAACTTGATGGAATAAGATGGAATATTACCTCTTTAATGATCTTGAAGTCTTTTGGAGAGCACTAAGTAGTGAAGTAGGGATCCTTCTTCACTAGCTCCAACTCTCGACCCTGTAATCAATCAAAGCACCCGTGTAATCTCTACCACAACATACATTTCCTATCAATTAAGTTAATATATGATAAACATTTAAACAATGCACATTTAAGCCATTCATCTCATGCTATATAAGTAATTGAAGAACAATGACAATATCAATGCATAGAATGGACAAAACAGATACAGTTCTATTAATTTTTAAAAAGGAGGATTACAACCGTCGGTTGTACCAAGCTCTCCTCAGCCTTCCAATCTCTCTATCTCTCAATGTGGTGATGTCTTGATCAACAAGTTCTCAATGAACCTATTTGACTTTTGACCTTCACACTACAACATTGATGCTCTGCTTCACAAGTATTCAAAACTTTGACAAGCCTTTGACCTTGAACCAAGAGCCTTCAACTCCATTTTATAGGATATGGAGAGAGCAATCATTGCCTTTCTCCTTCCACCAGTTCTAAATAGAAAAAACCAATATTTTTCCTCAACTTCCCATGTTTTTTCCTTCCTTGAGAGTTCAGTTATTTTTGGAAAGGCCCAATAAGGGACTAGTGCTTTGTAGTTTCCTTTTTGTACTGACTCTCTTATGAGAAAAAGCTGGGAATTCAAATCATTCTTCGCGGGTTTTTCTTGTTTCAAACTCAAAACACGGGTAACGGTGCCCTCTAGTCTAAAAAGAGTGTTTCCCTAGCCACTAATGTGGCCTATTCATTGATTAGGTGTGTTATAACACTCTTGTGCTGTTATAGGGGTGTGTTACCTTGGCAGAAGTAGGTTTAGTTTAGGTCTTTGTATTCCTTCCATATTTATCTTCTCCTCTGAGCTGATGAAATTTTTTTTTGACCTGTAACAGATGCCCCCTAAGACGATGGCCGAAATACTTTATAATGTGTGTAGCAAAGATAAATAGATTGAAAGACTGAGGAAAATCTGAAACAACAACATATGTCAGAAAATATAGTATCTACCTTGAGTCGGGCATTCCCATGCTCAGTAGATTAATCAACATGATTTCTCCAGAACAGAGATATAAAGAATCTGTCCACCGATAAGCATAATGTGGAAGTTTCTGTCATAACAGGATCACGCTGAAGACGCTGTCTCCATAAAAAATATCGCAACTTGGGGAAGGGAACATAGCTTTAACGATGTAACCTTTTCCCCAAGGTCTTGACCGCCGCTTCACTTAAACTGCATATTTCTCAACATATGAATGAAGGAGTTGTCATTGAACATGTGAGAAATTTTCTGATTACCAGTCGATAATCAAAACTGCTAACAGACGTGAAGGTGGCCACCGATAATGATGATGGTCCCTAAGATGCACAGTACAATCTAGCGAGTGTGAATAAAAAAGAGTTGAAGTCGAAAACTCATAGAATCATTCGATCAGGAGCCAATGATGAAGGCTCCTAATCAAACACAAGAGTACCTGCCATTGATGTCTGCAAGTATTCGGGTAATGATGGGTTTCTGGATCAACTTCCTAGATAAGATGTTGAAGTCCATAGGAAGAGATCTATTGAAAGGTAGGCATTGAGGCGTTCTACATCAGTCAACACGAAACGAAAACCAAATGATTTTTTTTTTGATGGAGATAATGAAGAGCAAATGGGGATGTCTAACGACAAATAATTTCTGGCATAATGAGCGGTTTGGTTGATAAGAGGAGCAGTAGATAACGAGATCTTCTTGAACAATAGAAGGCACTGTAATAGCGTACTAGGCAGCTGAGGCTTAATGAACACCAAAGAGTTTGTTAGGATTTTACCAGTGTAGGGACACTGGGAGATGAAGGCTAATACTCATAGATGGTAGGGTTCGGCTAACTGCGAAAGAGATTTCTGGGAAGTGCCATGTTCAAGATTTTTGTTGCCAAATCGACCTTTCTGAAATGTAACAGAGGTAGTATCCATTTTGTCCAAATTTTTCCCCGTCTGATTAGGTTTAACGAGTCTAGACGTGTAATCTTGGTGAATTTTTCATATTTAGAGAGTCTGAAAAATATCGTAAAAGACAACTTCGTTCCTCTTCTGATTAGGTTTAACAAGTCCAGATGAGTAAACTCGGTGAATTTTTCATGTTTAGAGAGTCTGAAAAATGTCGTAAAAGACAACTCCATGGGGTACCTTTGTCATGTCTTGATAATCGGGCATGACAAAGGGAGAATAGTAAGCTTGAAACAATTCATTTTCCGTGAGTTAGTCCATTGAAGCCGGAAAAGTGAGAAATCTATGTTCGATGGATGTCTACCTCATTTTGTTATGAGTATGAGGAGATGAAGTAAACTCAGTACTCTTTGTGAAATTTTAACGAGTCCAACAAAGAAAAACTTGGTGCTCTCCGTGAAATTTTAACGAGTCACTTGGAGAAAACTCGGTTACTTTTTCTATTTAAAGAGCTTTGAAAAAGAGGAAAAGAATGGATCCTTACTCTCTGTCATGGTAGTTTAGCGAGCCCGACAAAGGCAACTCGGGGTTTTTTCAATTTTTTGAGCGAGAAAAAGGTCCCTAAAAAGAAAGCTCAGTGCTTCTTCATATCAGTTTTAACGAGTCTGAAGAAGAAAAATCCAGGTTTTTTGGATTAACGAGCAAGAAAAAGACCATAAAAATAATGCTCGAAATCGACTTCGTATAAGTTTAACGAGTCCGAAGAAGAGAACTCAATGTTTTTTGGATTAACGAGCAAGAAAAATACCGTAAAAAGAATGCTCAGAATTAGGGTCAAAACATGGTTTTGTCTACATATAGATCTTGATCACTCATCAGAACATCAGTAACTAATCTCAATAGTTCCGACACATATGCAGCAAGAATTCACAAATTTTTTCCGACTAGCTAAGAGAGTCATGCCCCAGGAATGGATATAAGAAGATCAGAAGACTTTCATTTTCACTGTTTTGAATGTTGTGAAGGAGCTTTGGGGTGAAAAAGGGTGAAAACTTTAGCTGACGATTGCGGTCAATCCGGGCAACGGTTCTTCTTCCCATGAGATCCAGGTAAGAGCTTGAACCTCCTGCTACCATTTTATTGTTTTTTTGTCTTTTGAATGTTTATGCAATTTTTTTTTGTTGAAATAGGATGAAAATTATGTTTTGACATGAAGCTTGTTTGCTTGACACAGATGTGGCACCTGTCCACCTAGTTGGGGCCCCTCGCTATGCACGCCGAGGACTGCAGCTACCCGGGGCTGGCGCACTAGCTAGGGATGCAGAAGCCATCGGGGATGATGATTCCCAGGTCTTACATGAACTCTCCAGAAACCTGGAGGGTTTGAGTATGGGTATACCACCCCTTCCTATGCGGGATGTTTCAGTTCGTTTGCAGCGGCATACCGTAGGTGTGCGGGAGAGATACCTAGTGCCTCTGAGGAGGATAGCCAGAGTAGTTGTATGTTATCATGAGCATCAGGCTTAGCTGGCGGAGCGGATGTATAAGTATCATAGCGTGGCTTTAGTATAGCCAATTTTTTGTAAAACACCCAAGTTTTGGAAGAGTTTTTTATGTAACTATTGCACTGGACATGACATATATATATATATATATATATATATATATATATACATATATATATATATATATATATATATATATATATATATATATATATATACATACTTTTTGGTGATTTTGTGTTTTTTTAATTTTTTATGTATTTTCAATGGACAAAAATATATACTCACAAAAATATTTACAACAAGGCCAGACAAATGCCAACTAATACATAGTTTTCCAAAGAATCAAGCATAACAATTCTCAGAACGTGCTCTAAATGTGATTATTGAACATATTCAAAAGTTGCACCTTTGAAAAATAAGACCTAACAAGACCTGGATGATTTGACATGTAATGATTGTTTAATCGTATAATGACAGTTGGGAATCTAATCAACCACTAAATTGGAGATGTCATGAGACACCACCTCCGAGGTTGGATCACCGATACGTACTCAACAACGTTATCGTGGCGTTACTGAGGAAAATTCCCCAACCAAGAAGTTCACTCAAAGAGTGTAGAGAACCCAAGCAAATTAAGCAATGTCTAGTGTGGGATTGCATTTGAATAATTCATATCCACGGGACAGATAAGGACACAGACACATCCAAAGAAGGAAAAATATTGTAGATGAGAAACATAATTTTAAAAACAAAAAAAATCCGTAGACATCAAAACAATAGGCACCATATATATAAAATTACAAAGCATATGCCTAGTGCGAAACTAGGAAAAATACTTCTTTAGATAGAGCTCCGCTAGGCTCACAAGGAAGAAATCTCCACATACCCGAAGTCGTGTGCCTTTGAGAGGACTTTAGTGACATAAGACCCAAGCCATGTCGGCTGGAGTGTTCCCCGCTCTAAGAGGTCATACAGTGTTTCTAATCATAGAGTAGAACGAGATCACCCTCTTGGAAAGAACGAGGCTTGACAGATTTTTTGTATTGAGCTTTGACTTGGCGCTGGTGAGCTTTGAGTGCTAGTGTAGCATCTCGAAGAGTTTCATCCAAATGATTGAGCGAGAGCAAGCACTCATCTGTGGCAGTGGTGCCAGGCAGGAGTTCCACAGTGAGTTTGAGTGATGGAATTTCACACTCGATTGGAAGTACTGCCTCTAGGCCGAATGCAAGTTGAAATGGCGTGAAGCCTGTGGCAGTTTTGACTGAAGTTTGATATGCCCATAATGCGGAATACAACTTCCGATGCCATGTGGTTTTATGGTTTTCGAACAATCGATGAATCATGGTTTTGAGGACGCTATTTACGGCTTCAAGCTGACCTTTAGCTTGAGGATAGTAAGACGACGATTGATCTTGACGAAAACCTAGCATGGATGTTAATTTGGTCATCATATGATTCTGAAAGTGGGATCCATGATCTGTGACAATAGATAGGGGTAAGATGAACCGACAGATTACCTGATTGAAGAGGAAGAGAGTGGTAGTTTCGCCATCGGCCTGAAAAGTGGGAATGGCTTCCGCCCATTTCGTAAAATAGTCGACCACAACCACGATGTAGTGACGAAGTCAATTCCCCATTTAGTGAAAGGACCAATGGAGATAACCAGATGAAGGGGGGCAGGATGAGCATGCATTTTCTTCGTGAAAATTTGACATGGATGGCACTTCTGGACCGCTGCAATGCAGTCTTTAAAAAAAGTGGGCCAATAATAACCTGCACATAGGATTTTTTGGGCAGTAGCTATGCTTGAAATATGACCACCGCACGCCCCTATGTGGCAGTCATTCAAAACACGTTCCACTTCATTGAAAGTGAGACAACGCCGGAGAATAGTATCGATACCACAGCGATATAATGTATCATTTAGCACGAGCTAGTGCTTTTCCTGGTGGTGAATACGACCATGATCGTCGGACGTGAGAGTTGGGCGGAAGCATTGGGTTTGTAGGTAGATCAAAATGTTTCCATACTGTGGGTCTGAAGAATCGACCAAGCATACAGATTCATCATGAAATGGACCATGAGCTACTTCTCCTGGGTCGATTCTGGGAAGGTCTGATAATAATTCGGCAAAGACGAGGGATTTATTTGCTTTGGAAGCTATGAATACCAAATTAAATTGTTAGAGGATTATGATCCATTTGGAATATTTTCCTCCAATAATTTGTCGAGACAGGATGTGTCGCATGGGGTTCTCCAAAGCAATAACAGTAGTCTGTCGCAGAAATATATAGTGTTGGAGTCGGGTGACGGCAAAAAATACCGCCAGAGAGAGTTTCTCCACATGTGAATAACGTAGTTCGGGTCTGATTAGACCGTTTGACAAATATTATATCACATGTTCACTGTCGTCACTGTGAACTTGAACCAGAACCATTCCAAGTGAGGATGGTGAGGCTGCCAGGTAGAGGAGAAATTCGCGTGAGCAGTCAGGGGCACTAAGGAGTGGGGCTGAAGCAAGTGCATGTTTTAAAGCATTGAACGACCGTTGAGCTTGGTCATCCCACAAATATAGTGTTCCCTTCTTCAATAATCGCATAAATCCTTTCATCATCTCGGCATAGTTAACAATGAATCGACGTAAAAAGTTTGCCTTCCATTGCAAACATTGGAGTTGGAGGATGGATTGTGGTGCTGGCAATTCAACAATTGCTTTAACCTTATCGAGATCAACCCTAATCCCGTGCTTGGAGACAATGAAACCTAACAGACATCTGAACTTGAACATGAATACGCACTTATGAGGATTCAGACGTATATTGTAGAATCTACACCTAGCAAAAATTTCTTTCAGATGAGCAAGGTGATCAGGTCGTTTTTTGGAATGGGCCGGAAGGTAATCCAAGTAAGCCTGTACAATATGTCGAATGTCATGGAAAGTGTAGTCCATAGCCCGCTGAAAATTTGCTCCAACATTCTTCAGACTGAATGGGAGTTTACGATACGAAAATGTGCCCCAAGGACAGATAAAGGCAGTTTTATGCTAGTATTATTTTTTAATCGCAATCTGGTTATAGCTCGAGAATCCATCCATGAAGGAAAAAAATTTGCATCTGGCACAATCATCGAGAATTTGATCTATGAACGACGTAGGATAATTGTCTTTGGGACAAGTGGCGTTCAGATAACGATAGTCAACACAAAATTGGATGGTGCCATGTTTTTAATCGATGGGAACTGGATTGGAAACTCATTCCATCAAAGGAACGGGATAGATGAAACCAATGTTTAAAAGTTTTTCTACCTCAATTTTGATGGCGGCCGCTTTGCGCGGGTGGACAGCTTTGAGTCGCTGCTAAATTGGTTTGGCATTGTCATAAATCTTGATTTTGTGCTCAACTATAGATGGATCTATGCGGAGCATTTCGTCATAAGACCAAGTGAACACATCACGGAATTCCTTGAAAAGGGATGTGAAGCGTGCAATTTCCTCAGGATTGCAATCTGATCCAATCTATTTTTCACGATACCCGTTTTGACCGAGATATCAATGAGCATTTTCTTAGAAATACTACCCATGTTCCCTTCTGAATCGATAGTTTGAACAGTCGTGTAAGCAGAGGGAACCATCTCAGGTGGGTTAAAGGATGGGATTTTAGTATTTATCACATCTGAGTCGATCATCGAAGCACAATGGTGAAACTCTCCCCAAGGTCGTTCTTCTAGAAACATGATCTCTCGAATAGCTTCATCTGTAGGCAAGACTTCATTAAGGATATCCTTAGAGAGAACTGTGATGGGTGGGAGGTTTGTACCTTTGGTCGAAACCATGGCAGTGGAGGGTTCATATGTAATTTGGATGGCTTGGTAGGCCAACTCGGCTGGTGAGAACGACATCTAATCTCTGTAGGAATCAATGTCTGAAGGTGTCGGGAGGATCCATGGGTTGATAGAGCCATCCAAAGTGGTGGATATCATTGCAACTGTATTTGGGATCTCTGGCGGCGGGAGAGAAAAACAACCTAGTAGGGAAGATGCCTTCAGAAGACCGGTACCAATACTGATGTAAGAGTTAGGAAAGCCTCCTATTAGGGGTACAGTGCTACTTGGTAACGTGGTATAATCAGGGGTGCAGAAGGATAACTGATCCACTGTGACTATTTTCCCATCCAATGGAAATAGGACGATTTGAAAGACCGAAGAAACAATGGCAGTCATGGAATAAGACCAACTGCGACCGAGCAATAGATTATAGTCGAGATGGCGATCTACAACTTCAATGTCCACGGTTACCATTTTCCCACTCAGAGTGATGGGAAAGCTAGAAAGGTATCCTTTTGGGAGGAACGTGTGGCCATGGAATGCTTTGAGGGAATTCAATGGTGGTGTTAAGGTAGGAGAACCGAAAGCGAGCCAGCAAGCTTGTGACATAACGCAGGTCGAAGCACCTTCGTCAATGACAGTGTGATGGATTGGTCTCCCTTTCGACACAACCTGCACCTGGAATGTGAGTTGGTGTGAGAGGCGAGTCTGCGATTTTTCCATATCAAAGATAGCTATCATGGAATCCTGGGGGTCTATTCCACCAATGGCTGAAAGCAAGGCTTTCCTTTGTGTTGGAGAAGTTTGCAATACTTCAAGAGAAGACATAGCTGACGGTGCCTACGCCAAACATTCTACAATGTTGTAGTTTTGGGCTTCACATGCAGAGGTGTTATGAGTCGTGCGTCGAAGTGTCCCTTTGGGGGGATGAATCACAGGATTAGAAGTAGGTCGTTCGATATGCAGATCATTGGGCAGCGGTGGAGTTGAACTAGTACCAGGTTCTTGAGCGTCGATGGTAGGCTCGTGTTTGAAGTTCAATACTCTCAATGCCATAAATGGTGGATGATCCTTCACTGGAAGGATGTGAACCACCATTGCTCCTTTTCTTGGGTTGTGGCAGGTTGTCAACCATGTGTTGGTGTTGGTGTTGTTGATTAGGGAAAGGATTATGAAGAACGGTAGGTGTATTCCTAGAATCCTTGTTTGCAATAAAATCGGTGCATTCCTGCAGCCGAGGACATTTGTATTTCAAGTGGTCCTCCGCACAGATCTTGCAAGGAAATTTCATGGGTTTATCTTTCCCTTTGTCGTTTTTAGCAGCGTTTTTCTGATTAGGATTATTCTGATTTTTCGACTGCTCTTCCGAAGAAGATGTCTTTTTCTTGTTCTTCTTATTCTTTCCACTAGGTTTTTGTGAAGTTTGCATAGAATTTACCTCAGCGGTAGGAAGAGTAGTCGTTTGGTTAGGGGTGGTGCTAACTGAGGATGGCTGGGAGGTTTTCCCCCGAGACTGTTTTGTGGCTATGCCAGATATTGTGCCAACGAGACCGTCGGCGTGGGCTCTGGTTTTCTAAGTAGCTGGAGGATTTGGGTTACCAGGGGCATTGGGGAGTAAATCATATAGCGTGCCGGATTGTGAGTAGATTAAATCTAAATGTTGGGCACGACGAATGCATTGATCTTCTGTAACCACACCGGAAAGGCCAATGTCTTTAGATATGTGGGGTAAGAGAGACTTAAAAAACCAATGAGATAGAAGATGATCTGGGATTGGCACTTTGACTAGCCTCCTCCTATGCCTCCATTCATGAATGTGATCGGAGATGTGGGTGGCAGTGTCTTGGCACAGTGAGGTTAACAGTTCCATTCTGGTTTCAAATCTGATTTGTAATTGGAAGTTCTTTAGAAACTCCGTCACTAAAGCACCAAAAATTTTTATGGTGGCACGTGGCAATTCAATATACCACTTGGTGGCATTGCCTGTAAGGGTGCGGGGAAACAGTCGAAGCTGGACACTATCATCCACCATGGAATTAAATATAGACCATAAATGAAATGTGGTGATGTGTGCGGTTGGGTCTTCCCCTTGTTTCCCATCGAAATTTGGGATGTTAGAAGGAATCTTGTGCGGTACTGGAGGCCAGAGCGAGTTGTGATTGATGGGGTCATTAGTCAGTTTATAGATGTCAGGAATGTCTAGAGCTGCCAAAAATGGCAATTGCGGGTTTGCCCCCGAATCTAACCAAGGAAGTATTGGTTGACTATATGGACCATAGGGTCCGCCCATCAATGTGTTACCAGTAGGATAAGTAGGACTTTGATAAAAATTTCCTATAGGTGGAGGGGTAGGGATATATGGTTGCTGTCCATAGGGCATATTGTATTGTGGGGCAAACGGTTGGTTGCCCCTAGTATAAAAGTGCCCTCCCATTCCGGATGGATGTTGGGTTGGGTTAGTCCATATGGATGCAATAAAGCTTCCCAGAGGCATGCTACTACTTGCATAGTTTGGAAATGGCATAGACCCTACACAAATATTTAAACCACTTAATGGAATAGTGTTAACAATAGGTTGTCTAGTTTGTCCTAACGATTACAGGGGTAGTGAAATGTTCCCTGTTTTTTGCGTGCTGGTGACACTGCCCCCTGGTATGGAGGCCAAGGGGTTTAAAATCAGCAAAGGGTTCCAACTGAAAGGGTTTCTAAAAGGAACCGAAGTATTCCCACTCGTGGGGGGAGAAACCGTAGGTCCCAACGTGATCATGGTAGGAGTAGATCCCGAAGGACTCGGCGATTTACTTACAGTTGTGATGATCGTAGGGTTGGGACTAGGCCTAAGTTGACTACTGGGGTTACCAAGTGATGTCATAGAGCTGATAACTGGCGAGGAGGATGGTGGCGAACCTGGGATGGTTGCCATTGGTATCAACCTTGTGGATGTCAGTTGTGAAATGGATGTTTGCGCGGCCGAAGACATGTCTTGGCATGGTGGAATCTGAATTATCACAGGCCCCAACGGATCAGGGAGTGGAGGATTGCAATGAGGTACAACACCTTCCATGAAAGGGTCCTCCAGAAATTTCGTATGATTTGAAGCTATGTGACAATCAGGGTTTGTCAATAGAGACTGCTCTTCCGTAGAAGGCATGGGTTCACCAAGGTTTAGTTCTTCCTCAAGAGTCAGAGGAGGTAGACCTTGCTATTGTCGAGATAGACGGCGTGGGTCGGATGACGCCATGGTGACCTGTTTATTTTTAACAAATTTTAATAAATTGTGATGTATTATAAAGTCTCAATGACAGTAACCACACACCTAAAAAAGAAAAAAGAAAAAAGGTCTCTCTAAAATCAATCAGCAAGTAGCCAGAATAGGGTGCCCTGTATGAGTACTACCATTTTCTGGTGATGAAATCCAGTATCACAATAGTATACAGAGAGGGTTGGTCGAAAGTACAGTTACGGTTACTCTAGAGCTTCGCTTGAACCTGAGACAATAGGTGTAAGCACTCTCGTGAAGATGAGTACCCTCCTAAAGACCGAAGATAGAGTAGGTCCGTCTGTTTCAGGTACCAAGACAGCCCGTCCCAGTCACCTTGTGTAAGTCCCTAAAAATTATGGACACTAAAGATACCTCAAATCACAAACATCATCAGGGGGGTCCACGGTCTAGGACATCATGCTATATGGGCAGAACACCTAGATCCCCGATCTAGTTTCGACATCCCCGAAGGGAACCCCAATATATAGCATGCACATTGGATGCAGTCGAAGGCGGGCTACCTTCTTGTGCACCCAAGTGTTGTCTTGCACTAAGCTCTAGTAAAGGAACGGTCTCGATAATATGAGTGTAGTAGGATTTCACTCATTAATGACTCTAGTCTCAAGTTTTGAGACCTTGGGTGATTTTCTCACTTTTCCTAACCCAAGATCCTAGCCTGAACTACTGTTGGTGTGAGATCAGAAAAATTAATGTGATTGATTTTATTATCGCTTGATTCTTAGTGTACTTGATTATTAGTCTTGCGGAGGGGGAGTGGACGTATGAAATGTAGTGAGACTCTGACTCAGAAAACCATGCAAAAATATGCTCTAAATATTCAATTCGATGAAGAGTATTTCTACAAGGAGAGGTTTCTTTTCAACATCCATGCACTAACATTAAAATAGCAAAGTTCAACCTTTAAAGATTCAGACATCTATTTACCTTATCTTAACAGTCTTTTAACTGAAATTTTCGGAATTAATTCAGCTAGATGCAAAAAAACTAAAAAAAAAAATTCTTCTCTAAAAAGTAAATGTTTTTTACACTAAATTTTAAAACAAGAGTAAATAAATAGGAATGCTAGCTTATTAAACAAGCACAAGGATTCGGTCAAGGAGGGCTACTGATGACCAAAAAAATCTGCAACCAAAAACACAATCACAGGGGTGAACGGCAAATTTTGGCTGAGTAACACACTGTTTTTGAGTAAAGAGAGCGTTAATCCAGAGACTAACGCATTGTCTTTAAGGAGAGCCCATGTTATAATGCACTTGAAAACCAACAAAGGTAGCATTAGCCAGGGTAAATTCCTTCATATGGTCAAATAGAAATAGGATTTAACTCTGTGAGCTTTTGAAATGTCTACTAGGCATACATACTAGTCAGAAGGGTCTGTGAACAGAGGAAAGAAGAAAGGAGGAAAGAGATAGTCCGAAAACTATGGGGAAATCCCCAGCGGAGTCACCAATTCTGCTATAGGGTAAAATGCTTAGGTTTTTGGTTTTATAATATCCCTCTCAGGGATTTCCAGTGCCCGAGGTAGACAGTAAGATTAGCTGTATAGTTCACAAAGAAGGCACATACATGTTCATATCAAATTAAACAACTTGATGGAATAAGATAAAAGATTACCTCTTTAATGATCTTGAAGTCTTTTGGAGAGCGCTAAGCAGCGAAGCAGGGATCCTTCTTCACCAGCTCCAAGTCTCAACCCTGTAATCAATCAAAGCACCCATGTAATCTCTACCACAACATAAATTTCCTATCAATTAAGTTAATATATGATAAACATTTAAACAATGCACATCTAAGACATTCATATCATGCTATATAAGTAATTGAAGAAAAATGAAAATATCAACGCATAGAATGGACAAAACATATACAGTTCTATTAATTTGTAAAAAGGAGGATTACAACCGTCGGTTGTACCAAGCCCTCCTCAGCCTTCCAATCTCTCTCTATATATCAATGTGGTGATGTCTTGATCAACATGTTCTCAATGAACCTCTTTTACTTTTGACCTTCACACTACAACATTAATGCTCTGCTTCACAAGTATTCAAAAATTTGACAATCCTTCGACCTTGAACCAAGAGCCTTCAGCTCCATTTTATAGGAGATGGAGAGAGAAATCATTTCCTTTCTCCTTCCACCAGTTCTAAATAGAAAAAACCAAGATGTTTCCTCAACTTCCCTTGCTTTTGCCTTCCTTGAGAGTTTAGTTGTTTTTGGCAAGGCCCAATAAGAGACTAGTTCTTTGTAGTTTCCTTTTTGTACTGACTCTCTTATGAGAAAAAGCTGGGAATTCAAATCATTCTCCTCGGGTTTTTCCTGTTTCAAACTCAAAACATGGGTAATGCTACCCTCTAGTCTAAACAGAGCATTTCCCTAGCCACTAATGCGGCCTATTCATTGATCAGGTGCGTTATAATGCTCTTGTGTTGTTATAGGGTTGCGTTACCTTGGCAGAAGTAGGTTTAGTTTAGGTTTTTGTATTCCTTCCATATTTACCTTCTCCTCTGAGCTGATGAGGAGGTTTTTTGACCTGTAACACCAGTAGTATAGGGGTTTGTTGGAAAACCTTAACCTTCGAACCTGGGTCAGGACCCCTCGAGCCAAAAGATCTTTAGGGTTTTCCATTGTTTCTAAATAATAAATAGTCCCTCGAGCCTCATTGTAACACAATTCAGAGGCATGTAGCCACCACATCTCTTCTCAGAGATAACCTACCAATGCCCTAGCTAGTTTATTTCCATTATTTCTATAAGCATATTTATGTTATTTGATATTAAAGAAATGAATTATTATTTCCATTGCATCTCTATATATATGTATATTTATGTATTTTATTGCGTTCCTTCATAAATCTGGATCAGTGGTATCAGAGCGATCTACTCTTTCTCTATTTCTATTTACATGTCCCTAATGAAGTTAGGATATAATGAGTTAGGGCTCGATGTGGTTGAACCCTTTCAAGGCTAGCCTCGCAAACCCTGACGACCTCCCATAGGGGAAGAAAAGAAAGATGAGGGAGTAGGAGATCCTATCAAAATATTGCTGAGGAGGCCCTCGAGAAATAAAGGAACACGATGATGGATAAATTTTATTAGATCCTTCAATGGCTGCCCACCTACGATGCATCTCCATCCAACAACCACTTTAGAGGCGCCACTCCCTTCAAGGTATAGGTAAACTTTGAAATTCCTCTATTTGAAGGCCAGACAGATGCAGACACCGTAGATATATGGTTGAATTTTATAGAAGGGTATTTCTCGGTCCATGATTTCTCTGACCGAGAAAAGATTATTTTTTCACTCTTCAAAGCCGCCCCCCATGTTAAAGACTGGTGGGAAACCTACTCTAAGCAAAAGGATGGGACAAAAACCTTTCTGTTCTCGGCCACACCCACTTTGAATTAGTTCCGAGACAGCATCAAGGAACAATATTCCCCCGTGGGGAGCTATGAGGACAAGTACATCCAATGGACCACGCTACGGCAGCAAAGGGATCAAGATTTTCACGAACTGATGAATTTTTTCCATACCCTGTGCACAAAGTTAGGTATTAAAGATTTAGAGAGAAATTTGGTACTCAAGTACCACAACTATCTGCACAGAGACATTAATGAGGAAATGTAGTTCCTCAAAATTACATCTCTTGGCACGACATATCGTTATGCTGCCAAGATCGAGTAGAAATTTAAGCAAAAGAAGCGAGACTTTGGATCTATGAATCTGAAGCCAGGGAAAGGCGCCCCAAAAATATAGAACAAGGGGTAAGGCCAAATCAGTGTGACTTATAAAAACGCCACAAATCCAAATAATGACATGGAGAAGTGGTGTGAACTTCATAACAACCCCACTCATAGCACAAATGAGTGTCGGGCGAAATAGTCATTGGTGGTCGAACTAAAGGCACCTGAATGAGAGGCATATTATGATCCTGAGTCAGAACTAGACAAAGGCAATGACAAAGGGAAGAAAATCATTGATGTGAATCCCAGTGCCATTTTTTTGACCACCAAGCTCCAAAGGGAGGATCCTAAGGATCTAGAGGAGGGGGAGCGCCTCTTCCATTCACAGAAGTGGGTGAAGGGTTCTCCACTGCAGTTACTTATCGATAGCGAAAGCCAAAATAACCTCATTTCAGGATAGGTCATGAAGTGGCTCAGCCTACTGACCATATCACACCTGAAATCATATACCAACGGGTGGCTTCACCCAGGGAGAGATCTCCGCATCCGCTAGTAGTTCTGCCTTCCTTACAACATCAAGCCATTCACGGATGAGGTACTGTGTGATGTTTCTCCTCTTGATGTAGCTGATGTATTAATGGGTGAATCATACTTATGGAGGCGACATGTTGTGTATGAGTCTAGGCCTCGTGCTGTTATTATTACCTTGGGAAATAACTTGTATAGGATACTAGAGGTAGTACCACCTATTGTCATCTCTTTGACTACTGAAAAACAACGCAATAATATTGTTTCCCAAACCAGGAAATTTATTCTCCTTACAACTTTCTCACAAGGGAAAAATAATATTGTGGCCACAACATTGAAACAGGACTCCCCTGCATAGCTGCAGCAAATGGAAAAAGTATTGGAGGAATATGAGGACATTTTCTCCTCACTCATAAAGGTTCCTCTACACTGTTAGGACAAGCAACCCATTGATCTGACCCTTGATGCACCATTTCCTGATGTTTCCATACCTCATGCGACTACACAGACATAATACACACATGTACTGTCTGAGGATGATAAAGAAACCAAATTTATTGAACGCATCCAGCACGTCCGCCAACAAGTCCCCAACATCCTGGACAAATCCAATACCAATGTAATATTCCCAAATTTTCATTTGATATTTGGAATATTAGAGTTATTAATTTCCTTAAGGAATTAAGTAAATAAAAGGGTGGAGGGACCCATAATCCTCAAGATGAATAAATATCCACTTTTTATGTGTGAATGTGGATTAATTAAGCCTAGATCTACGTAAATTAAGTAATTGAGCAACTACTAATGTGAATGGATTGGAGATCATGTCTCATTAATGAGATAAATAATGGAGGTTGATACAGTCAACTAAGATTTTGGAAGGAATCAAACATAAGATCATGGAGCATTCATGATGAGATGATGGAGGAAGTTGTGTAATTAATGCACACGTGATGGAGAGGATGTACATTGCACCTAGACATGATGGATGACTTGGAGAGACAGTGCAGTCAAACATGGAGGATCATGTCCACATGTACAACACAGTTTAGATGAGGGACAAGGCACGGGAAGGCTCATAAACTATATAAAGAAGATGAAGGAAACAACAAAGGGAGGCTATTTATTATAGATTTTGAGGTTTGTTTAGATATGGAATTATCATGTGACATTCCATTGCTTTCTTGGGTTGTTTAATAGAGATTGCAAGTGTTGTTTAGCACAGGGTGTTCCTGGTCAGGAATCCCTCCTCTTTCATTGAGTGATCTCTTGGAAAATGGTGGTTGCACTTCATTCTACATCAGGAATTGGTGCCACTTATTATTTCCATCATCTGCAGAACATTCGTATTCAGGAATTACACAATTTCTAAAGATCAGTTGGAAGGTGGAGGTTGTCTTCAGTATTTCAGTTGGAGAACCGGTGAAGGTTTATTCCTATCACCTTGGGCTTGAATATCAGCATTCCCAGGGCTTCATTTCATATCTAGAATCAGGCCAAATTTATTGACCTCCTATCAGCAGTAATTCCTTCTAGAATTACGCTATCCATTATTACAGATCCAACGGAGGTGTTAGGTCTCTGTAACAAGCAAGATTGGCAAAGTCCGATCACAGAGTTAACATCATTTCAACCAACTTTGGGATTCTAGGATCTAGCCCTCCTGAATCCGGAGTGTTAGGTCTCTGTAACAAGCAAGATTGGCAAAGTCCGATCACAGAGTTAACATCATTTCAACCAACTTTGGGATTCTAGGATCTAGCCCTCCTGAATCCGGAGAGGGATCTCTCCAATATATACAAAGATGGATATTGTCTTTGAAGTTTTAGGATGATGATATTAGGCTAGTTATGAAGGCCAAGGATTTTGTTTGGTTTTCTTGGATGGTTGAACATAGCTGCTGTCTGAGACGGAAAGATCTATATGCAAATAAGTTCAAAGGTGAGAAGTTGCAAGTGAACAAAATAAACTTTGATTCTAAAGAAAGATGATAGCAAGTTTTCAATCCATTGGGCTATGGAGTCATAAGAGAATTTAATTGAAGCATCCAGGTTCAAGAGTAATCTATGGGGTAAGTCATCTAGGCCTAAGGATCTCTTTGAAATTTGATTTATGGAATGGGGTGATACAAAAGAAAGGGAATTCAACAGATGCAGAACGAAGAGCAGCCCAGGAATGGTTGAACATAGCTGCTGTCTGAGACGGAAAGATCTATATGCAAATAGGGTCAAAGGTGAGAAGTTGCAAGTGAACAAAATAAAATTTGATTCTAAAGTAAGATGATGGCAAGTTTCAATCCATTGGGCTATGGAGTCATAAGAGAATTTAATTGAAGCATCCAGGTTCAAGAGTAATCTATGGGGCAAGTCATCTAGGCCTAAGGATCTCTTTGAAATTTGATTTATGGAATGGGGTGATTACAAAAAGAAAGGGAATTAACAGATGCAGAACAAAGAGCAGCCCAGGATCTGGTAAGTACTTTGAAACTAGCCAGCCTTTGACCAGGCACTTAAGAAAAACATAGAAGCAAACTAGGATCTGGTAAGTGCTTTGAAACTAGCCAGCCTTTGATACACTTCTAATAGAAAACAGATTAAAACAAAGGGAAACTTAAAGGCAACCTTTGGAGCAGGAACTAGCGGGCAGGGCTCACCTTTCTCCTCATCTTAGTCCTTCTTTACTTAGTTACCTCCAAGACAATCACCAAGATCACACAGAATGACCCAAGATCTGATAAGTGCTTTGAAACTAGTCAGCTTTTGACACATCCTAAGGGAAACAGACAAATAGTTGAGCAAACAAGAAAGGGACTCAGGGCTAACCTTTGATTTCCTCAATTCATTCCTTACACAACATATATGAAAGTAACATTTAAAAACAACATTCAATAGTGACGAAAAGATGAGGGAATGCCAGCATCTCTGTGCTTAGACTGAATTAAATCATTTCTAAATAACACAATAAGAGGAAAACATTGGGATAAAGATTTTTCAGCCAGAGAAGGTCACTGGTGCACAGCAAACTCTAACACTGTTTAAACTGTTCTTTATAGTGGAAAATGAAACTAATTGAAAACAGAAATAAAATGACAAGTTACAGTGAGGATAACATCACCATCAGCATAGAACAGGATCCCATAAATCAGCTTGTATTGATTGCTTCAAACCGGTTACAATCTTCAAATCCAATGTTTTAATCTTTTTACAATCTAACCTATCTGTTACAAGCAGAGCTCCAAGAGCCCATGAAACCACTATTTACAGTCAAGAGTTTTCCACTCAGAAATAGCTACAGCGCTTCAGCAATTACGTTGACAACCAACTAATCCAACCCCTCGCTCATCTTCTATCGAAGTATTTATAGAAGGATGAGGAGGTGAGATTTGTTTAAAAGATCTCAAACACAATCAATGCAGAATTAATGTCTTCCTGACCCCGTGAGGTTCGATGAAGAAATTCTACAGGTGTTATATTGCATTAATGTGTTTATACTTAAGAAGTAAGCTCGAAGAGAGCTTATATTGACCTTTGAGGCTCTGCGTACTGTTAGGGTTACTCTGCAGACATTCTGTCATTGAAATCCGGTGCAGTAATAACTTCTTTGGTTGTTTGAGGCATAATATCTGATCCTGTTCAATAAATTCATCCTCTGATTGAGCTTTCTGAGGCAATAGGTGGCACTGTGGTGGTTGAGGAATCAATTCGCCTCGAAGTATGGCGGTGGAGGCGATCTGTATGCCGAACACTTTTAGGTTTTGCTTTAATCCGTGTTTTGAGCCGGGGATTAGGATTTTGATAACCGTCTTAGCCGTAATCCCCGCCAATCTTCCCACAAAACCACGGCTCTAGTTCATTCTATCTTTAATCTGATACTCTTTCTCTGCTCTGATACTGGCGGCCTTCTTCAAGCTTTGCAGGGACGTGCGGCAACCAAAGCTCATGAAAATTTGTAGATATCTTTGTTCTTCTCCGTATGATCGACTCCCTGGACAAATCGGGAGGATTAGAGTCGTCACCCTCATCCTTTAGATTTCGTAGAATACGAAGGAGAAACCTTTGAAAACCTGCAAAAAACAAGAAAAATGAGGAAATCCTGTGTTATATGGACAGACTGCATCGGAGGGCGTGCGGGTGGATGGAGAGATCGGGACCGTTGATCGTATTGCGATCAACGGTTGGGAGCAAATCAAACGGTCAACGAGGAGGAAAGTGGACCGTATAATGGAATCGGGAGAGGAGATGCAGACCGTCGATCTACAGAGATCGACGGCGGGGATTGGGTTTTAAACGCGCCGGGGCAATTTTAACGGACGAGCGAATTGGCTAAAGGGCGAGCGGGAAAGGTGATCGGGGACCGTCGGATGGGAGGGCCCAGATCCGACGGCGGAGATGAATCCCGCTACACGGCCATGGGACGAGGTTTAATGCACGGGGAGAAGGCACGGAACGACGGTTTTGGGGGTGAGGTGGAGAACACGTGTCGGCCAGCGTGTGGGATCGCTGGCCGACGGCACAAAACCGTTTCCGTATGATAGGTGGTGCGGGCACGAAACAGGCGGAAATGAAAAAACAGCGCAGCGAAAGGGGGGGGGTCCACCAGATGACGGGATACACTCCGCGCCGTTGATCCGTGGGACAGATCGACGGCGGAGTTTTAATTTGATTTTCTTTGGTGGAAAAATAAAACAAACCCAACTTTGCTATTTACAAAGGGTTTTCAACGTTTTTCGGGCAATAAATTATTTCCGAGGTTTAAGCGCCTGGCGGGTTAAGCACGCGGTTCGGGCGGGAGAACATATGGATGGATAGAAAGCAGGAGCTCAGCCTAAGGGGCTAAAGCTCAACGCATAGAAAATGTGTGTTTTTCTATGGTTTTTTAATGATTTTTGCAAGAGGAAAAGGCTCCGATAGATCACAAAGTGGGTTTTTGACCTTGGGAAATGAGATTAATGGAGGAATATGGGATATAAAAGGGTTTGATGGGGTTCTTTATGGGTGAAAGGAGAGTTGAAGAAATGAGGAAAAAGGAAGAAGGGGAGAAGAACAAGGAGGAGGATGCAGCAACACTTTGATTAGGATTTTCATGGTATATCAGAGGCAGAGGGGATGGAGAGTATGTAGAACCAATCAGTAGTTTATAACCTTGCCAACAGACTTCAAGTACCA